>VXBC01001042.1:553027-571729 GCA_013399945.1 Ploceus nigricollis
CGGGCGGGACGGCGCCGGGGCGCTGAGGGTGAGTGCGCGGCGGGGCCGGGCCGGGCCGCGGGGCTGCCCCAGCGCAGGGATGCGAACAAACCTTTCTTCACAAACCTTTCCCGAGGGCTGCCCCGCCTCGCCCTGCCAGTGGCACATGGCACTTGAGGGGCTCCCTCGGGATGCCCCCATCCACAGAGACCCAGGATGCTCCCATTTAACCCCACAGGGTCACCCCCATGCACAGAGACCTGCCAGCACCACTGTGGGGTCACACCCAGCTCTAGGAACCCGGGATGTCCCCCCCAATCTCCCCAAAGCCAAACACCCTGCTCGAAGGGATGCTTATTCCCCCGTGAGGATGGGGCAGCTCTGCTGGGTCCCTGTGCTGCTGCTGTGGTTGTTGACATTCCTTATCCCAGGGTACAGGTTTCACTGCAGAGCCTGGACAGGTGGAGGCAGCAGCATGGCTTATTTTTCAAAAGCAATTCAGTAAAAAAGGTGTTTGATTTCTGTCAAGCAATGCATTTGGGGGGAAGGGAGGATAGCATTCTCCAGCATGAAACTCAGGCTGCTGAGGTGAAGCTTGGTGTGGATCAGTTGTTGTAGGATCCCTGAGTTTTTAGAGCTTTGTGGTGGAACAGCTGATGGATAAATGTGTGTTGGGATACAGACAGCAAAAAACCTTGGATTAACATCCTGCCTGAGCACTGTTCTCATCCAGGATGCAGAAAAATCTGCTCTTTCTTGCAGTGAGGAAGAGGCAGGAGAACAGTGAGACGCAGGACAAAGCTCCCACCTTCCCTGCAGCCTCCCCCGGCCTCGGGCAGCTCCCTGATGTGCAGGTAGGGATGAACATTAACTAACTGCTGGTTGGAAACAGTAACCATCAGAATTAAACACTCGGAATTCCCGCCTTAGTTTTTCCTTGAGTCTTGTTTTGCAACTTCCAGAGGTCTCCTACTGTCAGAGAAAAATCATGTTCCTGATGGACTGAAACGATTGGGGCACTCAGTCTGATTGAAAGAATAAATTGCCAAATTATCACGGCCCCTCAGCTACGAGATTGATCATTCTTCACATCTTTGGAACATGGAAACTCATGGATAGAACAGCAGGAGATTAACTGGGTATTACTAATTGCTAATCACAAAGGCTGTCAGGGTAAAATTAGAAAGGGAATTTTGTAGAGACCTTTTGCTCAGTGCTTCCAGGATTTGGTTTTCACTTTTTTTTTTTTTTTGCGGGCAGAACCTTCAAGCAGTTTTTTGCTGGAAAAAGCAGGTTGGGTTTTTTTTCCCTGATTTTGATTAGAAAAATGTTACAGCCATGGAAGATAGGCATGCCAGCAGACTAAATCCAATTAGTGTGCCTTGAGCTAAGCAGCAGGCAGTTATTGTCTGTGACAATTCACTGTCACTGAGACTGGTTTCTGCTCCATCTGTGAGGACATGGGAGGAGGTTCTGCTCCTCACCTGGATGGGTCTGCAGGGTCAGGCTGTGCTGACCCCTCTGGGAGGGACCAGCCTGGCCAGTAGGTGTTTGCTGAATGCATCTGGGTTATCCACATGGTCTTGCCTTGCCTGGGACTGGTGTATGGACATGGAAACTCTTCCCAAAGTGTTCCTCAGCTCATGGAAAGATCACTTCAAGTATTGCCAGGCTGGCTCAGATGAGCTGGGGATGCCTGTGCCTGCGCTTGGTCCCACCATTTGCTGTATGAGCTTCAGTCTGAAGGTGTTTGCCTTCACCAAGCCAAAAACTGGGATGTCCAGGATGTGTGGAAGTCCAGACCAGATCCAGGAGTAAGAGGAGGTGTAAAGAATGACAGGCAGCAGCTCCACCTCTGTTGTGGCCTCACTAAGCTCGGGCATTTTTAAGCTCAGTGTGAGGTCCCAGTGACCTCACCCTGCTGCTGGCTCTGCTCTAAGCTAAAGGTTCCGCTCAGGACCTCCAGATGTCCCCTCCTCTGAGGTTTTCTCCTTACTCTGATTGGAGTTAGGATGTAGATAACACGTTACCAGCACCTTGTGCTGTATGTGTGACAAACAGAAACACCTCTGGATCCCTGGTGATGCCGTGTCCCCTCACCCACAGGTCGTGTCCCCACAGCAGGTGCCCAAGGTGCTGATGTGACACCCACCACTGGTTGCCAGGACTATGGGGAAACTGCAGAGTAAAATCAGCTTCCACACCACCAAATACAGGTAAAGCAATGCTGGGAGATCAGTCTTGTTAATAAACCAGGTGTGAGAGTGAAGAGAGCACAAATGAGCAGAAAATACAGCAAGCACAGGGGTTTTGTTTCATTATTGGATGTTTGAACCAGGTTTTCATTTCTAATCCTCACTTATAAAGCCTGCTCAGCGTTTTGGGGGGATTGAAATCCCACGTGTCACTCACAGGAATGGCCAAGCACATAACCATGGCCAGTGGTTGTGCTCTGTAATGGTTGAGGCAGAGCTCTGAAGGGGAGCAGCTCCAGGAGTGGCTCTTTGGCCCAAATACCCAAACTGCTTTGTTGTGTCCTCAGAGCCCGTCACCAGCCTTCATGGCCATGATGAAATAATTCAGTCCCTGGCAGCAGGGAGAGGGATCTGTGCCTGGAGAGCAGCACGGGGTGGCAGGGGGGGGACTCGTGGCCAGGGAGGTGTCACAGCAAAGAGCAGCAGAGCCTGACCCATGTGAGTGTGGAGGCTGGTGAGGTCAAAATCTCTTTTCTTCTTTGCACCAGCACAGAGTGAACGACAATTAAATATTCAGCAGCTCTGGAGCTGGGATAAGTCTGCTCCATCTCACTCACAGCCTCTCTCTGGCTTTCCAAGACAGATGTTGTCATGTCAGAAGATGCCAGAGGTGCCAGGGAATGGCACCTGACCTGTCCTCCCAGCCCCTGCAGCTCCCACTGCTGTCCCTGTTCCTCTGCAGGGCCGACGGCTCCGTGGGACAGACGGGACCCGCTGGTGCCTCCCAGCAGCACAGCCCCGCTCACACCGACGCTGTCACCTCTGTGGCTGCTCTCCAACCAGACCTGTGTGTGTCAGGAGGAAGGGATAAGGTGAGGTTTCCCCTGGGACAGGAAAATATATCAACAGCTTCAAAAGTAAGGTTGAGATGTGAGCTTTGAACATTTCCACGGATGGTGGCTCTGTCAGTGCCTGGATTTAGAAAGGAAAAATGAGCTTAGGGTGAGGGCACACCCTGAAGCACATGGAATCAGATTTTGTAACCTCTCCAGAGCTCATATCACATCAAATGCTCCCACCCAGGCTTGGGATCGCCAGACTGACTCTTACATCACCTGTCTTTAAGGACAGTTGTGCATGCTCTAGGAGCTGAAAACCAGAGGAACCTGTTCCCTGTCCTGTGGACTGTGCACAAGTCTTGGTATGACATATCCTCCCTGCCCTGCTCTCGTGCTGACCCCTGTCCCTGTCCCTGTCCCTGCAGAGCGTGGCTGTGTCCAGCTGGAGGTCCGGGGCTGCCCTGCGCCGCTTCACTGGCCACGAGCGCGAGGTCACCAAGGTGAGAGCTGGGAGCCAGGAATGATGGAGCACTGGTTTGTCATCCACAAGAAAGGTGGGATCAGGGTGTTCCTGGTATCCAGCTGGGGATGCTTGGGCTTGATGACCTTAAAGGTCTTTTCCAAACTTAACAATTCATGATTCTGTGATCAGAACACATTAGGTTTTTCCCAAAGTCCCAACAGATACTTTTGGAAGCAGCATGGAGTGTTGCATTCAGACTAAACAGGGCTGCAGGAGGTCTGGATGTGAGCTTGTCTTCCCCTCCAAGAGACTGTATAGCAAAAGCTCAGGATGAATTATGAGGTCAGGCTTTTGATGCAGAGATGCCATTCACTTTTCTTCAGGCCTCATTCTGCTAGACTTGACATTATTCCACAAATCAGCCATGCCTGGCTGATATATTCTGGGAATACCCATGCCATGTGCCATAGCTGGTATATTCTGGGAATAGCAGGGCTTTAATTTCCTTTCTGGGATTGGGATGACAAAGCCAAGCAGGTTTCTGGGAGAGCAGACGTGCAGAGGGGCTGTAGCTGTGCGTGGTGTGGCCAGTGCACCTCTGCAGGGGACAGCCCCAGTGGGTCCCCTGGGCTGTGGGTACTGCAAAGACAAAGGGGGCTTTGTTCACCTCAGTGCTCAAAACAACTGTGCATTGGGCTCATTTGGGTTTGTAAGGATGTTTTTCCTATAAAAGGAATGGTTTCTAAGAAGACCTGAGAGCACCTATCCACCATCCCTGGCTCTGAGGGGACAAGGAACAGAGTTGGGAGGCCAGGCTCTCCCCAGTCATGTTCCTGCACGTGCTGGGCTGTGGCAGGACAGCAGCAGAGTTGTGCTCTCCCTGTGAACTGGGTGGGAGGATGAGCAGCTTCTCCTTCTGGTCCTTGGCAGGTCACCTCAGCCCTTGACTCCAACAGAGTCTTCAGTGCATCCCGGGACAAGACAGTGATGATGTGGGAGCTTCACGGGACTTCGGGGCCAAGCCAGCACTTCCCAGGACATGAGCTGGTTGTTACTGGACTGGCTGTGAGCCCAGGTGAGGGATGACAAACTCCCAGTCCCCAGGGACTGGCTGACAGTGTTTCCTGCCTTGTTTTTGATGCTAACTTGTGGTTGCAGACGCCTCCCAGCTGTGCACGGGCTCCCGGGACAACACCGTGTGCAAGTGGGACACCGAGACCGGGGAGTGTCTGGGCAGAGCTGCAATCTCCAGGAATCTGGTAGGATCTGCTGGTTCCTCAAATCCCATCCCATCATCCATCTCCCTGCCTACATAGTTATTTCACATGTGAAGCTGTGCAGAGAGAATTTTCTGGGAGCTTGGTGCCAAAGGGAGCCTTTGGGACACTGGGCAGGCTCAGCTTGAGGCTGGTTATTCTTCTCCAGGTAACAACAAACCCAGGAGCACAAAGGTACCAAAGAACTCATGGCAATTTATCAATGCTCTAACTCAGAGCTGTTTGGAAGCACACAGAGTCATGGAATCACTGAGGTTGGAAAAGACCTGTAAGACAGAGTCCAGCCATTCCCCCAACACTGACACAGCCACCACTAACTCATGTCCCCAGGTACCACATCTACATGGCTTTTAAATCTCTCCAGGGATGGTGACTCCACCACTGCCCTGGGCAGCCTGGGCCTGGGCCTGACCACCCTTTCAGCAAAGAAATTTTCCCCAATATCCAGCCTAAACCTCTCTTGGCACAACTTGAGGCAATTTCTTCTCTTTGCTTGTTCCCTGGGAGCAGAACCTGACTCCCCACCTGGCTGCACCCTCCTGTCAGGGAGTTGTGGAGAGCTGGAAGATCCCCCTGAGTCTCCTTTTCTCCTGGCTGAACAAGCCCTGTGCCATGGGGCTGCATTCCCTCCTGTACCAGCCCAGAGCTGGTGTGGGTTGCCACCCCCTGGTGCTGTCCCTGCTCCCATGGCTCTGTGTCCTGCTGCTGGCACCTGCCAGCCTCAATCACCCCCAGCAACCCCACTGTGACTGGACCTGGCAGGGGAGCAGAAAAAGTCTTCATCCAACATTTCCAGCTCCCAACCCAGCAGGAGGAGGGGGAGGATGGGAGCTCAGTAGTTCCATCCTCAGGCAGACACAGCCTGGGCTGCACACAGAGGTGGCTCCTGCTCATCCTTCCCTTTCCACAGGTCACACACCTGTGCTGGGTTCCTGGAGAGCCTTATGTCATCCAGACCTCAGAGGATAAAACCACCAGGTAAATTCTCCCTGTGGCCAGAGAGCAGGGAGGTACAGCCTGAGGCACGTGGGGCTCTTGTGGGGTTGGTTGTCATGACTCCTGCTGGTGTGGCTAAAAGCCACCTGCCAGCTCACCTGGGCCTAGGAGTGTGAGCTTCAGCCAGGGACAGGGGCTGGGAGCAGCACTGGGTGGTGACTGTGGGCGAAAAGGAGAATTTGTGAGAAAGAAAGCTGGAGAGTGATCCAGCATGGATAAATGCAGGGATGCAGGGAGAGTTTGGGAGCAGCCAGGGCAGAGCTGTGGGCACTGCCGGGGTGTGCGGGAGGGCACAGAGGGAAACCATCGTGGTGATGATGCCTCAGGGTCCCCCTGTCCTCTGCTGTTCCCTGCAGGGTGTGGGACAGCCGGGAGCTGCAGGTGGCCCACACGTTCCCAGCCAAGCAGCACATCCAGACGTGCTGTGACGTGAGCCAGGACGGGCGGTACTGCCTCAGCAGCAGCAGCGGCTCCGCCGGCCACGGCGCCGAGGCCACCGTGAGTGCCGGGCAGCAAGGCCTGGGCTCCTGCTCCCTTCCCTCCCATGTCCACGGCACACAGGGAGAGCAGCCCATCAGTGATCAAGGGTCTGAGTGCTCCCACTGCCTTGGCCTTGGGCTGGTGTCTTCCTGCCTTTCCCTTTGGGAAGTTTTGCTTGGGGAATGTCAGCAATTATTCTTCCTGATTAAACCACTGGGATTTGCTCCATCCCTAGAAGTGTCCAAGGCCGGGTTGGATGGGGCTTGAAGCACCCTGATCTAGTGAGTGGCATCTGTGCCTATAGCAGGGAGTTGAAACAAGGTAGTCTTTAAGGTCCCTTGTACCCCAAACCAGTCTGCAATTTCATTTCAGTAAAACACACAGGGGAAAAAACAATGGATGCCATTGAGGAACACAAGGTTCTTGCAGAAAGCCTGTAAGGGATCCCTTGCTCCAGGTGTTTCCAAACCAGGGATTCAGTCCTGCAGGTTTTCAGCCCTGTGTGTGAAGATCAAGAGGATGAACCTATCCCATCCCAGGGTGGGCAGGGCTGAGGATGGGAACCTTATCTGCCTGCACAGTCTTAGCTTGTTGGCTCTAATGGGTGTGGCCATGTGCTCAGTCACCGGTGCTGAAAATCCTTTGGGCTTTGATGTTCTCCAGGACTGTGAGCATGAGCAGGGACAAGGGCAGTAGCCATGGCACTCTGAGGATTGGTGAGGAGCTCTTTTATCCCAACCCACCTTCCTGTCTCGGTAAAACATCTCCGTGCTGGCAGAGCTGGGGCTCTACCACTGCCCTTTTCCTGCAGCTCTGGGACCTGAGGCAGACCAGGGGCCGAGTGTGTGAGTACAGGGGGCATTTCCAGACCACCACCTCGTGTGTTTTCCTGCCCCGGGGCCCCGCGCTCGCCCCCAGCATTGCCACATCCTCCAGCGACAGCACAGTGAAGGTCTGGGACCAAGACACTGCAGGTAGGGGAGGCTCCTGCCCACTCCGTGTTCCTTTCTCCTGGATGGCAAACCCACTTCCTCAGTTCTGTCTCCTCGTGGTGATGGGCAGGGTGACTGCTGCAATCTCTGGAGTTTACTCCAAGCCAGCTGCAGGGCAGGGTGGAGAAATGGCCCAGAGCAAACCCAGGGCTCAACAAACATGAAAGAGCTGCATGTCAGAGGTGACAGGGATCTTCCCTCAGCAAAAACGAAGAATTACCAGGCAGCTTTTAAAGATACATCCAAGTTAAGCTATGAAAAGACAAATGATAAAAAGAAAAAAGAACAGGGGAACTCCAGAGATTTCTGCAGGTACAAGTAGATATTTGTAAGGAATAGAATTTGTACTGGAGGACAGAGGGATGGTCAGCCAACACCCTTATTTTGGTTGTCTTCTTGAAGAGGAATCGTGGGCATTTTGGGGTTAAACCTGGTGGTGAGGGTGAGTCCCTCCCTGAGTTGGACACAAAGGGGTTTGTTTGCCTGCCAAGCCCTGCCATGGCAGCAGGTTCTTAGTAACCCTTGTGCTGCAGGCAGAGACCTCCTGGGAGCTGTTCAGGTTCACAGCGTTAGACACTCCCCAGGGCTAAGCCCCTCTCCAAGGGAACTTATTTAAGATGGGATGAAAATAGAAACCTGAGGCTCTCCTGCAGAGAAGGACCTTCTGTTCTCTTACCTGTTCCTTTGCCTGGTGCCTGTGCACCCAGGGTGGCTGTGGGGCTGGCAGCAGCTTTGATCCTCTTGCCTTCCCAGCTGGGTGAGCCATAATCCAGCTGCTCTGGGAAGGGTGCAGGTCACCAGGAGAGGCAGCTGCCTGTGGGTCCAGGCCAAGTGCAGCTCTGTTTGCAGCTCAGCCTGAGGCTGGGGTCTCTGCATAAATTGTCTCAGGGGGTTTAATGACAGACACAAACAGAAAGGCTCATGTGGCAGTGGATATTGTAAATCTTATTTCTCTTTCCCTTTTGGAGATTCATCAATACCTTGTGGTGAGTGTAGCACAGCCCTTAGGAAAACTGTAAGAAATTTGGGAGAAAAAAGTGGGCTGGAAATGGCTCCAGGCTCGTCCTGCAGCTCTGCCCAGTGCGGGCTCTAGGTCCATCCAGCCCTTCTTCCTCTCCCAGGAAGGGGCAGAGCCTGACCCCAGTCTGGATCCCTCTCAGCCACTGCCTGACTGGGCACTGCACAGGAGTGAGAGTCTCTCTACCACAGGCACATCCCAAGGTGTTGGATGTGTGGATCCAGGCAGCAGCTCACCCGCCTCCGGCGAGCAGAGCCTGGAGGTGGAAGAGTGGTGTGCCCCTGCCCCATCTCAGCAAACCCAGCATCCCTCCCTTGTCCCTTCCCTTGCAGCCTGCCTGGCCACGCTGTGCCTCGAGGGCTCGGGCTCGCTGTCCTCGCTGGCCGCCTGCGACAGCGCCACCCTGCTCTGTGCCAGCTCCAACTCCGGCATCCACGTGCTCCGTGTGAGGGGCGGCGCAGAGCTGGCCCTGGAGGAGGTGGCAGCGTTCTGAGCACTGGAACCCCCTGTCACAGATTGTTCCAGGGAGGGGAGGTGACCCCAAGAGCTGCCCTGACGGCGAGCAGCAGGGACTCTGTGCCTGTGGGACATGGCAGCAGGGCTGGGGGAGTTGCTGGTTGGTTTGTGGGTGACAGGGAGGCATCAGAGCTGACCAGGAGAAAAACGAAACCCTGGGAGCCTTGAGGCCAAGCTCTTGCTCCTCACTGAGCATCCTGCATTTTCCTTACGAAGCCTCCCTGCAGCCAGAGGCACAGGATGGGCAGAGGGAGGAGATGAGACACCCAGGACCAAGGGACAGATACTTGGGCACCAGGCTGAGCACACACAGCTGGACCTGGGCTTGGACCAGAGGAGACTGCAATGAAATAATTCTTCTGTGTTAGTTGCTGGCCTCTCATTCCATCATATTTTCCCTGGAAGGAACTGTGCTCATGTTCCCAAGGAACAGACAGCTGCTCTCCAGCTGACAACAGCGAGGCAAATCTGTTTTCTCTTTACTTCTGAAGGTTTTCATCCAATCGCACAATTCCTCACCTGGAAGGGACCCACCAGGATCACCCAGCCCAGCCCCTGGCCCTGCACAGACCCCCCAACAACCCCACCCTGGGCATCCCTGGCAGCGCTGTCCAAAGGCTCCTGGAGCTCTGGCAGCCTCGGGGCCGTGCCCATTCCCTGGGGAGCCTGGGCAGTGCCCAGCCCCCTCTGGGGGAAGAACCTTTCCCTGATCTCCAGCCATTCCCTGGCTCCTGTCCCTGTCACGGCCAGCAGAGATCAGAGCTGCCCCTCGGGAGGAAGCTGCAGACCCAGAGAATCTCCCCTCAGCCTCCCTGCTTCAGGCTGAACAAACCCAATAACCTCACCCCTCCTCAGCTGTTTTTTACACCAGCAGAAATCAAACTGTGCATTGGAGAAATTACAGGAATTTCACATTCCTTGTGAGACCCAGAGCCCAGAATACACATTCAAAACCTGTTTAGATTTTCCAAGGCACATTATTTGCAAAACCTCAATTTAAACAACAAACAAGTACAAAAGCTCTCCCCAGGGCAGGGCAGAACAAGACAATCCTACACGGAGTGACCTCACACAGCAAACCCTAAACAGGAGATGCTGACATGGATTTGCAACACCCAGTCCATGGGACAACTCATGGAGTAGGACACAAGGTGCTACCTGGAAAAGAAAAGATTCCCTGGCCTTGGACATCTACTGTAAGTGAATCCAGGGGGATGCAGAGCTCCATCCAGAGACACCCGTGTGGAGGCACGGGAAGGAGGGCACCACATGCATCTCCCTCTCAGCTCTCTAAATGCAAATCAAGTTTGAAGTCACACTCCTACCAAAAAGGAAGGTGAGAAGAGCAGTAACAGAAGCTGAACCAAGCACCAAACCTGAGATGCTCAGTGGTTACTGCAAATGTTTGGAGGACACCTGGGAGCTGAACTTGGAAGTACATGGATCAAAATTACAGCAGAAAGTGGTGCCTGCAGTATAACAACAGTCCAAAATGTGGGAAAACTCCCAAGACTTGACACCAACCAAGCCTGGGCCAACAGTGGTGCTTCAAACACACCCAAACTCCAGAGCAGCCATGACTGCAGCTGCTGTAACACACTGGATTCCTGTTTTTTTCTTTAATATAAAAAAGCAACCAAAAGTCATTAACGTCCCCGTCCCAGTCCATAACCAGCCCCTCTGAGCTACTCGGCTGTCCAGAGCTTGAAGGTTCTGTCGTAGGAGCAGGTGGCAATGAGCTGCCCATCCAGGGAGATGTCCAGGCCCATCACCTTCCCCTCGTGCCCCGCCAGTGTCTTCAGCGGGGACCAGCCAGGGTGGGTCCAGATCTTGGCCGTGTTGTCGTAGGCGCCCGTGAGCAGGAAATTCCCATGGTTGGCTGCACAGGAGGAGAAAAGGGAGACTTACAAATGGAAACATGACATCCCTGCTCACCAGCACAGGCCTTGCTGAGCTGCAGGTGTGCATGTGAGCTCCTGGAGGGGCAGGATAGGGAGCAGCAGGGACTCACGTTCAAACCTGACACCAGTGACCAGGTTCTGGTGGGCAGGGATGGTGTAGATGCACTTCCTCTGCCGCAGGTCCCACACCTTGCAGGTGTTGTCCCCGCTGCCCGTGGCCACATGGTACCTGCCAAGGAGAGGAGGCAGAGCAGTGTTTAGGGAGTGGAGTTTACACTCACAGCTCCCACATCAGTGCCAGCTCCCTCCTTACCCGTTTGGGGAGAAGTTGATCCCGTAGATCTCCTTCAGGTGCCCTTCCAGGAACATGATACAGCGGCCCGTGCGCAGGTCCCACACCCGGCCAAAGGCATCCAGGCCTCTGCAAGCACAGGATCACACACTGGGCTGGGCTGGGAGGGACCTTACAGATCATCCTGGCAATGGGCAGGGACACCTTCCACTGTCCCAGGCTGCTCCAAGCCCGGTCCAGTCTGGCCTTGGGCACTGCCAGGGCTCCAGGGGCAGCCACAGCTGCTCTGGGCACCCTGTGCCAGGGCCTGCCCACCCTCCCAGGGGACAATTCCTTCCCAATATCCCATCCATCCCTGCCCTCTGGCAGTGGGAAGCCATTCCCCCAGGAGAAATCTCTGGTCCCAGCAAACCCTTGGAAAGGTTTCCAAGGCAAGGGCAGCTCACCCGGTGCCGGCGAGGGAGCCGTCGGTGTGGAAGGCGATGTCGTAGACGCCCTTGCTGTGCCCCTCCTGGTGCAGGATCTCCTCCTGCGCCTCCAGGTCCCACAGGCGCCACGAGTGATCGTAGCTGCAGGAACAAAGCACTCCTTAAATCACAGAGTCACTCAGGCTGGAAAAGCCCTCCAGGACCATCGAGTCCAAGTGTTAACCCAGCACCACCACATTCACCACTAACCCACGTCCCCAGATCTGGGTGTTTTTTGAACACTTCCAGGATGGTGACTCCACACCCCTGGGTAGCCTGACAACCCTTTTTGTGAAGATGTTTTTCCCCAATATCCAACCTAAACCTTCCCTGGTATAACTTGAGGCCGTTTCCCCTGGTCTCCAGGTAACTCCAGGGAGAATAACAGGATATTTCACCAACTCTGGGAGCATTTTATTCCCACCTGAGACCAACAGTGTCTCACACAGGGGCAGGGAAAGGAATCCCAATGACCTGCTGTCACTGACACTGCAACAGCCCAGCTGTGGTCACCAATGGCCAAGCCCTGCCCTGCTGTGCACAAGCCCTGGCACCACAGGGCCACCAGCTGGGCAGCCCATGGTCATTTCTGGAAGCCAATGGCCAGGTGTCCGTACCAGGTGGTGCCCAGGAACCTCCCTGAGGGGTGCCACATCACACGGGCCACTCTCATGCTGTGTCCCTCGATGTCTGCCACCGGCTCATCACTGAAACACAGAACAAACCATTGGCCACTGCCCACAGGGCTCTGACTCAAGCCAGGCCTTTGCCCACACATTGTGATGGCAGCAAAAGCTCTGCTGATGAAATCAAACCAGGCAGGAACAACAGAGCTGTACCCAATGACTCTGAACTCTGCCTTTGGGTAACACTCACAAAGCTCTGAGTGAAACCCTTTCTCCACAACTCCTGTTGGCTGTAAAGCTCTCCTGGGATGATGATGATGACGATAAATGAAAATTAACAAGGCCCTTGTCATTAGCACTTTTGGAAGTACAGAAACAAACTTGATCCTGAACTGCAGGGAGTTCTGAAAACACAACATCCTGAACTGCAGCAACTCCTGCTGATCTGCAGGATGCAGGCAGACAGGATGGAGGGAATATTTGTTCTCCCAGAATGACAGGCAGCAGGTCAGGAGCATTCACACATGATCTGAACAGCACTGAAGTTTCTTTCCAACAGGTTAATTAAGAGACATGGTCACATGAGCCTAAGAACCCCCCTGTCCCTTTGCACAGGGACACTTTTGCTGTTAGAGACTGTGACTTTCAGCTAAGGATAAACAGCTGTGGCCCTGGGAGCTGCCTGCCCTTCCCAGGAGCCCTGCAGCTCCACTTCTCAATCAGGTGATGCTGAGGCTCAGTACCTGAACCATTCTCCTCTTCCCATGCCTGAGAGAGGTGCTGCCCATCTGCCAGAGCTACTCTGTGCAGTGACAGCCACTTGTCTGCAGGACAGGCAGAACTTTTTGTGCCTGGTTGTGTATTTGGTCAATCCCTCTCCAAATCCTGGTGCTTTCCGGCCACTCAAAAATTCATTTATTAATATCCAAGAGGGACAATTTTCTCCTAAGTGAGCTGTTAGAATGAAACAGTCCCCAGACCTTCCATCCAATCACCCCCAGCAGTTCACCAATGCCCAGCAGCAATTCTGCCTCAATCCCTTTCAGACCATCTCCCTCACCTTGGCTCCCTAATCAGGGTGATCTCTCTTCCTGCTGAAGAGGGTGGCACATACTGAGGCCAGGGAGTGCACTGGGGTAACTACAAGAAAAGGTCATATTGGCAGGAGGATGGTAAATGTCTGGAGGAACATGGAGTAAACCCCAGCACAGCAATGCTGCAGCTATGCACATCTGGAACAGTTCTGACCTTTCCAGGTTCCAGAGTTTGACAGAGCCATCAGCTGCGCACGAGGCCAGGCTCACGTCCTTCTTGTCCAGGGACACCGTGGCCTTGGGGTGGAACACGATTGCCCCCACGTTGGTGCTGTGTCCTGGAGGGCAAGGAAAACCAAATTCAGAATCTGCCACAGTTCTTCAGAAAAGCAGCATTTCCGTGGCACTGGTGAGGGAGGTGCCAGTGAACACTTTCACTGTGTCCTCAGTGCTGGGTGACATTGCCCTGTCACCCCCAGCCAAACTGCACTTCCAGGAGCACCCAAGGCAGAGCACCCAGAATGAAGGTTTGGAACCCTCAAAGTGCAGACAAAATCCAACAAAAGAATCAAAGGATTTGTCCTCACATCTGTATTTAGTCCAAGTTGTGACCACTACTCAAAGAACCTCACTGTTGTCAAGTGACCTGCCCAAAACTGCTGCTGTTTGTAACTCAAGTAACTCACACCAGGTCTGGAAACCAAACCAAACTGTTCAGAAATAGAAACAGCAAAACTTGGAGCTGAGGTTTGAGCTAAAGGCCAGGTCTCCCTTCTCATTTTATGACACATTCCCATGCTCCCAAGCCAAGGGATGCTCTCAGTAAGACAGAAATCTGCCCAAACACAACATTTTAAACCACAAAGTAATTCAGATGTGGGAGCTCAGCACAGAGAGGAACAAAAGAACCAAAAGCTCCAGTGAGAGCCCCTCCCTACCTCGTAAGGTGTGAACCAGGTTGCAGTCAGGCACAGACCAGAGCTTGCACAGCCCACTCCTGTAGAAAACAAGGAATGGATGTCAGTGGAGAAGGAACATCAAGGAACAGATCAATGTTCCTTGTTCAACCAGCTCAGATCAATGAATCTCTGCTCAGTTCTAAAATGAGGTGATGAGAGCTCAGAGCAGCCTCTCATGATTCCCAAGCCTCCAAAACCATTCCTATGCTCTCCCAGCCCCCAAAGGAGGCACTGCCAAGGCAGTCTCACCAGCAGGCCGTGGCCAGGAGTTTGGAGTTGGGGCTGAAGTGGCAGTAGGACAGCGGGCGATCGTCCCCAATCTGACTGCAGAAGTTATTCAAGGACTGTAAGAAATACAAAGAAAATGATCAATAAATGACTGAAGTACCACCAGCCCAGAGCCCTCCCCAGCCAAAGCTTGAGGTGAGGGAGGCAAATGTGCACAGGAGGAGGCAGAGGCCCTTGGAAAGTCACTTTCAAAGGGAGATGCTGCCTCAGAGCCACTCCAGCTCCAGGCAGGAGGGCCAGGGCCAGCCTGGCCCAGGTGGCCCAGCATGGCCTGGGGGCACAGCTCAGCCCCCCAGGGCCACCCACAGTATGTGCCCTCCAGCCCCAGAGTTCTGCAGCTGCAGCTCTGACACAGAACTGGCTGGAGTTTGGCATCTGTCCACAACTCATCCAAAGAATCCACCCAGACAGACAGGGCAGAGGGGAGAGGCAAATCCTCTGGAGTAAACAGGATTAGGGGGGCAGCACACACTGTGCCTGAGCCTCTGTGTTTGGTTAAGCTGGGAATCTGGCTTAGCATGCTCAGAAAGGGCATCTCAGAGTCATCCCAACCATGTTCAGCACCCAGAGCTGGGTATTTCCCTTGCATTCCCTGGCTCCCCAGCCAGCCAAACCCCTGCCAGAGCCAGGAATACATTCCTTTAGCCTCACAGGCAAGTGGCAAGACAAGACAGGGATGTCTCTGCGCCCTCTGCCATGCACAGGGACAAATTACATCTCCCTGGAGCGCTCTGAAGGAGTCAGAAGATGCTTTAGAGACACAGGGAAAGAGAGGAAAAGCAGAACTTCCCAAGATTGCAGAGACTGATGTGCATGTGGACAGCACCTCAGGCAGCTGAATTCCTGCTGAGCTCTTTGGAGGATCAGCCAAGCCTTGTGAACACAGCAGTGGAGCAGCTGCCAAACCTACCCGCAGGGATTTGTGCAGCTCCTGCCTCTGGGATGTCCTGGTGGCCTCGGGGATCTCCTTGAGCAGCCGGGCCTCCTCCAGGCGCTTCGCTGCCCTGGGGAGAGCAGATGTGGAGTGACAACCCCCAGAGCTGCCCCTTCCCTGCTGCTGGAAATGCCTTTTCCCTGCTCCTCTCTGGATCAGTCCCTGAGAGCTCAAGCTCTGGGCTCACTGGACCTGCCTCCCCACTCCCTGGGTTTCCCGTGCTCCACAGTGGGATCTGCACTAGGATTTGACAAATGTTTTCTGTGTTCTCTCACCTGGGCAGTGAGTAGTTGGCCAGCCACAGCCTGGCTGTTTTCAGACTGCGTGGGCCCTCGTGGTACCAGGTTTGCTGATACTGTAAAAACAGGAATACAAGTGATGGAAAAGCCCTGGTGCTGCTGCCCCTGTGTTCATTCCCCTCAGCTCCTCCCAGCACCTGCCCCAAACCCTGTTGTGCTCTGGCCTCTTCTTAAGGGCCTTCTGCACAACTGAGCCCCAAGAAAAGGGATTTGGAGCAATCAATCAAACTCTCTGCCCCACAGATCCAATCCTGACATGCTGCCACTTCACTCAACGTTCCAGCTGAACCCTGACTCATCTGCATTTAATGACATGTAACTCCCTCCTTCTTTACACATCACCCAGTAAAGAGAAAGCCCAAAGCTGCAGAAATTATTTCTTACAGTAAAGCTCAAAAATAATAAGGTAAAAGAGACTCAGAAGAGAGACAGAAGCAGAAAGAGTAATCAAAGGCAGAAACAGATGCAGCAGAAGGAACATAGTTTTTTTTCTTCCCAAGTGTGAAGGAAAGTAAGGGACTTGCTACAGTAGGTAAGAGCCCACACACCTGCTCTCCTGGTTTGCACACTGAGAGCAGCACAGAGCAGGGTCTGTGAGTAAAAATCACACTTGGTGCCCCTCACTGAGACCAAACATTGCCACAGATTTGCTGATATGGGCAACATGGAAAAAGCCTGAAGGGTTGACATGAGAATCCAAAGGCTGGCCAAAGCCAAGAGTCCTGGATATACCATCCCTCCCTCAGCACTGAGGGGACAGGAGACACCCTCACCTCTTCCTTGGACTTTTTGGACCTGTCATCATCTTTCCTGGTCTTTTTTAACGCGTCTGTGCCAACCACTGAGAGGATGTTCCTCAGCCTGGAAAGGAGGTAATGAAGCTGGATTTAGTCAGTGAATTCTCAGCTCACTTGACAAATATCAGTGTGATATTCCCTCTGCCTTGGGGTTCTTAGAACAGAAATCCCAGACTGGTTTGGGGTGGGAGGGACCTTAAAGCTCATCCAGTGCCACCCCTGCCATGGGCAGGGACACCTCCCACTGTCCCAGGCTGCTCCAAGCCCCAGTGCCCAGCCTGGCCTTGGGCACTGCCAGGGCTCCAGGGGCAGCCACAGCTGCTCTGGGCACCCTGTGCCAGGCCTGCCCACCCTCCCAGGGAACAATTCCCAATTCCCAATATCCCATCCATCCCTGCCCTCTGGCACTGGAAGCCATTCCCTGTGTCCTGTCCCTCCATCCCTTGTCCCCAGTCCCTCTCCAGCTCTCCTGGAGCCCCTTTTGGCCCTGCAAGGGGCTCTGAGTTCTCTCTGGAGCCTCCCCTTCCCCAGACTGAACACCCCCAGCTCTCCCAGCTGCCCTGTGGCACAGCACTGGCACGGCAGGTCTCGCAGCAGCCCAGCTGCAAGGAGAAGCTCAGGGGTTTGCTAGGTGTGCAGCAGATGTGTGCAGACACAGCACCTCTCCCTGCGCTCCGCAGGGCCCTCTCCGAAGAGCGTGATGGGCTCGCCCAGGGCCCTCAGGCAGGCCTTGACCTCGGAGTCGTCCGTGGACACGTTGATCTGCCGGGCGCGCTTGCGGCGCTCAAACTCGGCCAGCACCTCGGCCTGCCGCTCGCTCATGTGGTCCTCAAGGTCAAACACCTCCCCTGGCACACACACAGCCTGAGCACACACTGCCAGCACGGTCCATGGCACAGCTGGGGCTGCCAGGGACCTCTGCAGGTCACCCAGAGCAGCCCCTGCCCCGGCAGAGCCACCCGCAGCAGGTGACACAGGAGGGTCTGGGATGTCCCCAGAGAGGGACACTCCACACCCTCCCTCAGCTGTGCCAGAGCCCCTCAGCCCCTGGATCCCTCCCGAGTGGGCAGATCCAAGCAGAGCCGCCCAGCCCTGACTGCTGTGAGGTGATGCCCAGAGCAAGCAGAGACATTTAGAAGTGTCAGGTGTGCGGGGAGGGATAACAAAGGTGTTTGCACATCCTCACCACTGCTGATGTTGATGTTGCCAGCCTCCATGGCAGCCTTCATGCCCTCCTTGCCCAGCAGCCCTGCCTCGCCCTTGGCCAGGCGCTCCCGCTCCTTCTCCTCCAGGCTCCCGTAGAAGATGGGCGCCCGCTTGGCCGGGGCGGCCTCGGCCTCCTCAGCAGGCTTGGCCTTGGGGGGCTGCAGGGAGAGCCAGAGTGGGCACAGTGTGTGGGGACAGAGGACACAGCAAACAGCCTGGCTGTGCCACAGAGCCCAGCTGTGCCAGGAGAACAGGGCTGGGCACAGTGCAAACACCCTCTCAGGATCCCAGCCTGGCCTGGGTTGGAAGGGCATTGAGACCCATCCGGTGCCACCCCTGCCATGGCAGGGACACCTCCCACTGTCCCAGGCTGCTCCCAGCCCTGTCCAGCCTGGCCTGGGACACTGCCAGGGATGGAGCACCCACTGGACATTGAGGTTTTTGCCCGAAGGCCAAAGCACAAAAGTAAAATGCCACATTAAATTGCTGAAATCAGGCAGTGTTGGGTCCCTATTATTTATTATCTGCAGAGGTATTTGTTGAAAAAGTTTTAGAACACGGAGCTTTTCCTCCTCCTGTTGAGCACCAGCACAGCCAGGAGCGATGCCATGCTCCAGCCCCCTCCCTGGAAAGCTGGAGAAAGTGAGCGGCTCCCTCCCCCGGAGAGGCGCCTCACACGAACTTCCCGGGAGGGCGCCGCGGCCGTGCGGGGAACGGGCCCGGAGCCGCCCCCATCTCCCGCACACTCACCTCGGGGGGCCGGGCCCCGCCGCGCACCGCCGGTGCCCGCGCAGTGGCCATGGCGGGAGCGGAACCGGGAACAAGCCCAGGAACGGATAAGAAGCCTGGAAGGGGAGCGGGAACCAGAGGACGGGAACACGGCGAGACTCGCCGGGCCCGGGCTCCGGCGCCTCACGACCACTTCCGGGTCACGCAGGGCATGCCGGGAGGTGTGGCGGCATCGCTGAGGGCGGGTCGCGCAGGGCAGGCCGGGAACTGCATCGCCCTTTAAGGGAGGAACATGCAGGGCACGCCGGGAGATGCAGTGCCCCCTAAGAGCGGGGCGCGCGGGGCACGCTGGGAGGTGTGGCGGGGCGGGCGGTACGCGTGGAGCACGCCGGGAGATGCAGTGCCCGCTAAGGGC
>VXBC01001042.1:572128-591755 GCA_013399945.1 Ploceus nigricollis
AGCGCTGGGCACGGAGCACAAGAGCCGCGAGCAGCTCATCAATGACCGCATCGGGTACAAGCCGCAGCCTAAGGCCGGCGGCCGCACCGCGCACTTCGGCACCTTCGAGTTCTAACGGGGCTGCCCCGGGAGCCCCGGCCCCGCTCAGCCGGGGGGGCCGCGCCGGGCGGGCCTCGCCGTCCCCCCTCTGAGCTGTTACATTGTTGGTTTTTAAGTTTGGTTAACATGCCCGTGAACGCCCCTTTGCCGAGTGTTTTGTTCTAAATAAACACGTATTTTTTTAAAGAAAAGAATAATAATCCCAGGAGCTGCTGTAAACGGCTGCAGTGGCCGGGTGGGGCTGGAAACACCTGGAGCACCCGTTCCCTGCTCCTGTGAGCAGGGGATAAACACTGCGGGAGGATCCTCTGGGAAAGGGATGTGGTGATCTTAAACCAGACAATGGAGTGGCCACCTGAACCTCCAGCCCTACCTGCTGGTGGCCCCCACCGAGGAGAAGGTCCTGGAAGTGTCTGATGAGTGTTTTGGGATAAAAGTGCCACAGTTCTGGCTGCCAGGCACTGCTCTGTCCTTTCCCGAGGCCACCAGGAAAGAATCCCCTGTCTGCTAAATCAGGCAGTCCCAAATGCATCCCAGAGCTGCTTCCCCATCCGTGTCACAGCTGGCTCCTGAGCAGGGGATGGCTGCAGACCTGGATCGTGGGCTGGGCACGTGGATGTGGAGTGAT
Organism: Ploceus nigricollis; assembly: GCA_013399945.1. Taxonomy (NCBI): domain Eukaryota; kingdom Metazoa; phylum Chordata; class Aves; order Passeriformes; family Ploceidae; genus Ploceus; species Ploceus nigricollis. The sequence continues at coordinate 572,856 of VXBC01001042.1, forward strand.
AGCCCAGATTTTGTGACTGAGCAGCTTTTCCTTTACACTTCCCTGTTCCACCCCCATCCAGCTCTGCTCAGTGTCACTCCAGCTGCCCTGGTTTATCACCCTTGGAATGGAGCTCAGGGCTGTTTGCTGCTTGGATCAAAGGCCACCAAACAGTTCCTTATGGCTGGTGTCCTGTGGCAAGGCCAAGGGCACGTGGATTTCCTCAGCAGGTCCCTGGATTTACCCTCAGCAGGTGCCTGGGCAGGGTGAGGTCAGATTTGATTTAGGTGAGAGGAAGGTGAGGTCTGGGGCAGAGCCCACTCAGGAGGAGTCTGACAGTGGAGGACACTGTGTGTGACAGGAGGAGTCACACAGGGGAGTGACTGAAGGAAGCAACTTGAAAACCTGAGCAGCTTCCTGGTGCTCAGGCAACTCTGCTCCCTGCAGCCTGGGGAAGGAGCAGGGTGGGCTGCCACAGCCCTGGGCCTGCACCAAGACACCTGCAGGGAATTCAGGAGCTGGAGGCTCTCCCTGCCTCTGGCCAGGGCTGTTTCCTACCACCTTCAGCACAATGACCAGGTCTGGTTTTTCAGCATTCCGGTTAAATTCAGGCTTCCTGTGTTGCAGGTGCATCAAATTTCAGGTCAGGCTGGGAAAATGTACAGAACTTCAAACTTTTCCAACTGGAAAGAGCCCCAGACTGGCCTAGAAAAGAGCAGCTTTTCCTGTCTAACACCACATACAATGATCAGGGGTTGCTCTGCTGGGCTGGCATTCCCAGGAGGCCCCAGCTCTGAGAGGACAGCACCTCAGGAGGCTGTTACAGCTCCCTAAAACTCCTCTCCAGGGCAGGCAGATCTGGGAGGCGCCAATTCCTCTTTCCATGCCTCCCCACACCTGGAAAGCGTGACTGAGCTGGAACAAAGAGACTTCTCAGTGAATCCCCACGTTCCCATTCCAGTTCCCATTCCAGCAGCTTCAGGGCGAGTTCCTGGGAGCTGAGGAGGCCCAGAGGATGCTGCTCCTCACCCCCACCCCACAGCACCTGAACAGGAACACTGGGCCCTGCTGCTCCCTCTGAGGGCTGCACTGAGGACTGTTCCCAAAACACACCTCCACCACAGTAAAATGCAATCTATTTTATTGGTTAATTATGTACAGGAGATTCTTGATATTCACAGTAACATCAGGCAAGTTACCACCACAAAGAGCAAGAGTAAAAACAAAACTGACAGTCCACTGTAAACAAAACTAGAAATCCTGCTGGATTGGGTGGGACTGGCTCCAGACAAACTCAAAAGGCACTCAAAGAAAAGCAACAAAAGCCCTCTGAGGGACAGGGCCTGGATGCTCTGGGCTCCCTCCTCGATGATAAAGCGGAGGCACAGCGTGTGCAGAGCAAACATCAGGGCACAGAGACAGGCACAGGGTGTCACCCCCGAGCAGGACAGCTCACCGAGCATGCTGCATGTGTGTCAACACAGGAGTTCAGTGTACCCAGGCCTGGGCATCCTTCGAGCCCTCCCCTCCCCGTGCTACCAGGACAACTCTAAATTCAGCCAAGGGGCTGGGGCTGCCCCAGAGCTGCTGATCCCGCCCAGGGGGAGCTCAGGCTCTGCTCAGGCTCTGCCACAGCACGCAGCAGCCCGGGCTGAGAACACACCGCGCTGGCATCTGGTGCCGGGGGGAGGCTGGGACAGGGAGGTCGATGGCTGCTCTGGATTGTCACATTGAATGGGGAAAGCACAGCCATGGCAGGAGGAGCAGCCGGGACACGCCCTGTCCCCAGCTGTGCCCCAGGAGCTCAGAGCAGAGGGGACACAGCCTCGCCCTGCTCTCCTCAGCCACTTCCCCTCTCACCCTCCCTGGGCAGCCCAGGGTGCCCAAACCACCCCTCATGCAGGCTGTGGGAGCAGCTGGGGCACCCGAGAGACTCGTGCCCAGGTGAGCCCTGCCAGGGCAGTGTCCCCTCCCTGTGCATGCTGGAGAAGCCGTGTGCCCTCTCTGGGGACAGCATGGGCAGAAGAGAAGCTCATTCTGGGGGGAAACAATTCCAAGGGCACAGGTGGTACAAGCAGAACGAGACAGAAAAGCTTAACAAGAACCAGACTGACACTGCATGAGCCACAGCCTGATCTCCAAGTCTCCCCTCAAAGAATTCAAGTCTGGCCACTTGGATACACAGAAAAGTGGCTAAAAGGTGACAGCAAGATCAGACTAAGCAGCTTCTGTTCCAAAGAAAGACACAGCAAGAGGGATATGAGGTGACCAGTGTCACCACACAGCCACTCCTCACTCCGGCCTGTGATTGTGATGGCAACGATTCCAGCGCCTTCCAGAAAAACCAATGGCAGCAGTGGCAGTGTCACCCTGAGCTCCTTCAGGGGTCAAGCCCTCCAGTGCAAACCTCCCACATCAATCACCATCTCCAGCTTTTAACAGCTCCAGCTCTCTCTGACAAACACTCAGATTTCCTCTCAGTTCCAGCAGGAGTGGGAAGGGATTGTCCATTTTCTCTGTCCAACACGAACATTCCTCCCAGCTCTCCAGGGATGGGGAGGGTCAGCTTTCCCCTCCCATGATTGCCTGCAGGGCACAGCAGAGTTTTACCTTTGTGACAGGTGCACAGAGGGCACCAGGAGGTTCTGTCACAGACAGAACTCCCTTCAAAGATCAGACTGGGGAAGGAAGCACTTTTCCTGTCTCTCAGCAGGAGGTGGCTAGAACTTTTCCATGAAAATAACTTTGCCTTTCTCACCCAGATGCGAATTTGCTACAGAAAGCAGCTATATAGGAAACTAAGCCTGCTTTTAACTCAGTTCCTTTTATTCTCTAGTTGCATTGTCCAGAGAAAACAAGATGTCCAAGTAAACACTTGGCATCAGCCCAGGAGGGTTGAGTTTAGGAGGTGCAATTCNACACAGGGGTGGCTTCACTCTCTAAGGCTCAGGGGCTAAAAAATCTCATTCCAAAGATCAGCTTTCCTCACACAGCTCCTGCCAGAAGTCACCAGCAGCATCTTCAGGGGAAAAAAACCCTTCCTGTCTGTGCCCAGAGGCTTTATCCCAGCAGGATTCCCTGTTCTCATGGCATGTCCCAGACACCAATCCCAGTCTGAAAGTGGTGCCTGTTCTCAGTGCCTTTCCCAAATTCCCACTGTTCTCTCTTCCAGACAGTTACAGGCACAAACTGGGTAGAGGGAAGACTCCAGCTTTGCTCCACACTCTGCACAACTTTTTAAACATCCAGGTGCTAAACCAGAGCTGCTCCCCAAGCCTGGCCTGGCACCAGACAGGCAGGAGGGTGGTTCTGCCCCCTCACAGCCTGTCCTCCCTGGGCACTGGGCAGAGCCCACAGCACTGACTGAGTTCTTCAGTGTCCCCCACTGCACTGAGAACCTGCACCTCCAGCATGGGCACACTGTGATTATCAAGACAAAGAGGAGTCATCTGGGTCAGGAATACTTTTTGATTAGCCCACACTGCTCCAAATTTCACCTGAGAAGACACTGAAGGCTGCTGTAGTCCTGTATTTTCCTTCTCTTCCCCAAATCTCTCTTTTACAGGAACGTGGTTGTTTTCCCCCTTCACCTCCAGCCAGGAACACCCTCCAGCCATTTTATCTTTAGTGTCATGAAATCATTATTTAGCTGTTGCCTCATTTACAGAACCAGTTCTAGTAACCCAAAACTTAGCTCTAGTTCCATCCAGGTGCAGCTCCACATGAAGTACCTGTGGATTCAATGGTTTATTTGGAATCTTTTTGCCCTGTAAATACAGAACTATTATCTGTTCCATAATTGGGAAGGGAAAGCAGTCAAACTCAAGTGTTCTCCCTGGAGGCTGAGTAAAGCTGCTGGATACATCAGATTAACAACACTCATCATTCTCTGGTGGGCTTGGAGGGCAGGTTCATCCAATCCCTGAAGCACACAGCTCACATCCTTGGGTCAAAGTCCTCCCTTGCCAGGACACAACTGAGTGTGTCTGATGTGCAGCACCAAATCTTCCTCAGAGGCTGAGTCCTACAGCAAAAGGTGTCATTGGCCCCAAAAGCCACAATGCCAGGGCAATCTCCTCCCCTGGCATTATGTGCACATTGAAAAAAAATCAAAATTAAAACAGCCATTCGCACATTATTGGCAACTGATCTTTTCCTACTGTTCATTAAACCCTCACTGATGAGCATTTACAATTTAAAAATAAAATGGTTTTGTTTTCTTTTTAAAATAATTTCTACAGTTCTGTCGGCCAACTAAATTCAATCACAGCATAATCTAAGAATAAAGCAAATCCTGGCCAAGAATGGCTGCCATGGACTCTCAGGAGTCAAGGGGAGCAGCGTGTCCCAGCTCCTCACATCCCTGCACCCCTCCAGGAACCTGCAGTGAACTCCAGTTGATTTTCTTTATCATGATTCTCTTGGCAGCTTAGGAATGCTCCAGTCCTCAGGTGGCTGTGCTGGCAGGGAGCAGTGGGGTGGAGAGGCCTGTGGCACATCCAGTGCTAATGGCAGTGCTCTGTGATGTCCACCACCACTGCCTTTTTCCAGCTGAAGAAGAAGTACCCGGTGCCCGCTCCCGCGGCCACGGCGATGCACAGGTACCCGTTGTAGGTCATGAAGATCAGCATGAGGAAGTAGCTGACCACCACCTGGATGATGTGCAGCACAGTCTGCAGCAGGTGGGGCAAGCTCAGCATCTGCTGGCTGGGAACACAAACCCAAACAAGTCAGCAAATGGAACAGGTGGGAAATGCACATCCCCAAAGAGAAAGCTGACAGGACAGCAAGGTGGGCGTGGGATGGCACAGAAGATGACACCAGCCTGGGCAGGGACTCCTGTGTGCGCTGGCACCTGGAGCTGTGGTTTCGCCCACAGAGCAAAACAAGCATGGAGCTTGCTGGGAGGACACAACTTTTAGCTGAGAAACAGACTTTGCCAAGCTTCTTTTACTCCCCCCATTCAAAAGCTGACTGGACTCCTGTTGTGCACAGAGGCCTTGACTACCTGTCCACAAAAAACCACTGGATGTAACATCCAAACTCTGTTCCTCAGAACTCCCCCAAATGTGTTCATTACAAAAACCTCAAGCCCATCTGGCTCCTTGCTGCTTTCCTTTTTGCCCCCATCCTCAAGGGTGCCCAGGTGTCCCCCATCCTCCACTGCCACGCAGCATCCCAGTCTGGAGCCAGGACACTCTCCAGAGATCAAAACTGGCTGCACAAAGTTTCTTCCGTGCCAGTTCCACCTGCAGAGTTTTGCTTTAGAATGAAGTGCAGTCCTTACCCCACGGTTTTGTGTGTCTCCATCAGGATGGTGCCATTGGGGCCGGGCACTGGCATGGAGTTATAGCGGATGCTGACTTGGGATTTACGGAGCAGACACTCCCGGGCAATCTTAAGGCCTTCATAAAACATGGCCAGGAAGAAGACAGCCACAAAAGCACCAGCCATTTCTGACAAGAGAGGAAACATTATTGTCTCTGGGCAAGAGAATGTGTCAGCAGAGTCACTGTGTGGTTGAACCCCATTGTGCTGCACAGGCCACGGCCAGGCTCTCACCCACAGATAGGTGTGAAATGGGAATTTTATCCAGACTCTCACTGCAATTTCACCCATAAAGCAAAAGCAGCAATCACTTTTGCTAATAAAACCAAATTCTTGAACTCTACTAATATCTCCATTTTTCTTTCACCCCACAGATGCTATTTAAACCAGACTCAACACAATATGTCCACAGATTTTTGCACAAGTAACAAGGTAATTCCTGAAATATGAATCCTGAAACACCAACTGCAAACCTTTTGTTTGGATTGCACAAGACAGTGTTACTAACCTCCAGGAGAATTGATTGTAAGTCCAGAGAACAGCAATGGCACATTCTCACAGCTGAAGTGGAAAGTCATGGCCTGCCCAAAACACAAAGAACACCAAGATGAGCCTGAAGAGCTCATCCCAAGGAGCTCAAGTAAGGTGTAGCAATGGGGTTTGTATCAGAACAAAAACTCAGATCTGTTTGTTTGGTCACCACCTAAACACCAAGAAACTCTCCAGTAGATCTGGTGTAACACACACAGTGAGACAGGGATGAGATGCTCCAGGCTCCAGTTCCCAGCTCCTTCAGGCAGCCCTGGGCAGGAGGCCCTGTCCTTCACAGAACTCCAGGGAAGTGCCTTCTCCTTGCCTTTGGAGCTCCTTTTCCCTCAGCATCAGCAGTCATCAGGGATTGGGGATGTCTCCATGGAGCTCTTCCTTGGCTCCCCATCCCCTCAGGAGCTGGGGTACAGGGCACTTTCCCTTCCCCACTTGGACCTTGTTTGGATGATACAGGTAAGGGTTGTACAGGTGAGTCCTCTGGTCCCCTCCTGCACTGTGCCAGCAGTGTTGTCCCAATATCCTGTGGGAAACAGAGGCCTAAACACAGCTACACAAGGAGGTAAAGCCAGTTCACAGCTGCCTCTGGGTGAAAATAAGGGCTCCTGATCCTGCACAGTGAATGCTGTGGGAAGGGGGAACAGCAAAGATCCCCAGGCCGGCTAGAGGTGATACAAACTTCCCATCTAGGTAAATACAGCTTGGCATGTCTTGGGCACAGCTGCACACAGGGTTTTCACATGGGAAGTCCTGACCAAGCAAGAGGAACTTCTCTTTGAACTTCCCTCATTGCTTAATTAAAGTTATTTGCTGAAGCTCAGAATTATGATTCATTTCAGCATCTATAAGAATCAGCTCATTTTCCCCAGAGCAGAATTTACAGTAAAACACCTTTTAAAGAGTACTTTCATCTCTTCAATGAATTGAACATATTTACATTTAAAATAAAACCCACATAAATCAAAGAACTTCTGCTGAACCTGAGCCTGTTACTTGGTACCAGTGAGGAATGGGAAAACACACATTAAATGTGCTCAGTCTGTTATCTAAGATGCTGCACCTATGTACTGCCTTCCCTGACAGATTTATTTGCAATATGAATGCAAAATCTGGTGCAATTACTCACAGTTTTCAGCTGCAGGGCAGGGCAAAGTTCTGTAACTATCCAGTGAACACTTGACATTTGTAAAGAAATGACATTTACATGGAAAGTAATGGCCCAGGGATGCCAATACTGAGCTGAGATGATGGGAAGAGCTTCACAAGGAGAGCAGTGGCAGTGCTGGACTGAGAGCTCCACGTGGGCCATGCCCACCAAGGTTGTTCTGGTGCTCTCCTCTCCTGCTGTGACACTGGTTGCAATAGAAATAGAAGCAGAGATTCTTGGTTCTCTCCTCAGGCACAGAGCTGGCAAACAAACTCCAACTGATGGTTTGCAAAATCCACTCCTGAGAACATTCTCATATGAAATAGAAATGTGCCCTCTCTCCCCTCCTTTTGAAATTTCATCATAAACAGACATATTTTAATTATCTGAAACTCACTCCCAAAGTATTTAGGAAAAGGAGAAAAAGCTGAAAAAGTTCCTAGAACTGGCTACACACAAACACTGATCCTCTGGCCATCTCCATGGAAACTCTGGCCAGGGTCTCTGCAAAGCCTCAGTGATGCCAGAATGCACAAGCCTGAACCTGCTGGAATCAAAGTCAGCTGGAGCAGCAGGAATCAGGACCAATGCAGCCTTAATGCCAACATGGCAAAGAGCCCTGGCACTGCTGTGCTCCCCAACCAAGTGTGCTCTGAGGGTTCAGCAGGGAAGGGCACAGAGGGAGCTCAGCACAGCCCCTCACACTCTGGGCAATCCTCTCAGGGCTGCCTGGGGCTCTCCCTGCCAGCCTGAAGAACTCCATCCATCCATTTCCTGCAGGAAAACTCTTACTTTGCATTTCTGCCCTTAGCTGGCTGCTGGAAAGGTTTTCTCAAGAAAAGACAATTTTGCCAAAGGATCTCCAGCTGTGAAATCCATTCCTGCTCTGTATCCCTCATGCCGCTCCTTCACTCCAGAAGACCCACAATGGGATCTGGGTTTAACCTGGATGGATTCCTGCCTTCCAAAGCTCAGCTTCATTTCCAGCTCTCCAGAGCACAGTCTTTAAGATGACAGGTTACTCGGAACCACAGACAAGGAAAAACTCTCTGGTTAATTCTGACTTCTCCACTTACCATCATCATCATGTCATGGCCGTGTCCCGAGGCTGTGGTGGAGTGCTGATGCCCAGGAGGATGCGAGGTTGGCAGCATGGAGCTGTTCATGTGGTGAGACATCTTGAGGACAGAGAGATTCAGAAAGGCACATAGAAAAGTGGGACCCTGAAAAACAAACAAACAATGAAGCCCTTTTCTAAACAGAATGTGGTTTCTCTACTGCTGCTGCATGAGAAAATATTCCAAGCCACTGAGAACTGCTCTGGCTACAGAGAGCACACAGCAGGACACTTTAAAGGAGGTGTGTCCCTCTGCAGCCTAATTTGATTTGAGATGGCACCTGGGGCAAGTGCTCAGCATAAAGAAACATTTCTTATCTACATGAGGGAAAAAACAGAGCCCCTTCCCAAGTGCAGTCTTGCAAGAGGCAAAAATATCACAAGCATCACTTTAAATTGCATATACTAAAGGATCAGATTATAGGATTTCTCTTAATTGACAGTTATGCATTTTATTGGGAACATGTTTAACACAGAAATTGTGTTAGTTGGTACAAGACCTACTGTCAGGCAAAGGTCTACAACAGCTACAGGCAATCCAATTTCATTTCCATGAGGTTTACATTGCCATATCTCCCCTGTAATCACATTACCCACAGTGAGAGAAACACTCAAGAGGCTGCCAGTCCCAATCCTTAATCTGGTTACTACAAATCAGGGATGTCTGGACACACTAAAAAAAAAAAAAAAAAATACCCTCTATGGTCACCTTTGGGCATGGCTGCTGCACTCTGGCTCAGCACTGCCTGGGCTGGCAATTGCTGGTGGGAAATGAAAATCATCAGGCAGAAACAGCAACAGGAGAGAAAATAACCTGGGAATACCAATCAGTCCTGAAAGCACAGCATCTGTCCTGCTAGACCCTGCCTGGAATCCTCTGTACCCTCCCACTCCAGTCCTTCACTGAAGTAAAGCCAAGGGAAATAAAAAGCAAAGTTTGGACACTTTATCAAATTAAAGTTTAAAAAGAAATGAGAGACAGACTTCCTTCCACGTAAATAATCAGGAGAGTTTACAAGAGTGATTTTTCAATTTTTTTTAGCCAAAAAGCAGCATTGTGTTTGAACAGGTAGGCATGGCTATATTTAGATTGAAGAGAGGAAATGAGACTCTAGAAGAACTTTCTGAACTGGAAGTAGCAAATAAAACCCTGAAAGGCAGCTGGTGGTGGAGCTGGCTCAGCATGTGACAGTGACCCTGTGCAGGGGTCACTGGTGGCCCAGAACACCAGTGCCAGTGCAGCCCTGTGGAGCATCCATGACAGAGGATATCCAAGAGCTTTGGGGTTTAATTAAAGTGAGCAATGAAAGAAATTAAAGTGAGCAATGAAAGAAATTAATTAAATTTGGGGAAGGTAAGGAAACTACGTCAGCAGTGCTGGGGAGGAACTCAAGAGAAAGACAGAAGTAATACCCTGCAAACACAGAAATTAAATAATGCAGGGAAGCACCAAGAAGTGACACCAGGTACCCACAGCTCAGGTATGTTCTCCATCTCTGTGCAGAAGAAGTTTGTAGCCCATCTCTTATTTCATCAGACAACCTCACAATGCTCCCCTGGAAGGCAACTTGGAATCATGGAATCCAATGGCATTGGCTAAAGTAGAATGAATTCCTTATTTCCATATTAGTCCATATTTCTGCTAATATTTTTTAGCTCATTTTGTCCCTGAATTGTGCTTAAATATTGAGACCAGAAAAATGTTCACGGAGAGATAAAAAGGAGAGAAAACAATGCAAGCAGTAGCTCAGGTGACACAGAAAAACTTCACCAAGGGATACCTGCAGAATGCCCAGTGTGATTTCCATATGGCACAGCTTGGAAGATTATCCTGTTCAAGAGCTGAAATGTTCAGGCTCTAGAACTGCAGTCCCAAAACAGTTGGGAAAGGAATCCTCTGCCAAAACACACAAACTTCAAATTGTCTTTTGCATCAGGGAAGGAAGAATAGCCCAAGTGCTTTACCCACAGGATCAAAGGTAAACGTGCTGGGAGAGGAAAGATGTTAACGCAAGAACTTCCCCTCTCCTGCAGCCAAAATCTCCTGGAATCACAGAACCATGGAATATCCTCAGCTGGGAGGGACCCACCAGGATCATCCAGCCCAGCCCCTGGCCCTGCCCAGACCCCCCAACAACCCCACCCTGGGCATCCCTGGCAGCGCTGTCCAAAGGCTCCTGGAGCTCTGGCAGCCTCGGGGCCGTGCCCATTCCCTGGGGAGCCTGGGCAGTGCCAGCACCCTCTGGGGGAAGAACCTTTCCCTGCTCTCCAGCCTGAGCTGCCCTGGCCCAGCTCCAGCCGTTCCCTGGCTCCTGTCCCTGTCCCAGAGAGCAGAGTTTAGAGCTGTCCCTGTCTCCTCCCTCTTCCCTCAGTTGATTGATCCATTGCTTTTCCTTTGAATACAATATCCTCACCAGTGACTACTGTCCAATGATTATTTATTCCTTTTAGGATTGCACATTCCTGCCAAGCTCAGCAGGTTCCAAAATGTTCCACAGAAGCCCTGGCTGGTTACCAGGTAAAACTGCCTTCGTGGCTGGGCTGTGTCCAGCTTTTCACTCCTTTCCTTCTCACTAATCCTCATTTGTCTGCAGAAAGGGAGAAACAGTGGATGTGTTTCAGGATATTTACTCTGCAGGAACAAAGAACATGGTCAGGTGTTCAGGAGTGGCTGCCTGTGGCTGGGCAGGCCTTGGCACAGGTTACAAAGGGCAAGCTTGACCCTCACATGGGTACCTCCTTCCCACCCTGTTACTCCAGTGCTCCAACACCAAAATCCAACCCCTTGCTGCAGTCACCCAGCACTGAAGGACATTTTATGAGATCCTGAAAGGATGGGGTATTAAGTAGCTTAAGAGGAAATAACCTCATCTGAGCCACTTCAGCTGTGTTTTGTGTCACTGAAGGTAACAGTGGGTAAATTTCTGTTTAAAAATAAATCCGTTCCAGTGGACAATCAGACTCTGATTTACAACTTGGGAGATCTCTACCTAAGTCTCAAGGTATAAAACAATATATAGGGCAGCAGCAGCAACTGATTAATGGGTGTGCAATGTTTCAAGCTGCTAATCCCTGGTTGGTTTGCACATCTCCTAAAAACCAAGCTGACAGATGTGGAGCTCTGTGTGTCACAACAAGGTGGTGCTTTAACAAGGCTGACTCCATACCTGAAGGAAAAAAATCCACTCCCCACAAGTTTCTATTATTGTAAATTCTTTAAATAGGTTTAGCCTTGTACAAAGCCAGCCTTTCAGCAGGTATTTCTGCCTGAATGGGTGATTTGATCTCTGGCTGCTGCATGAGATCTCTCTCATGCTGTTTGCACTGAGAGGGAGAGGCATTGGAGTGGATTTCTGAGCATGAGCCCTGGAGAGGGACCTGCCACAGCCTGTGGCTGCCTCAGGCTCAGGTACTCTGAACACCTGAAGGGGACTGACCCCAGGGTCTACCTATCACAAGGGACACACACACACAGTGATTTTTTGTGCTCTGCAGTAACCTACTGCCTAAGAAAACAAACGGGGTGGAACAGGAGAGAGGAATGAGGAAATTCTCCTCCAGGGCTTCTTTCTTTCCCTCTCAGCGCTGTTACCCCAGGAGAGAGAAGCCACAGCCTCCATTTCACAGTCCCCCAGATTTTTAAGGAAAACTGCAAGACTCAGAGCTACACACAGGAATTCTCTTTCTTTAAGCAGGACCTCAGGCAGGCCCTGCTCACACTGAGGTTTCTGTCCCAGCCCTGCACTGCCACCGTGGCAGCTCTGCAGACCAGGCTGGGTCAGGACAGGTGCAGCCAGGAGCAGGATCTGACAGCAGCAAACTGTCAGCACCAGGACTCACCCTCACCCTCTACCAACACCAAACCAGTGCTGCCTCACCTCACACATACCAGGAGGCCACATTTGCAATTCCAGGGCACAGAGAAGGGGAGGACAGACAGGAGGTGGCAGGGCAAACACGAGCACAGGTAAACGAGCTAGACCTGATAAGATGCCAAAGCCAGAGCAGTCTTTTCAAGCTGGTCTCAGCCAAAGATCGCTGCCATTACACATAACCCCCTCCACAGCTTCCCAATCTATTGCTTCTGCTGTGTTCATCCAGAGTCCTGCAACTTCATAGCAACTCCCAGTTTTTCCTGTGGCAAACACCCAAGGAAAATACACCTTTCAATGCAGAAACAGAACACAGTACGGGAAGGATCTGCCAAGCTCCCAGGAAGTACTTTACAATCAGCTCAGTGTCAAACAGATCTTCCTTAAAGTCCCAAAGGGAATGAAGCCCCTTTCCAAATTAGAAGTCCAAGAGGATTAACACTGGAGCTCTAAATCAATGCCCATTACAGCATCAACTCTTCCCTTCTAAACAGCACCTCATATTTCCCAAACCAGTTCAGAAAACCCAAGAAATAAAATTCCACTGGCTCTGCCCAAAAGGACCAGAGCCTCAAAAATCCCCTTCCAGTCTCCTTTAGAGCAGTTATTTGTCCCACAGAGAGGGTGCTGCTGCAGTGGCCAGCACAAGACTGGCTCCTGCTCAGAACCCTCCCGACTCCTCTCAGAACAGCTGGAGTGATTCATACCCAAAGTCTCTCCACCAACACTTCTGATAGCAAAAGCAGGTCAGGAGGTCCCTCTCTTCTCCTGAACAAGCGAGAAACACTTGGTAATATTTACTAAGAATTAAAATCAAAGTTCCTGAGAGAAAGCCAAGGGAAAATTATTAAAAACAGCAAGCTGGAAAAGCAAAGATCTCTTGCTTACATTATCACATATGGCTCAGTGCTGTGTGACACAAAGGAATGCTACAGAAAAAGCACAGAAGGAATGGAAAAGGCACCCAGGAGTTCCCGGTGCTCTACTTACAGCAGTGCTGCTGGCAGGCCGAGCTCCACTGGCTCCCAGCTTGTGGTCCCAAGCCCAATCCCCTTTTTGTTTAGCAGTGCTGTCAATGGAGTGGGAGGGAAGCAGCAGCTTGCAGACACTGCAGCTCTGTTCACTGGCTCTAGCTGTGGGCTCCACTGAGCTCGTCATCAGGAGACCTAAGCACTGCTTTTAGTTTATTCAATTTCCTGGCAAACTTTTCTACTTTAACTGCTTCCTTTCCAAATGCGTGGACTTGTGATTCTTCCAGGATGCCAGGCAGAGCTCCAGAGCTGCTTAAAGGCACAGCTGAGGGACAGACAATTCCACCTGTTCATGCTGTGGCAGCACCCAGCAATGGTGGCCAGGGCCCCTGGGCCAAGCTGTAAAGACACACTTTAAAGACACAGGGAACAAACACCACATTCTTCAGTAATGCAGCAGAACACGTGTTACAGATACACACTGCTGTTTCCCAGTGTGAAAATTCCCCTTGGATGTCTCCCAGGCAGCTTCAGCAACCCCAGGCTGGCACTGAGACACAGGGAGGGACTGTGCTGTGCCCAGCACATTTAATTGCACACCTCTGTTTTTCCCTTGCACAATTCCTGAAGAAGGAACTCTTAAGAGCTATATTAAGAACTCAAGGAATGTTTGTGAGCTCACAGCAGAACTGTGGCTTGCCCTGGTACTGCCTCACCACCTTAGAGTCTCATCCCAAAGCTTTTCCCAGAAGTTTAAAGCTTCACAAAAGCTCAACACACCAGAAGGGGTTTGGATAAAGGGAAAGAGAAGGGCACAGCTCAGGAGCTCCAATACACACTGCGGGTAAGGCTGTACAGATTTGGATTTCCTGGGGCTTCCCTGATCATGGAAGCTTGCTGGATTCAAACTGGATCAGCAGAACCAAGCAGGAACACACACTGTGACACAGGGCACATTATCCCTGTCTACCTGTGAGCAGGCTGAGCTATTCCCATCCACAGGTTTCAGAATTTCTGAAGGATGACAGGCACTTTGGAGAATGTTCAGCTGGAGATGCCAGAGGCTGCAGTGCAGGGAGTGGAGAATAATGGGCAAAAGAAGAGCTGAGCAGGGCTGCAGACAACATCTTGTGTTCAGGTTCAAAAGGGGACAATGCCTGGGCAGTCTCTATGAAAGGAATGCCAGGATGGAAGCAGTCAGCAGGGACAGGCAGCCAAGCTGGGAGTACCCAGAGCCCAGCTCTCCCAGCACAGGCAAAGAATGGACTTTTAAAATGATGTGCAGGGCTTTCATGTTTTCTGAGAGAAGAAATCCACAGAGATCTGATCCTCTGCCATCACCTCCACTGAGGATCCCAGCTTGAACCATTACAGCACTGTTGTGGATGCTGAAGGTAATGACAAAGTTTTGGCACATCAAAACCACTCTGCTGTCCATGAGCCATGCCCACAACTGATGGGATTTGCCCAGGCTGACACAGACCCTTATTAAGGTGATCCTGACAAACCCCACAGGCAGGATGTGGGAGGAGAATGAAGCAAAACCACATCACCCACACAGGGAGGTTTGGGGGTGACGCTTTAAGCCAGAGTTGAGCTCAGGTTCTCTGCAGCACAGGCAGATCACAGGGCTGGGGCTACCAATCACACCCTGCAGTATGTGCTCCTCCAAACACCCATCCTCCAGGCCTCCTGCTGCCATCATTTGCTTATTTTATTCTTACCAAATCCTTGTGTTTCTTGTACCAGTATGTTTGTCCCTCTCCTTACCGGGTTGCTGTGTCCCCAAGGCTCAGGCTGCCCCTTCCATATGGAGCCATCACACTGTGGCAGCCCAAACGAGCACCAGGCGCTCACAAAGGCAGATGATGGACAGCAGCACGACCAGAGAGAACAGGAGAGGCTTTCTGTTTGGGGCTCCAACCTCTGTTTATTAACAGCAGGGCTGAAGGGTTCCAGGGACAGAGAAAAAAGCCCCAAGCAGGGGAGGGTCCAGGGTATATAACTGGCTGGGGGAAGGCAGGGAAGGACAACAGGGGAACCAGTGACTGAAGGGATAAAGGGAGGTACACAGAAGGGGTGAAGGGACAACAACCACTGGGGAAGCAGAGGAGTGACATATCCCATGAACCAATGGGGAAACAAAGAACATTGAACTTTCTAGAACAGGGAAAGGGATTACAAGTGATGTCCTGACAGCAATTAGCATGTGGAACAGAGAACTGTGGGAAAAGCTCACCCTAACCTAAACTGTGGTACCCTCCCAGGGCATCCCAAGCCCTCCTTCCTCCATATGATATACTACATCACACAGCACCCACAGACATGGCAAAAACACCAAACAGTGCTCCAGTTCCAGACTATGGATTCCACTTGGGATGCTAGCTCACACAAGCTTCCTGAAGTTGCACCACATCATTTGGCAGCTTGATGCAGTTATATGCATTAATTAATGTTTAATTAAAATGAAGATTAAAACAAGATGATGAAATGTCAGCATATGTTTAATCCTTAAGGTCCTGTCCTCTGCTCTGAATTAAAGCATTCCTCAGCTAAAGCAACTAAAAACTAAACTACTACAACTAAAGCAGAGCTGGTCACAGCCACTCAGCACAACCCCCATTACCTGAGGAGGGGCCAGAGCTCTTCCTCTCAGCATGGCTACAATAATGGCCCTTTGATGGAGTTTGTTTTCATAACAAACCTGTCTGGCCACCCTCTGTTAGAGGCTTCCCTAGAAGAGGATGGTCATTCCTAATCTCTCAGCTTCTGCAGACGCCTCAGGAAATCTGTAATCTTTGAACAAGAAGAAAAAATAACCCAGGACAGATTGTTCTTTACAGGACAATATACTGAACTTCATTAAGTGAAGCACACACCATGTCATTACCCACAGGCCCAGTGGAGTGAAAGGCAGCTGAAAACAACCCTGCAGAGCACAAAACCTCAGACTCTAAGCCTGGTAACATCAGAGGAAAGGCTGAGAAATGCTGGCAAGAGCTGTGTAAAGGTGACAAAATAATGGGGAGTCAGGCTGAGCCTCCCCTGTGGTCAAGCATTTTCCTCAGCCATACTGAAACTGCAGGAGACAGCAAAGCAATCAAAGGATCCTCGTGAGAAGTGTGGCAAAACTGAGGAGTCCTTGCCAACCCTTTCCTGGCTGTAGACTCATTTCTGCAGAGAAGTCTGACCCAGCCCAGGTGCAAACACCTGGAACACACACACAGAGCTTTGCATGGAGATCCAAGAGTTACCCTCCACTGTCTCCATCGAGCTGAGACCAGGCAGTTACACCAGATGATTCTTGAAGGTACCTTCCAACTTAACATTTCTATCCTATTTCTATTCCTCTTCTATCCTACTCTACACTACAACACCCCTCTGCTTGTGCTGGCCACCTCTCAACCCTTGCCTTGGTAGCACAGGTAAGATCCCTTCCACAATGACCACAGGAACCTTTAGCAAGAGGTGACAGAACCAACGCTGTCACACCTCAGTTTGTCCCTCACAAATCCAAGGTCAGCAATGCTCCCCTCATCGACAGAGGAATCCCACACACATTCCCACACATCCCAGTGAACATTACGTTTTCCTTTGAAAAAAGCACTGCAATCTCAAATTGATCCATGCCTCCAACTGTTGGGCCAAATCTTGGGGTCCCCATGTGCAGGTGCTCCCTAGGGCACCCCACTCTTGGCAGGACATGGGACAGCACCATCTCTTCAGCACAGCTCCTTGCCCTCTGCTGTGGTGACAATGGTTTGGAAGGTACACACCAGGCTTTGGGGCTCAGAGTCCAGCACTGGGTACATGTAACTGGATTTTCCCGTGCCTTTGGAAATGCAACACACGCCTTGCCCTGCCCAATGCATAACAGTAGGAAGGGCATGACACCAGGAGTTCCACTGGGATTGGGTCTGGCAGCTGCTGTGAATGTCACGGGGTGCAGGCTTGCAAAACAGTCTGTTTGGCAGATGTTGCTCAGAGCACATCTGTCACAGAAGCCTGGCTCAAGGGAGGGAGTTTTGGGTGACAGACAGATGCTGGAGGCTGTCACAAGGCTGAGGACACTTATCCACACAAGGGACTCTTATCCACAAAAAGGACAACATTCCTCTGACTCCTGCACTCGGGAGTGCCTCGTTCTGTTCAAGCCCACCAAGAGCACAATTTCTTCCATTCTGTACATGGACAGTGTTCTTCCACCCCATTTTCATTTCTTCCACCACCAGCCTTTTTGATCCCTTATTTGCCCCATGCTGTCCATTGTTCCCCTTCCTTTCTGGGTGGATGAGGCAGCTGCTGTCCCCCTTTCTGGCACAGAAGAGCACAGACATTTCTGGAAGGCAGCAGAATTGAGGCACCTCAGGACATTCAAGGGCTGAGGAGTGACTGCCATTCCCACAGCTGCCAAAGCAGAGGAGATGCTGTACCACAGCTGGCTCTGATTCTGTCATCTGCAGAGAACAGCACAGCACCAGAGATACCAAAATGGCACAGGATGCCATGTTACAATTTCTTTATGAAACATCCAGGACAAAAGGCATGGCAACACCAAAATTCCTTATGCCAACACCAGCATGAATTCAGAGCTAGAACTGACAAGTTTCCATCAAAGGCAATCCCCAGGAGGCATCTACAGAAGCACTTCAGTAGTTCCTGTGCACATCAGAGCCTTCTGAAGCAATCAGCCCAGGTCTGCAGACCAGTAGGCCACACCATCAGAGGTGTGGCCTGCTTCACCTCTCTTCCTCACATCATCAAGGGCATGGCACAGGAACACAGTAACACAAATCCAGGTCACAAAGTCCCCAGGATTCAGCACCCAGGGAGGAGAAATCTGGCAGGAAGGGAGGAAGTTTAGGCAGAGATAAGGCAGAATGGCTCAAAGGCCAGGGGAGTAAGAGCTCTGTTGAGACGGAGGAGCAGGAGGGTGGGCAGTGCTCACTCAGGAGTCACCTGGGGACCTCCTGCTAAAAACTCTCAACACTCACTCATCAGCTGAGGACAACCGAGGATCCTGAGCAGTGAGGAGACACGGGACAGCACCAGGAAGTGGAGACAGAAAAGCAGGGCCATGTGACCCATATTTTCCAAGATTACATAATTCCTGAATAAACAGATACTCCCTTATCCTCAATGGTGGTTTTTGCTCAGATGTTACACAACCAAACACAGGAATGGTGACCAGGGAGATGTTATCCATATGGCCAGAGAGCAGGAACCATCCTGCTGAGAACAAATGGGACAGAGTCCTGAGCCTTGTGATACTCTTCAAAAACTTTTCAATATAAAAATATATTAATATTTGGAACCCCATCTTGCAAGATGTGTATTCTGTAAGATTAGACAACTTCTGCTTCCTCAGAAAAACCAGGCCTAGTGGAGAATTTCACTTCCTATTTCATATGCCCTAATCAAGAGCAGTTTCTAGCTTGTATTCCTCTACCTATAACAGACACTTTTTAAATGAAGGGAGAAGTTTTCTCTCTGAAAAAAACAAAACAAAACAAAAAAACCCTCACCATTTGCATACAAGGTTCTTTATCATGCTCACTAACTCAGCATCCAGATTCCTGCACATTCAACACTTCCTGTACCACTTGCACCTATGGAAAGGAGCCTGTCTCCCACAAAAATGTGTCTGTCCACAGGGCAAGGACACAGATTATTGTTTGTGGCTGTTCAGTGGCCACATGCAGAAGCACTCCATCTCTAAAGAATGACAGATATGTCAGGATGCAAGATAGGGAACTACTTGCAAGTTAATCCTGACAAACCATTACTCCATGGTTGGCTGGAGTGGGAAGGACACACCAGGCTACACAGCATAAACAGATCTGACCAGATTAATTTTATGGTGTCTTCAAGCCTTAAATCCTGTAAAACTGTAAAATAATCTCAGGAGACACAAAAAAAAAACCAAACCAAAACAAAAAA
>VXBC01001042.1:600844-627352 GCA_013399945.1 Ploceus nigricollis
TCCGGGGGTGCCGCCGGGGCTGTGCCCCGCTCCTGTCCCGCTGCGGGAGCGCCGTACTTGCAGCGCAGGAAGGGTCCGGCTGCCGGCGGGGCTCGGAGCGGGCCCCCGGTGTGCCCGGGGCGGCGGGTCTGGGGTTTGAGACCCTGCCTGGGGACTCCGCTTTGCTCGGGGACCCCTCCCGCTGAGGGAGGCGGAGCCGCTCCGGGGTCGCCAGGGCAGAGAACTCGGTGTTTCCCCTTAAATAAGGAGTGCTGGGAAGGTGCCGCTGTGGGGCTGCTCTCCCGCCGCTCCTCCTCCCGGGCTGCCCGCCAGGGTTCCACTGGGATCGTGTCTGTGTGCGGCGCATCCAGCGTTTTGTATCGCTGACTCGTTGCCGCTCCAAGCGCTGCAATTCCNCTAATCGTCTCCCTTTATAGAAAATTCAGTTATGTTTTAAAGGAGATTCACTGGCAGTGGTGTCATCCTTTGTTTGAATTGTTCCCTTGGCCCCGTGATACCGGGAATAGGTTGAGCGTAACTGGCCTTGAAGCAGTGAAATTGCAAACAATGTATCCTGAAGGAATAACCTCCAGCATTAAACCATCTGCCCTTAGCTGGGAGAGCTTTTGCCATTTTAAAAGTTAATGGGAGAATGTGTTTCCTGGACATTTAAAGACAAAAAACTCCAGGAGCTGAATGGTGGTTTCTCTGTCAAATATTATTTTAGGTATTGTAAGCATCAGCTATTTCATGTCAAGCTAGTTTTAATCATTGCTTCAAAGTAACTTCTTTTTTTGTGTAGTTTCAGTTCTTACACCTTCAGTCGATTTTTGAGGAAATGAAACACAATTGTACCACTTTCCCAAACTCTTTATCTATAAGCTCTGCCTATTCAAAATTAAATGGTTAATTAGCATAAAGCAACTTAACTTGCAGCCCTTTGTTTACTTCCAAAGTGATGGTAAATTGTATTTGATATAACTTCTAGTTAAGGGTGTTCATTATGTATAATGCCCATGTTAAATAAGGTTAAGTGGTTTTATTTCCTTTTCTAGAGCCAGATTAGCCTCTCTCTTTGGCCTGGATCAAACAGTCTCAGGCCAGGGAAATGAATTCTTCCAGTTCACTGCACCAAAGCAGCCCAAGAAGGGTCAGACAGCAGCTGGTGAGTAACTGGGCTTGAGCATGGAGAACACACTCAGCAGCACATGTGTGTGGGGAGAACAGGGGCCCTTGTGAAGAGCAGCAGAGCAAATAATTCCCTGAGCTTTCCTCAGGGATGTTTTCCTCCAGTGCCCTCCTGCATCTGGATTTTCAACTGGCCTTGGGTGACTTTGGAACGCAAGTCTTTGTTTCTTTGTCATTTCCTACCAGAGTTACTTCTCCCTGGGGGAAGGAACATGTCATGGTGGTGCCACCAGCCAGTCCTGTGCCTCTGACAGCTGTCCCTGGTCTCTGTCCCCACAGGCCAGCCCCAGAAGGCGCCGGTGGCCCCGGCAGCCTCAGGAGCCCCCTCGGTGCTGGTGGCCACCGCGGTGCTCGCGTATCGATAGTAAGTGACTCCTGCTGCAGTCTGTGTCCCTCATCCCAGAGGGGAGATATTCCTGGGTAAATGGGAATAGACAGTTGTTTTCAGACATATCTGCATGGTGGGAATGCTGCAAGGCAATGGAATTTTCTGCTCAAGAACAGTTTCAGTTGCTGAGCTGCAGTTCTGAGATAAAGAACAAGCTGTGGGTTTGGCTGTGGCTGGGAGCTGTGTCCTGGCTGCTGGGCTGAGATATGCACTCCTTCAGGAGGCTCTGTCAGATGCTTGTGGTTCATGCACTTGAGAATTGAGGCATGAGCAGAGTGAGAGCACTAAAACTTGGCAGTTTGATGCTGCCATCATGGAAAAACACTTCTGCCCTGGATCTCTGAGAGCAGTTTTCAACTGCAGTTTTCAACAATGTGTGCTCTTGCCTGTGGGCAAGCAGGAATGTCTCTAAGGTAAGCAAGACTGCCTGACATTTTATACCTGGGAAAAGGGATCTGAACTCTAAAGAATTCTGAGTTAGGGACAGTTGTGCAGCTGAATGTCTCCCTTGTCTTCCAGTACAAATGGGCAGTACTTGAAGCAAGGCAAGTATGGAGCAGCTGTAGTGGGGAACCACGCCACCAAAGAGGTGAGAGGCACTTCCTTTCCAACTCTGCCATGCTGAGGGCTCACTGCTATGAGATGGTATTTTTGTGAGCTCTCCGGGTGTTTTGCTTTTGATGTTGTTCTCCTGCTGCCTTTCTGCCTCCTGGGTTTTCTTGGGGCTCAGCCATCCACCTTGGTGACATCTTTCTTTCCTGCAGTCTGTGAGTTTGTAAGATCTCTTACAACTTGTGCCTGAAACAGTTTGCAGTGTTTCTGGAAGTCATTTTGGTATTTATTCCAAATGTCTTCTGACAACTGGATCATGTATTTGTGCACGTGGAAATGGATCTAAAGGAAAATTCTGTCTATCGGTACAGAGATGCTTTGCTTAAGTTTTGTTCTTTTGGGTATCAAAAGCATCTTTCCTTTCCAAGTCTTCCTTAAAGAACAAAGAACTGAGGTGCCCAGTAAATTGGTGTGTTTGAAAGTTACTTTGAAAACTCTCACCCATCCCTGGTGTTGGTATTTGTGATGTTTCGTATCCCCCAAGTCCTCATTCATGTCTCACTAAGTTGCTTCTGCTTTGGCAAGAGCAAAATCAATCTCAGTTTGGTAACTAAATTCCTGAGTCAGTGATCTGGGAAGTGTGGAGCTGTGTTGTTCTGGGGGAGCTGGGGAGCACAGGCAGTGCAGGAGGAAGCTGAACCAGCTTTCCTCAGGCTGCCTGTGTGATATCACATCCAGCTGGGGGCAGTCAGTGGGTCACTCCCAGTTCACCACTGAGCTGTGTCCAGTGCAGGTGCACAAAGGAAAACACATTTCCATAATAGATTATGTTTGGTAGAGCCAAATATGTCGATAAATCTCATATCTGTGTTGTTTAGTACTTGGAAAACTCCCTCCAACTCAAGTGTGTTGTGTCAATAGGTTGATGCAAAGATAAAAGATTATGCACACAAACCTCTTTAGGGAAAATGTCTTTCCCAAAAGGATGATCAGGGCCTGGTACAGCTGCCCAGGGCAGTGGTGGAGTCCCCATCCCTAGAGGGGTTTAAAAGCCATGTGGATGTGGCACCTGGGGACATGGGTCAGTGGTGACCTTGGCAGTGCTGAAGTGGGGGAATGATCTTGGATGTCTCTTCCAACCTAAATGACTCTGTGATGGTTTGATGCCGTGTGTGGTGAGTTCTGTATCTGGAAGGGTTAGTGCACCATCTTTTTCCACTGTAACTGTGAAAAATGTGGAATTACTTAAAGCATGTTGTTTATTATAAAACAATGAGTTTCACTTACTTGGTTGCTGCAGCTAAATAAAACCCTTGAGAATAAACCAATTTTAATAAGTGTCACAAAACTGTGTTAAGTATTTTTGCTGTCATATATTTGACAAATAAATACTGAGCCTTAAGCTCTGCATGTGACAAAGCACCTTAGAATTGAAGACATTTTGAGTTCCTGTTTTTGTTCTTTTTCCTTGTCTAATTCCTTGTGGAATCCAGTACAGGATCCTCCTTTACATCAGCCAGCAGCAGCAGATCACCTCTGCAAGGATCCACCCAGGCTTTGTGCTCACGGTGAGACTCTGGCTTGGAAAAGCCTTTTTTGATCACAGCAAACACAAGGTTGGCTCTAAAATTCTTCCTTAAGCCTTGGTTTATAACCTTTGAGATCAAACATCTGAGTGACAGAGCAGGAGGTGTCCCAGTGTGACTGTTCTCCTCCTCATGTATTGCACAAGAGACTGTGACAGCTCCCTTTGGCAGGGCACCTCTTCAGGAGATTTCCAAACCAAGGCTCCTGTAGGAGGTAAATTATTACCTGGGCTCACAGAGGTGTTTGGGGTTTGCAGCCCTGTAATGGATAAAACCAGCAAAATTCCCTTTGCTGAGAATTTCTAGTTAAGTGTCTGAGAGAATACAACTGAGTAAGCAGAAGGAAATGACAGCACGGAAATGTTTTCTCTCAGAAAATTTACACTCAGCATTTTCCTGCTGTTGAGAACAATCTGGAGCATTGAGAGCTCTAAAATGGAATCTCTCAGGAAGTTGGTTTCTGCCAGTTTTACAGAAAATTGACATGTTGGTTTACTGTTCTTAGCTTGTCATCAGATGGCATCAAATTTCTTGGTGTGAGAGATAGAAATTTCACTCCAAAACAATTAAATTTCTGTCCCAGCTTAGACCTTGCTCTCTAGTTTTTTATAAGCACATTCTTGAAAAATTAATGAGTTTTATAGTCACTTCTGATGACATGGGTTTAGAAGTGAGGAAGAAGTGATTTCTCCAACTGATTCTGGAAGCCTAAATACAATAAAGTATGAAATGTAAATTACTTTCACTTAAAAATTCTTAGTATATGTTAAAGAACATACTTCAAGGGAGTTTCTGAAAGATTTCACCTTCCTGTGTGAACTGCAGCATGTAGGAAGAACTTAATATTTGCTCACATATTTGAGTTATAATGATTCTTCCATGATAATGAGCATGTAAATAAAGGCTAATTTTGAACTTGGGCAGTAGAACAGCAGGGTTCTTCCTGCTTAATTTCAGTAGCTCTTATTTTAAGCTTCTTTTGGACATGGGTTTTTAGTTCATTTAATGTCTAAGATAGAACTGATTTCCTCTCCCATAGGTTCAGCCCAACAATTACAGCACGTTCTATGATGATCAGAGGCAAAACTGGTCCATCATGTTTGAGTCAGAAAAGGCAGCAGTGGATTTCAGTAAGCAGGTAACTGCTCCCCTCTGGGCCAGGCACTTCTGATGGCTGGTGTACAGCAGGGGCAAATCAAGTTTTATTTTCATTGGGGTTTACATTTGAGTGGCTGCATAACTGTGACGGAGACACATCTGAGAGGAGCCTGCCCTGAGTTTTGTTCATTAAAACAAATCTCTTTGAGGCAGGGAGCCTGTTGCTTCTCAGGATTGCCAAGTACTGCATATCAATGGTTCTGTAGAGCAGAGGGTGTTCAATCAACAGCATTCAGCACAAGGAGATGTGGAATGCCCTGGGAGTGCATTTCTAGTGTGGGCTTGATCAGTACAGCAAGGAATGCATCAGATTCATGAGTGGGACTTGTCCATTAAAGGCCAGAGACACTGCCAGGCTTTCCCTCTGCAGGTGTGCATTGCCAAATGCAACAGCTCTCCAGCACTGGACTCAGTCCTCTGCCAGGATCTCCTCCTGGGAGAAGGGCAGGGGGTGGAAGGAGGAGACTCCCTGGAGGTTGCCTATACAGGATGGCTGTTCCAGAACAACGGGCTTGGACAGGTAAAGACACCTCTGCCACCTCCTCATGTTCAGGGGAGCAGTCCCTTGAACAGTCCCTACTATACATCCAGCATAGTACTGGTGTTGATGTTAAAGGTGTACTTTGGGCATTTGTGGCACTGTAAGTGGGGTCATATGTATTGCCTATAGAGTATCAAGGGATTCTGTCATATTACAAAAAAAAAAAAAAAATTCCTCACTGAAAGGGTTGTTGAGCATTGGCACAGGCTGCCCAGGGCAGCAGTGGAGTCACATCCCTGGAAGTGTTCAAAAACCATCTGGATGTGGTGCTTGAGACATGGTTTGATGGTGAACAGGGCAGTGCTGGGGGAATGATTGGACTTGGTAATCTTAGAGGGCTTTTCCAACATTAATGTTTCTATTATTCTGTTATGTTCAGGGGGAGGTGACTGAAATGCTTTTAAACTTCTGTGGGCACTCTCACACATGAATATTTAATGTTGTGTTTGGTTTGACCCAGCCCTGTCCTAAAGCAGGTCTGAAGTCTGAGTCCGCAGTTATTCACTTCATGAGATTGTACTTCAGGAAATGGACTAAAGCTCTGTCTAATGGCTGAGAATTAATTTTGGCAGTAGTGGGATGGGAAATAGCAGTTAACCAGAGGTTCTAGGAGTTTATGGAATGTGTAAAGCAGCATTCAGAATCTTGAAACAGTTGAGAAATCCATGTATCTTGTGTTCTTGTTCAACTCTCCAGGTGTTTGACTCTAATGTTAACAAAGACAAGCTGCTGCGGCTGAAGCTGGGGTCTGGAAAGGTCATCAAGGTACAACTTCTGGCACTTTCATTACAATAATTCAAGTCTCAGAGCTTTGAATTACTGCAGATTTTGTTCAGGATTCATACATGCTATTTCTGTTTCATTTATTAGCAAGCACTCTGTGACAGTGACTCACTCAAGCTTTGCACAACAGAGCCCAGTCTCCTTTTCGACATCAGTGGTAGACAGGAGTTGTCCTCTTTGGTAACAAAGGAAACTTCCTGTTTTCGGGAGCTGGGGTTTTATTGTCTTTGTTTTTCTGGAAGTCACTTAATCCATTCCCTTGTTCTTGGGGAACCCTATTTCTAAAGGAAACAATTTTTCATCCAGGTGTTGTGATACTCCCTTGTGTTATCCCATAAAATCAGGGTTTGAGTCAGAGATGCTTTTGTTCAGGTCACTTGCATGACCTGAGTAATTCATGTATGACCTGTATAATTCATATATGACCCATTAGAAGTTGTCTTTTATTGAAGATGTGCTATTTGTCTACTTTGTTTTATCCTGTATCTTACTAATTTTGCCTGGCTGTTAGAGCCATCGTGTTCAGTGCTGGCATCCCTTGGTCAGTTTGCATTGCTCTGACTTCATGTCCCTCATTACAACTATACTCTTTGGTTGCTTTGTAAATCTAACCAGAACAATTCAGGTCTCTCTGGGGTCCAGTTCTTCCCCGGAATGCTGAGTGAGTTTGCCACTGTGTAGTGGAGCTGTATCTTTATTCTTAAGTTAACACTGGAATTTATAACTGGCTGTCAGGATTTGTGGCAAGACAAAGGTTTAGTGCTGCACATTGAAAATAAAGAGGATTTTGCAAGAATCTCTATATGTTTTGGAACCTTTGCCTGAAGTTGTCTTAAATAATGTCACTGATCCAAGTGTTGCTTTCTCTTCTGTTGCCTGTGCAAACCCAAGGGCTGGGAAGAAGGAATGCTGGGCATGAAGAAAGGAGGGCGAAGGTTCCTCATCATTCCTCCAGCCTGGGCCTATGGGGCTCAGGGCGTGGCTGCTCGTGTCCCTCCAGACTCCACTCTGGTGTTTGAGGTGGAGGTCAGGCGGGTGAGTGTCTCCTGCCAAATGCTTGGTTTCCATCTGTTTTGTGACTGCAAGGGGGGAACCTGCTGTTAGTGTGAGAACTCCAGCTCAGAAACTGTTAGACACCTCAGCAAGATGTGTATCTTTAATTCAAACAAACAAACAAACCCAAAACAGAACCCTAAACCCAGAAAATCCCTCAAGGCTATTTGTCTGTTGTAACTGTCTTGGGATCTTTTAGCTTTCTTATTTGTGAGTCACTTGGGAGAACAGAATACTGTGGGAAGAATGAGAGGATGTAAAAACTCAGCTTCTCCAGCTCTGAATCAATCGGCTGCTTTTCCTTGAAGTGCGGGAGCTCCATAGGCAGTGGCATCACAAATTGATGAAAATTTTTACAGAAACCCAGAAAAACATCTCTTTTTTTGCTTCATGCTTTTTAAGGTGAAGCTGGCAAAGGAGTGCTCTGGTTCAGATGGGCTGAGTGTCAGTTCAAGGGATTCCCCTGCACCTTCTCCAGTTCCCAGCTCAGATGGCTTCTCCTCAGACTCTGGTTTAGTGCCTCCCTCCACCATCCCTCCAAAGCCTGGGTAAGAGGCAGCATGGCCTGAACAGCTTTCTGTGTTAATGCTGGTGATGCCCATCAGCACAGTGCTGCTCTAACACCTCATTTGGCAAATGTGAGGCCTCTGTGCCAGCTCAGTGCCCTCCATGTGGCAGAGCAGTGCTTGCTAACAGGACTTGCTGGAATCTTCTGTTTGAGTGCGGACTTCCAGATTAAAGCAGTTGGAATGGGCTGCAGTGAAGGAAGTCATTCCAGCATTCCTGAGATCCAGAGGGATTGAGCTGTGTGGGTGCTGCTCTAACAGCTGTCTCATCTCAGCTGGCATCATTGTCATCAGTTTGGACCTTCTCAGTCTCCACAACTCCCTGAAAAGAGGGTGTAGCCTGGTGGGGTTGGGTTCTTTTCCCAGGTAACAAGTGACTGGGGAGAGGAAATCACCTTTAAGTTACTCCAGGAGAGGTTTATGCTGGATATTAGGAAAACCTTCACTGATAGAATGGTGAGGCATTGGCACAGGCTGCCCAGGGTGGAGTTACCATCTCTAGAGGTGTTCAAAGAGTGCAAATGTGGCACTCGGGGATGGGGTTTAGTGCTGAACTTGCTGGGGCTGGGTTAGTGGTTGGTGACTCAACCTTAGATTATTTTCCAGCCTTAACAATTCTATATTCTGTTCCTTAAATTAAATGGGTCACTCCCTTTTTAGGGAGTCCAAGTAAGTGCTGCTCTTGTTGCCATAAGTAGTTTATTGGACTTGGTTAAAATTATTTATACCAGAATGTGGTTGCTAAAGCAGTCAACAAAATTATCTTTCTATAATCAGCAGTTCCAATGGGCCACAGTGGCGTCCTGAAGATATCTACAGATAACACTGCAAAGAATGTTCCAGAAGTGTAGGCTAAAAGAAATGCTCATGATGTGAGAAAACAGCTTTCCTAGGGAGAGGTGTCTTTAACAGTATTTATAAATGCAGAATGTTGGCTCCTGAATTGCTCCTGGTTAATCTCCACTCCTGTTTGGCTTTGCAGGGAGCCAGCTGTTCGGGCCAAGTCCAACTCCATCAGTGAGCAGCTTGCAGTAAGTGCTGCCTTTTCCTAATTTGAAGCCTGAGTAGAGAAGTTTATTTTCACTTTAAGCATTGGGTACTGCTAAAGATAAAGTGAGCATCATGCAAGACACTGGAATGTTCACCTTACAGCAGCTTAGGGCCTTGTTTTTGAAGGAATTAATGGTTGGACTTGATGATTAATGGTTTGACTCCGTGACCTTAAAGGTCTTTTCCAACCTTAATGATTCTGTGATTACCTGGACCTGAGGAACCCCAGCCCCAGTTCCTACTCTTAAAAGCAAAGTGACTTTGACCATGTGGGTGTTCACAAGGCTGGTTGTCTTTTGAGATAAATGGACAAATTTAAAATAGGTAACAAAGGAATTGGGACATTCAGGATAAGTTTACAGAGCTGCATGAGAAGACTTTGTGCCTTCAGACAGAAAAAGATGCTAAGCAGCTTCCTGAACTCACACATTTTCTTGTTGGTGTTTTGTGCAGGGATAGATTTTCCTCTGTAGTGACAGCACTGTCATCCAAGAAAGAGGATATCTAAAACAAGCCAGATTAACAATCTTGGTGCTACCTTGTGTGCTCGAAGAGCAGATTTTCACACAGTCATTGAAAAATTGAGTCAAAATTCAGTCTGAGATTTAGAATGTTTGTAATAACCCAAAAGCCTGGGCTGAGACAAAGGGAGAGTAACTAAATGTTTCTTTTAGAACCCAGATGTAGCAAAGGCAAAGCTGATTTCTCGGATGGCCAAAATGGGACAGCCCATGCTGCCTTTCCTTGCTGGGACAGCAGGGAGCCAGCTGGACTCCAGTGACTCGGAAATAGAGGTACCAGTCACAGCAGGGTGACTCTTTCACTGCTTTTCCTACACTGGGGGTTGCTTGAAGTGGGATCTGTAGAAGTGGCTCTGCCCTTGTCCAGGGAAATCTACTCTGGTTCTGTGACAGAAAGGTTCCACTTGGATTCCTGGGGCAGCTCCTTGTCTCAAGTGACCTTGGGCTCAGGCTGTTGGCTTGTTCTTTAGTGTTTCTTGTAACATTAACATACAGAAATGTTTTTAGGATCCCAATACTCTGAGAGGGACAACACAGCCCGTGGCTTCGACCAGACCCTCCCAGCCAGCTCAGGCAGTGCTGCCCACAGTGTCCACACAAGGTAACGTGCTGGGGAGCTGCTGCACTCCCATTCCACTCCAGGAGGGCTGTGAGAACAGATGATTCCTTCCAGGAGCTGAAATAGGAGCTGGAAGCTTCTGATAAGGCTTGCTGATCCACTAGCCACTAATCCATGGAGCACAAGACAATCCTTGGAGTGTTTCTTCATTGTGGTCTTGTGCTTGAGGAAGAGCAGCCACCATGCCTGAGCTGTCCTGTCACTGGGCACTGAGATTGGTAGGCCGTGGGATTTTTAAATGGAATGTTACAAAGCCTTTCCCAGTGAACAGTACTTTTAGGAATGATGGCAATTCAAGTGAAGGGCAGCATGGGGCTGGCAGCTCTGCAGGGCTGGATGTGTCTTCCCATGATGGAATGGTCACATCAGCTGCTGGTCAGCTGAGCAGCCTTCAGAGTCAGTCTGAGTCACACCTTGTGTCAGTGAACTTCAGAGCTATCTCTGTTTGAATGAAAAGAGGTTGTTTAAATGGAGCTAGAAGTGGGATTTCTGTGAAAGGTTACTCTTTCCTTGACCTATTGTCACTTGCTTGACTGGAATTAATTTTCACAAGGTTGCAGACAGGCTTTTGTTAAACTTTTGTCTATTTAGTGGTTTGGTTGTTGGTGGGTTTTTTTTGCCATTTCTTACTAGGTGAATTAAATTCTTTTGAGCTGCTTTATAGCATGCTGACTTTATTTCCTCCTTTTCAGTACCTCAAGCATCTGGTGCTGCACCTTCAGTATCTTCTGCTGCTTTAATTCCTGCAACGATCCAGCCCCATTCAGCTCTGCCTGGAGGAGCACAGGGCTTTCAGGTACCAAATTGAAATCAAGGAGAATATTGGCACTTCTGTCCTTTCTCCTGAGTCTTCTCCATTGCTGGGAGCAAGGACTTTAAAATAAGGGTGAGAATTCCAGACTGTTTCCTGTGACTCTTTGGCATTCTCAGGTTTTCATCATATGCCTCTTAAAATTTATTCAGAAAGGGCTAATTTCCTGTTTGTGATGGGTTCTTAAACTAAGGATGAACCAGGCTTTATTAATACCTGGTTTTGTAGTGGATACAACAAAAACTTGCAAGTTCCTCAGCAATGAGCAGTAAAGTTGCAATCAAGTTGTGTTGTGCTTTTTGAGCCCTTTTTAGGAAATAACCTTGTGTTCAAATTAACATAACTTCAGAGGGAGCTGTTCACCTGCTGAGCTCTGACTCTCACAAATGTAGGGTGACATAGTTTTGCTGAAATTTGAGTGAAGGTGGGAGCTAACTAACCCTCAAAAGAAGAGTATTATTTTCCTTTCACAATGACTGTTGTGTATTTTGACTCTCTAACTCCTTAAGCCAACTCCTTAAGTCTTGGATTTTTTTCTTTGAAACATTATCCTTGCTCTTGGGCTTCAAAAAATATGAAACTGTGAAGACATGGAGAAATAACAAAACACATTCTAACCTATTGAACTTGTCCTGCAAGGCATATCCAGGAGTGGCATTTGCTTACCCCCAAAATGCTGCATCTGCCTCTCAACTCCAGCCTGTGGGTCAGATGTATCCTGCTCCTTACCAAGGTATGTTTTAAAAGGTACCTGCTTCTCAGAGGGCTGCAACACCTGCAGTAAACAGTTGGTGATGGTGACCTATAGGTGTGGTAGCACTGTGCTGTTTCACAGATGCTTATTTTTTAATACCAAATAGGGGCAAACAATTCCCAATAAATACCCATCTCTTTCTTTCCTTAAAGAGCTTTGTGCAGTGTGAAAGGGGCTGGAATTTCTGTGTCTTCCTAAGACTGGGTATTATTAAAGGAATTTGGTAGATGGTGCTTCCAGTTTTAATTAAACTACCAGCCAGAGAAAGAATTGAACTGTAAAAGGCAAAACCTAGGAAAGACCAAATGCATTTAAAGAATCATGAAGTCATCCCAGTTGAAGTCTTGAGTGTAGCTGAGCCTTTCTTGGAGCCTGTTTTTTGACTGCAGTTTCAGAAGCTGACCTTCACTGCTGTGATTTGATTGTGCCTCTGCTTTGATTGTCCCTCTGCTACTCTGGTGTGTCTGAGGGTTTTGCTCTTGTTGAGCTGAGCTGTCACGTGGCTCAAGAATTCCCTGTACTCAAACCTGCCTGTTGAAGTTATTTAGGAAATACCTACATTATTCATTTTCCAAATACCACGTCCTTTTCATTTTTGGGCAGAGAGTGGCTTTGCTGGTGGCAGGCTTCCTGCTACCCAGCTTTTGCTGTGTGTCTGTGCAGGTATTTCCCCTTGTCACTATAAATCTCTCTCCTTTCCCTTCAAGCACCTGGAGATGTCACTTCCTTTTTGATGACAGAAGCTCGGCAGCACAACACTGAAATCCGACTGGCTGTGAGCAAAGTCGTGGATAAAATGGATCACCTGGCTGCCAAGGTATGGATAAAATGGATCACCTGGCTGCCAAGGTATGGCCTGCTCAGGACATTTCTGCTCTCCAGGGGTGCTGAGAGCAGTTGGCTCTGTTTAAATGCCTGCATTAAGTGATACAGTAAATGAGTAAAATTCCATTATCACACCTTCAAGTGGCAGCAGTTCAGCTGCTGTGTAAAAACAAAGCTTAGGCTTGGGGAAAGGTGCTGTCTTACTGTCTTGAATATCATGTGATGCATTGTTTGGAGGATTCCCTGCCCTCTGGGAGGTGTCACACTTGATTCTGTGCCTACTCCCTGCAGCTGAGCAGAAGGAGCAGTGAAATGCCTCTTTGCACGTGTCTGACTCTCACCTGCACCCATAAATTCATTTCAAATGGCTTAAGAATGGTTTATCCCTGCAGGTGGAGGAGCTGAAGAAGCAAAGCAGTGCTAACAGCTCCCTGCTGCCTGGCATCTCCTCTGTCACTATGGAAGCCTCCATGATCATGAGCAACATCCAGCGCATCATCCAGGTGAGCATGGCCAGCCTGGTTTCACTTCCATCAGGAGCTGGGGCTCCCAGTGTTATCCTTAATGAGAGCAAATGTCCAGCCACCCATGGCTTCTGGTTTTGTGCGGTCAGAATGAGGATGAGACTTACAATGATTTCCATCCCTCTTTCCCCCTCCAAAAAGCTCTTCTCAGCATTTTGGGGTTTGGGTATTTTCTGAGTCAGAGTTGTGGGTATTTAATGGACTTTGACAAAAAGTTCATGTGGGAGAAGTTCAGCTTCTCAAACCATTATGGATTTAACCCCCAGTCTTCAGCAGAACAATTGCACAGCTGAAGTACCACATTGTAGAAACCACCTGCTTCTGCTACTCACCATTTAATTTTATGCTTTGAAGCCTTTCTAAGCAGCAGACTTAAAAACTTGGGGTTTGTGGGTAAAAAAGTCAACCAGACACAATATTTTCTAGAATGTGATTTGGCAGCCACTGTTCCTGTGCCAGGATTCTGCTAAATGTGGCAGATGCCTTCCTGAGCTGCTCCCACAGAAGGGATGAGCCTCACCACTGTTCTGCCTCTCCTAAACCCAAAGGTTTAGGAACTGCTGCAAGGAAATCTGAGTAAGCTGAATATTCATGCTGAGCTGTGCTTTAGGAGAATGAGAGACTGAAGCAGGAGATATTTGAGAAGAGCAGTCGGATTGAGGAGCAGAATGAGAAGATCAGTGAGTTGATTGAACGCAACCAGAGGTAAGGGCTGGGAGCCTCATTGCATTTCCAGACTCTTCAGCTTACACTTGGGCATAACTGAGGGGTGTTTGTTAGGAGACAGCCCTATTTTGATATTTTTAAAGTGTGAGATTGCTCCCACCCCTTCTCTGCAGGGCTTATCCCCAAAACTCTGATTTACAATAAACATGATTGTGTAAAAGGGGAACAAAATCCCTCATGCTGTCTTTGAGCACATTTGCCCTGCTTCTGGGAGTTACTTTATTTTTGCTGGCTTTTTAGTGAGGTGAAGAAATTGTAGGGGATGTGGTGCCCTTTGTGAAGTTCAGCTGCTACCAAGTTACCAAAACTCTTGGAACATGAGACATTTTCAGAGAGGTGAAGCATTTATCCCAGCTGATAAAATCTCTGCTGTGCCAGGCACAGCCCTTCCACCCCCCTGAGATCAGCACAACATGTCAAATTGTCTGGGACTTGTAATGAATTCAACAGAGAGCTCCTGTGCTTTGGACTGTCACCTTTTCTGTCTGAGCCCTTGGCTCCAAGCCCTGTGTTTCCAGGAATGCCCACGGAGTCTCCCTGTTCACAGGTATGTGGAGCAGAGTAACCTGCTGATGGAGCAGAGGAACCACTCCCTGCAGACAACAAATGAGAACACACAGGCAAGAGTGTTGCATGCAGAGCAGGAGAAGGTAACAGTGGCATGAACAAAGCCAGGGTTGTTGCATTAAAACAAGCCGAGCCTTGTTAGTCAAGGCAGTTTTCTTAGAAGGCAGCTGCAGTTCTGAACTTTGTTTTGAGAAAAAAATTGATGTTTTGATGGCTTTCATGTCCAAAGCATCACAGAGGATATAACCATTTCATGCTGTCATTACTTTAATATTGTTACCTTGCAGGAAAGTGTCTGATTTATTGTTAACTGTGTAGGCATGTGGCCAGTGTGTTGAGGAATTGT
The DNA here is from genome assembly GCA_013399945.1 of Ploceus nigricollis. Taxonomy (NCBI): domain Eukaryota; kingdom Metazoa; phylum Chordata; class Aves; order Passeriformes; family Ploceidae; genus Ploceus; species Ploceus nigricollis. Next base: position 615,382 of record VXBC01001042.1, read on the forward strand.
GTATCACAGGGCTTTTGAGTTGGAAATACTTCAGTTATTTAGTTGCACTGATAGTTCCAGAAGAATTTTATTCCTTTTATATAACTGACATAGAGTGAATATAGATACAAGAAAAAATATTTCCTGCTGGAGTTTCTTCATTGCACTTTTGTGCCTTTTTTAATGCTAATCAGAAGCTGTTTGTTTCTCCCAGTAACACACTGTGCTTTTATGACAGGAACTGTTGGGAAATAGCTTTTAAACCAGTGAAATGCGTTTATGCATGGCTGCATATCCTGAACTATCCTTTTAGGCCAGCCTAGCCAAGGAGTGCTGCTCTGGCTCTGCCACTGCATGGTGCCTGCTCTGCTTTCTCAAGCACTGGCTTCTTAAATTACACCAAGTCCAGTCTTGCTCTGTGCTCTCCTGCTGAGCTGTCTCTCTCCAGTTCAAATGTGAGGTGACAAATCCTTCCTTTGTGCGATAACCACAGCTTGGTGCACCTAAAGCTGACCAGAACTGCAGCTTTCCAAAGTGTGGTAAAGAGCAGAGCAGGGAAGGGCTGATAGTGCTGAGAGCAGACAGGGAAGGGGGCTGCTTTTCCATCCCCAGCCCAGGCTGCACACCCACAATATGTGGGAGTGTGAGAGATTCTAACCAGGAAAAGTCAGACTGAAATAATACATTAAATTCCTTTCTCAGTGAGGACAGCATCCTGCTGGTACAATAAAACTTGGAGAGGAATCATCTTTTAGAAGTGTAAGATCCTCAGGAGTCTTTTGGGCCTCATCTTTAGCAGGACCCCAGTGACTGAGGGATGTCACTGCAGGCAGTGACTCACTGAGGCAGTCACTGCCCAGGGATGGTATTACATGAACAGGCTGCAGGCCAGACCAGGAAAGCCCTGCCTTGCACTGGGAGATTTCCCCTGGTTCTGTGGGAGTATTGACTGTAAATATGAAGGCTGGTATTCCTTCCTCTTCCCTTTCTCTAACCCAGCTTGCCCTGGGGCTGCAGTCACTGAATCCCCAGGGAAGAGAATTGATTGGAAGCTATTCTATCCATTGTTTACACACAGATTTACTCACCATTTATTTGGTTGTACCCAGGATCACTGAGGTGTTAGTTACTCACTGCTTCTGGGTTGTGGATCTTTGGCCCTGGCAGAGCAAGTCACAGCTCTAGGTGAAGGCTTGTGAACCATAAGTAATTCCCCACCTCTCCAGTGCAGGTCACAGCCAGGACTGCTCCCAGCTCTGGTGTGTGACATACCCTAAGGATACCTTTAGTGTCTTTCTTTTTACATCAGGTTTCACTCCCCTTTTCTGTCTAAGCTTTTACGGTCCTTGGAGTAATTTAAAGGCTTCTCTGGCATGCCTTAGGCTCCTGTTATGAAGCATTTTGCTTTTCTGCTGATGAATGCCTCTGCCTTTCAAGTTGTGTTCTTAACCCTTCCTGTTTCCTGTCGCTGCTTTCTCTTCCCAGCACATGCTGCCGGTGGATCGGGGCTGGGACCAGGTGAGGCAGTGTCTGCTGACTGTGTAGGGGGTAGATGGTTGTGCCTTAGGAAGTGCCAGCCCAGCTTCCTCTTGAACTAGAAACTGATTGGCATGAAAAGAATTGTCTCAGAGCTTGAATGAGCACAGATCCCTCACTGGAAAAGGGCTTTAGAACTGGCAGTGTCTCCCCACTGGCCCCCTCTTTCTTGTGGAGCCCTTTCCAAGAATTCTCTCACATTGCTGCTTGTTCCACTCCCCATGGGAGAACAGGATCACTGGCAGAGCAGGTACAGGTCACCCAGGATTCCTCGTGCCTGAGAGCTGGAAGCTGGAGCTGAGCTGTGGACATGAAGCATCCTCTGTAGAAACTTCTGTCTAGTAACACTTCTTGCCATAGGGTCTCCTAATTTTGTTTTCTTTATTTGCCATTAAAGACAGAGGCCAGGGTTAAAATAACCTTTAGATGTCTTTAGCTGTGCCATGGGGTTTGGTTTTAGCATGCCAGGAGTCAGTATAGCAGTGGGACATTATGGAAGCACAGGAGGAAAGCAGATCTGGTTTTGGCCACTCTCTGAAATGCTGCCTCCTCTTTAAAATGAGTGGTGTGGTATCCCAGCCCTCCAGGTCAGCACATCCTCATCATCACCATAGTTGGAACAATTTTGCTCACAGCTCTTCTGTGCCAGAAGGTGTTTGTCCTCGTGTGGAGGGAATTCTCTTAGGAGGATAAAGCAGAAAGAAAATCCAAGTTCTCCTGACCTTACCTGTTTCAAGAATGTGAAAAATCTGTTGGGAATCTCGAAATAGGCAGAGGTGTGGAAGCTGTTTAGGGATTCCCTGTGCAAATTCTGTCTTTGCAGAGCATCCTCTGAAGTTTGTGTGTCACTTAACAAGATTGGGAATGGGACTTTGTGTCTGTCTTGATGTCTTGAGCCCCTGCTAACACTGTTTACAAGTTGTCTAACAAGCTGTGCTAGTGCCTGGTTTTGGATGAATCAACTGACTCTCAGCAATCCTAAATCTAAACAGGTCCCCAAATGACTGAGAGCTGTGCTGGGAAATGCCAGCCTTGCCCATGGGCAGCTGAGGTGACCTCGTGCTGTGTGCTCTGGGGACAAGGTGCTCTCCTGGGTGGGACCAGCCTGTGTTTAAATGGCTCTTCAGTGATTTGTAAGCTTATGGAAGACAATTAGATGTTGGAGCCTAGGCTTTTTACTCAAATAGATGTTTTCATAGCCTGAAAACTGAGCAGAGCCACCAGGCACTGGTACCAGCTTAAACATATTTAACCTTTTCAGGAAAACTCACTGGGTGGAACTGCTGTGGTGATGAGGTTGTTGGTGGCCTCGTGCAACTTTCTAGTCAGTCTGGACAAAACTGACATGGCAAAAAAGTCACTGTTGCCTCCTCACTCTGGAGATGTCTTCCCTGATAAGGCATCCAACCCTTTTCCAGCTCTTCCTGAGAGAACAGTTCTGCTGCTTCCTCACACGTCCCTTTTTCCCCCCTCCCTTTTCCCTGCTCCATTTTGTGCTCCAGGCCAAAGTTGCAGAGGAGCTGGCAGCTGCCACAGCCCAGGTTTCCCAGCTGCAGCTGGAGCTCACTGCGCACCAGAAGAAGGAGATGGACCTGAGGAAGCAGCTCTCCTGTGCTGTGCAGGATGCAGAGAGACAGGAGGCACAGCTCAACAAGCTGCAGGCACAGGTGGCAGGTGAGAGCTCCTTCATGGCTCTTTTCTTTGATAAGTTGTAGTTTTTTTCCTGTCTTCTGGGGTATCTTCCTGCTTTCCCTAGGACCAGTCACAGGGGATGGAAGAAGGATATGTGTGCACTGAAATATCTGAGGGATGTGCATCCTTGTCACCACTGAAGGCAGTGGGATGACTCAGCAAACAAAATCATCCTGTTACAGGGATGCCTTTTGTAGAGAATCTCTTGGCTTTTCTGTCCACCATCCTGTAGAGCAGCCAGAGATGTTTTGGTGGATGGAAAGTTGAGATAAACCTGAGGTGTTCGTTCATTCCTCTGTGCTGGGCATTACTGTGGCCCCACCCTGAATCCTGGGGTCACTTCTGGACCCCACATGACAAGAAGGACATTGAGGGGCTGGAGCAATTCCAGGGAAGGGGCTGGAGCACCGGGAGAGGCTGGGGAAGGGGCTCAGCCTGGAGAAAAGGAGGCTCAGGGGGACCTTGTGGCTCTGCACAGCTCCTGACAGGAGGGGACAGCCAAGGGGATTCAGGCTCTGCTCCCAGGGAGCAGGGACAGGAGGAGAGGGAACGGCCTCAGGCTGGGCCAGTGGGAATTTAGGTTGGATATTAGGAAAAATGTCTTCACAGAAATGGTTGCAAAGCACTGGAACAGGCTGCTCTTGATAAATTCTAGTCCCCACTGCAGGCACAAGCAGAGTTGTTGACTGCACTGTGCAGGAGACTCTGTTCCTCCCCATCAGCCCCCAGAATGTGCTCCCCTGCAGTGGGAGTTACACCCAAACTCATGGGAAATGTGGGGCTTTGTGTGCAGAGCTCCAAGAAGCCTCTCAGGACACTCAGAGCAGGTTCAAGGCTGAGAAGCAGAGCCGCAAACAGCTGGAGATGAAGATTGCAGCACTGGAGGAAGACCTTACAGACCTGAGGGTGGAAAAGGAGACTCTGGAAAGGGTATGTCCAGTGCCAGCAACACAGTTGGAGTTGTTTCCTGAAGGTTAACCCAAAAACCAAAGGTTCTTGCTTTTAAATATGTAAGTTAAGTAAATCTTGACTCATCTGCAGGCTGGTGGATCCTTTGTGCTTATGTTAATTTTTTATTGTTTCTTTATTATTAGTCATTCTTGTTTACTTATTATTTTTTATTAATTTTTAAAAATAATTAATGTCTTGCCCAGTAACGTGTCAACCTTCCTTACCTCTGAGATAACCTCAGCTTGATTTCAAGTGATGAAGTTCCTTGCCCAAAGAACCTCCTTCTGCCTGTGGGAGAAAAGCTGCTTAGATGCAGTCTGGCCTGTCCTATGTCATGTTCTGTACTGCAGAATCTTGCAGAGAGGAAGAAGAAATCCCTCTCAGAGAGAACTCAGGCAGAGGAAGAGATGGAGGAAATTCGCAGGTCGTACCAGCAGGAGCTGGACAAGCTCCGGCAGCTCCTGAAAAAGGCCCGGACCTCAACTGACCAGGCAGCAGCAGAGCAGGTGAGGACTCGGGGGAGCTGCTGCTCCATGTCTGGAGGGCTTGTGGGAGCCTATGGATAGGAAATAATGTGAAAATGCTCAGGTAGGGGAAGAATGAAAGCATTACCTGCTTGAGTTCATGGGTTAGTGTCAAACTGAGGAAAGGAGAGGCACCAAATTGAGATTCTAATAGAGAGAAGAATATGGGACTTGTGAGGAGTGAAAGGTTGTTCAGAAATACGCCAAGAGGTCTGAAATCTGAGCCAGATCATCTGGCCAGCCTGGGGGTTTGTGGCTGGAGCTGAAGTGAGAGATGTGGGTATGAGCTGGTGGCTGCACTCTGTGTGTGGATGTCCAGCCCTGGGCTTTCACCTCTTGTGCAAACACAGTGTGTGTGTGTGTGTTCCTGATGGTTTCTCTTGTGCCATGGGCAGCTGTCAGTGATCCAGGCAGAGCTGGAGTCCCAGTGTGAAGCCAAATGTGAGCGTGCCCTGGCCTCAGCCAAGGAGCAGCACGCCCGGCAGTGCCAGGAGCTGTGTGAGCAGAGGGACTCCCTGCAGCACCAGGTGGCCCAGCTGGAAGAGAAGGTAAAGAGCTGTTCTTTATTGCTGTAATGGGCACATTAAACCAGCAGGTGTAACCAACAGTCTTCTCCCACCTAACTGGGGCTTGACTTCCTAACTTCCTGTCTGTTATGGAGCTTGATCTCAGCCCTCTGCAGGTGCAGGTGTTCTGTTGGGTTGGGTTTATTATAGAGGAGGGAGAGCCAAGGTGCTGATAGTGCTGAACTGCACTGAACTGCAGCTATAACTTCCCCTTACCTGCACTGTCCTGAGTGGCTGCTGGTGAGCAAAGGCTGCTGGGAGTGGGTGACACTGCTAGGGGCTGTACCTGCTCTGCTTCTTGTGTTTCAGCTCACAGCTCTCAAACACTCAAAAAAAGCAGAGGAGCAAAAGTTGTCTGAGGCTCAGCAGCGTTTGGAGGAGCTGGAGCCTGTCCAAGAGAAGGTAAAGGAATAACACAGCAGCTGGATGGGAACTGGAGTGCAGGGAACACCAGCCTCAGGCTAGTCCAGAATAACGAGGATGGGAGTTCCAGAATATGGTAGGGAAGGCATAATTTCATGTGGTTTCCAGCAAACCAGAACAAACCCAGCCTTCATCTCACTGGGATCTCAGTGGTGCTGCACCCACCTATTCTTGGTGGCACTTGAGGAGCTGATGACACAGTTGTGACTCTCCAAGGCTGGCTTGGGTGTCCTTATTTTGGTGCTGTTGCTTTTAGCCAAGTCTTTTGTGACATGCTTAAAACTCCACTCAGAGTCAGTGCCTCACTAAAACCCTTCCCAAGTCACCCCCTGAGGTGGGGCTCTGGTGTGAGGAGCACTCTGAGGGTGGCTTTCCCTTGGCAGTACTCAGCCCTGCAGGCAGACGTGGGGGTGCTGAAGGCTCGCTACGAGGAACGGATCCGAGACCTGCAGAAGGATCAGGGTGGATCTTCCCCTGCAGACTACGCTGAGCAAGTGAGCTTCACTCTCCAGTACTTCTCCTTCCTAAGCAAATGGATTTACCTTGAATTATTTCTCTTTGAACTGACATAAGAAGGAAAAATATAATTTTCTCCACAGAGCTCTGTGTTTGTAGTAACAGTCCACAGAGGAAGAAGGGGTGGGATCTTATCCTAGAGTCATGGTCACACAGAATGGTTTGGGATGGAAGAGACCTTAATGCTCATCAATTCCATCCCTTCCCATGAGCAGGGACACCTCCCACTGTCCCAGGTTCCTCCAAGCCCTGTCCAACCTGGCCTTGGGCACTGCCAGGGATCCAGGGGCAGCCACAGCTGCTCTGGGCACCCTGTGCCAGGGCTTGCCCACCTCCCAGGGAACAATTCCTAATTCCCAATATCCCATCCATCCCTGCCCTCTGGCAGTGGGAAGCCATTCCCTGTGTCCTGTCATTCCTTGTAAACAGCCTCGCTCCATCTTCCTGCTGCCCACTTTGTTGTCTGACTTTTATTTCTTGTTAAAACTCTATATTTGAGGTTTAAAAACTAAAATAAGTAAGAAGTGCCAGTCTGCCTTGGCTTTGTGCAGCCTGCCTCAGTTTGGGGGGATAAGTTTGGGTCACACAGAGTGGTTCTGAGTTAAGGTGGCCTGATGTGGTGAGAATTTCAGTTTTGGAAAGTAGAAAGACCACCTCTGTGTGTTTGGACTTATTGCTCCTCCCCTTGGAGAAGTGCCTGATGTTGAGTGCAGTGCTTCACATGCTAATGAATTGTATCTGTTTCCTGTCGTGCTGTTCTGCAGGTAAAGAAGATCATGAATGGTGTATTTCAGTCTCTGCGGGGTGAATTTGAGCTGGATGAGATGTACAATGGCAGGACAGTCCTGGGGATTGTCATGAACACTATCAAGGTATGACAGTGGTGAGAGAAGAGAGAGAGCCTTGGGCTAAAACCTCAAATCTGTACTGTGAGACTGAAATAACTGAAGGAGAATTTGTTGTGGGTGGCAAAGCAGCCTGGTGGGAGGAGGTGATACAGGGATCTGTGATGGTTTGTATTTATTTGTATTTATGTGTTCTCTCTCCTCCCTTTTCCAGACTGTGACACTGCAGCTGCTCAACAGGCAGCAGGAGAAACCAGAGCATGGCAGTGAGAATGAGGAATCTGGCACAGGAGCAGGGAGACAGGAGGGATCACCTGGAGCAAAGACTGAGCACAGAGAGCCCCTGCAGCACAGCCCAGCACAGAGCACTGCACCCCCAGCTGATCCTGGGGAAGCAACCAGAGGCTCCCTGCAGCCTGAGCAGCAAGGCCAGGCTGCTCCTCACCCTGCTGGGCCCAGAGCTCCTGAGGAGGAGCAGGAGACACAGAGCAGTGGGGTGGCAGAAGAAGAGAAGGTTCAGGAGGAGCATCTCCCTTCTGCAGCTGATTGCAGCCTGGATGCTGAGAAGGAGCCTGTGCTTGCAGGACAGCCTGTTCCTGGGCTGGAGCAGAGGCTGGAGAGTGTTCCCATTGGGAAGGCTGACCCAGAGCAGGGTCCCTCTGCAGTGTCTTTGCAGGCAGCAGCTGCAGAGCCTTCTGTTCCAGGAGCCAAGCCAGGAGAGGTGGATGAGGCAGCACTTCCAGCACATCCAACTGTGGAGCAGAAGGCAGAGGAGGCTGGGGGAGGTTTAGAGCCTCCCCCCTTAAATGGGGAGGAGGGGAGTGGCACAGAGCCGTGGGATGGAGCTGGCTCCCAGCAGGAACCTGCCTCAGTGTCCAGCAGTGCAGAGCCAGGCTCAGCTGTCCTGGGAGAAGCTCCAGGATCACAGGAACTGAGCTCCAGCCCCAGGTACACAGATTCCAGGTGAGGGGTGGTGCTGGGTGCCAGGGTCAGCTGGGGCTGGGACAGCAGCTGGTCCAGGTGTGTCCCTGCTGCAGGACAGCACAGGCTGGGGGCTGCAGCCCCCTCATGGTGCTGGCACTGGGTGACATCAGCCAGGAGCTGGCACAGACCAGGCTGCCCGGGGCACATTGCACTGGGAGCAGCCCCAGAGCAGCATTGTGTCTGCTGGAGGCAGTGGAGAACATTCCTAGGGAAGTGTGCAGTGATCCTGGTGCCTGCCAGGTCCCAGAATTGCCCTGCACTGCTGAACAGTACCTGCCACAAAGGCTTCCCTTGGTGAAAAAGCTTTGCCATCTCTCAGTAACAGAACTTGTAAAAGCAAATCCCATCCTCTGAGAGCCAGCTGCTCATTCTTTATCTCCTTGCAGCCTCTTTGAGGATGACAACTTCTTTGAAACAGCATCTCCTAAACCACTGAAGCCTCAAGTTCCCTCTGAAGAGGAGGATGAGGAGGAAGTGGTATGTATTTGGGTGTTTGGGTATTTGGGTGTTTGCTCTGACTGAGGCATGGTCTGTAGCTTGTCTGCAACATCCTCCCTGTGGCAGTGGGAGCATGGCTGAGCTCAGAGCTCCCCTCCATTCCCTGTGTAAATCAGGAGTGTCTGGGGTTGGTGACTGAGCTGGGAGGGGCTGGCCTGGCTGAGGGAGTGGTGACAGACTCCTGCTGGCATAAAATCAGTGGGACTTGCCAGGTTAATTGAAGGGTTTTAGTGTTTGGCCGCCCTCCAATCCCTTTTAGCCTGTAAACAGCTCCTGGAATCAGAGAACCACAGAATCCTTAGGGTTGCAAAAGACCTTTAAGATCATCAAGTCCAGCCATCCATGTAGCATCATTCACCATTGAACCATGTCCTCAAGTACCACATCCACCCACTTTTTGAACACTTCCAGGGATGGTGACTCCACACTGCCCTGAGCAGCCTGTGCCAATGCTTTACATTCCTTTCCATCAAGAATTTTTTCCTGCTATCTAATCTAAACAGCAAACCATCACATGAGAAATAAAAACTTGGGTAATGAGGCTTCTTGTTCCAGCTCCTCAAAGCTGGCAGAGATTTCAGAGCAGTTTGTGTGGTGATTATGAAATGCCAGGAAGCTGCTGGGGCTGACCAGTTTCCCTCTGGTGTGGCTTGCAGAGCATGAAGGGCCGTCCCCCTCCTGCGCCGCTCTTCGGTGACGATGATGACGATGACCTGGACTGGCTGGGATGAAGATGTGGCTGCTGAGCCCTCTCCTCTGGGCATGGCCTCCTCCTGTGCTCTGAGCCCTTGGCAAGCTGCCCATGTGGGACATTGGCAATGAGCAGGGACTTCCCAGCTCTTGTCCTGCAGCTGGATGGGGGCTGGCAGCAGCGGGCTCTTCCTGCACTCATGGCTGCTCAGCCCTGTCACTCTGAGCTGCCAAACACTCTGGGGTTGGGCTGAGTGCAGGAGCCACCCACTGTCCCCCTCCCCTGAGCCCTGGATTCATTAATCTCAAACTTTTTGCAAATAGGAACTTGATGAAGAGCTTCAGCAGAGCAAGTCTGGCAGGACCCTGCAGTGGCAACACCCTGTTAAAAAATCAGACTAAAATCTCCTTCCCCAGTGATGAACTCCTTGGAATATTTCTTAGTCCCCAGGTGGCTTCCAGGGACCCTGTACCCTCTCCCCACTGTGTCTGAGCCATGTGCCACTGGAGGTTCCCCCAGGATCCCAGACAGGTGTTTGTGAGCCCCTGGCTCTGCACAAGCAGCCTGGGGAGCCCTGGGGGCTGAGGTGGTTCAGGTGGGCACTGACTCAGCTGTGGCACAGATGCTGCTGGGCCTTGGAGCTCTGATAAACCATGGCCTGAGCAGCTGTGCTGGGTGCAAGGAGCCCAGTCCCTGCTGTGTGTTAGTCAGACACTCACAGGCAGCTCAGCTCCTCTCCTGTGCCCAGAGCTGAGGTGGTTTTTGCTAGCCTGTGTTTCCCTGTGGGAGCAGCAGCCCAGCACTGGGATGTGCTGTGTGTTTGGGAAGTCCTTCCCCACAGCCCAGCCCCTCTCCTGTGCCTTTGGCTCTGCTGCTGCTGAAGTGTGACCATCCCAGCACCCGTTAAACGGTACAGAGGGGTGGGACAAGGCCCAGGCTGGGCTGGGCAGTCTGGGGTGTCACCCTGCACTCTGAGGGGACCAGGAGGGGAAAGGAGTGAGGACAGAGCTGGGCAAACAGCCTGGGGCTTTCACAGCACTTCTACTCTCCACTCATGGGCACTAACACAACTTCACCCCAGAAGTCTTTAAAACAAATAAACCCCTTTGTAAAATGAAAGGACTTAAAACTAATTCTACTAATTCTATGCTTTAGTTTCTACACCTGCCTTTACAGTCTCTGACTGGAATTAGATCTCTGTCCCCCTAGAGGTGATTTCTTGGGAGGAAAACACCCAAAAGAGCACTGGGCATTGCTGTTGGGGGTATGGCAGGCCCTGTGCCCCACCCTCAGTGCTGCAGATTGCCAAATGCAGCTGAAACTGGGGCAGAGACCAAAGCCTGTGACAGCCACCCGGCTGCCATGCAGGGTGACCTGACCTGGGCATCACTCAGTGCTCCATATGAGGGTGTTTGAAACTGGATTTTTGGGGGTGCTTGTGCTGTTCTGAGTGTCAGTGCCCTGGTGTGGCCTCAGACCCGTCCGTGCAGTGTCCCAGGGGCAATCATTGCTCATAGTAACAACTTCCACTTCTTGTTCCCTATTACAGATAGACACCCTGGGGGATTTGCATTTCACTTCTTGGAAAATAAAGTGCAATTAAACCTGTATTTTTTGCTTGCAGTGGCTTTACTTTAGTCTGGCTTCATCTGTCACCTGAAAACTGACTTTGCTCTGACTTAAATTGGGAATAATTTGATCTAGAAGCTGTTCTTGTCTGTCCTTGTTGAAGCCCTCTCCTGGGAATGGAGAGTAGGTCCTTTTGTGCTGTGGCTCTTTGGGCTCTCACACTGGACTGGGTTGGGGTGAGAAGCTGGAGCACAAACAATTGTGATGGTCACAGAGGGCACTTGCCTGGTTCCCCTCAGATTTCAGGGGAGGGGATCTTGGGCATCTCCAGGGGTTTGCAGAGCCCAGTCCCTCCTGAGCTACTCTGGGGCTGCAGAAAGGTTCAGCTCTACTGTGCCTGGGAGCCCTGAGCAGGGATTGGGGTGCAGGAGTTGAGATTGAAACTTGTTCCCCCTTCCCCATTCAGGCACAGCAGGTACCACAGCCCCTTCCCCACCCCGGCCTGGACTCGGGCTCGGGATCTAAATTAACCCTGTCTGTGCCTGTGTGAGCACCTGCCTGGGGTGCAGGGAGGTGAAGGGGGGAGCTCTGGGCTCCCAGGGGCAGAGCAGCCTCGGGGAGGGAGGGCCCAGAGGGGCCGATGCTGCCTCAGGGTCTGTGCTGGGGCTGACCCTGATCCGGGGGCTGGGTTCTGGCCAGAGGCGGGTGAACCGCGGAGAACTTTGCTGAGGATGTGCCCAAGGGGGTTGCTGGGGCCTGGGAAGGAGAGGACCCCTGCTCCATCCTGGCCCTGGTGCTCAGCCGCTGCCCTGCCTGCCGAGGCTCATGGACTCACAGAAAAACTCCGGAGGCGGTGCTGGACCCATGGCTGGCTTTAATGTCTCGTATCTCTGAGGAGCCGAGCCCGTCCCCGGCTGCCTCCTCCCTCTGCGGGCACCGCGCCGGGCTCTCTCCTCCCGGGAAAGGGCCTGGAGTTGCCTTGGAACAGCTTCGCCCCCAGGGCAGCACCGCGGGACCCTTCCCGCCCCTCTCAGCCCGCGGGGCAGTGCTCCGGTCCCCGGCTCCGCGACCCCGGGGAGCGGCCGTGGCCCCACGCGGCGCCTCCCGCCGAGCTGTGCCGCGGGCCTGGGGCCCTTCGGGATGGAGCGTGAGCACGGCCAGACCCCGGGGCGAAGAAAGCGCTGCAATAAGTTAATT
>VXBC01001042.1:628831-655623 GCA_013399945.1 Ploceus nigricollis
CGGCCGGATCCGTGGGTGCCCCGGGGGAGGGGGCGCAGGGGGGGTTCCTTGGGGCTTCTCCCTGCTCCTCGCCGTCCTTCAGGCCAGGGCTTGTGACTTCCCCCTCCTCCCCGACCCCAGGGGATGCCGAGGGAGGGGCAACAGGGAGGAGTGAGGGTGCTCCAGGACCCTTCCTGCCCTCATTCGGGCACCTCTCCAGGGCTCCCCTCCTCCATCCCCAGCACCAGCTGCTCCTGGTGCAGCCCCTTGCCCCTCCTCGGATAGGACCTGCCTGCTCTGATGGGCAGCAGCAGCAAAACGTGAAACCAGAGGCTGGAAAAACATCCCCAGGGTGTTCCCAAGGCACCGGCCCTGGTGCTGTGGCACGTCCCCAGGACACTGGTGGCACTGGGCACGGGCCACCTCCACGAGGCCACACACGTGTCCCACAGGGATGTTCTGCATGGGGCAGCTCATGTGAGGCAACCCAAGCGCAGGGTCCAAGGTCCCTCCTGCCCGGACATCCCTGGGGCAGCTCCACAATGAGCAACACCCTGGGAGAAGGGCCAGAGCCTCAACTTCTTCTCTGACAGCAAGATGAGAAGGAGGAGGTGACACTGGGACAGCCAGGCAGGTGGTGGCCCCGTCCCTGCTCCACACCCCAGCTCTCAGCCATCCCCCCCCACAGAAGGAAAGAGGCAGCAAACACCCCCAGCAGAAACCAGCTGCAGTTTAATGGCTGCTCCTGGGGAAGGCTGTGGTGGGACCGGGCTCGTGGCAGCATTTTTATATTTCAGGGTCAAGAGCCGAGGGACAGACAGGAATTGCTACTATCAATGACAATGGAGCAGTCCGCAGAGCCCAGTGCAGAGACACCGTGGTCCTGAGCTGGGCACAGCCCCAGCCCTGCCTCAGTGCTGTGCAGTGGCAGCAGCACTTTCTGCTCCCTACCTGATTTGTGGATGAGGGACTCCACTGGGCTCCTCTGGCCAGGGCAGAGCCCTCCAGTCCTGGCGGCGTTGCTCTCTCCCCTCCCACAGGAGCAGGAACTGGGGGCTGGGGAGCTCCTGGCTCTGCCCTGCCTGAGGCTGCAGACCCAGACACGCTCCTGTGGGGCTTCAGAGCAGAAGCCCCAGACCTTTGGCATGACAGAGGTGTAAGGCAGTGTCAGCACACGAAGAACAGCACGTCCTGACCGAATGCTCCCAGGGAAATTCCCTCACATGGGGCAGCACTGCTGGAAGCACTCCCCGTGTCCCTGTGAGCCCCCAGGGGCCTTTCTGACAGCGAACACCTCAGGCAGAGAGGAGGAGCCACAGCTGCGCCCAGTTTGTCACCCAGGCACGGGGACGCTGGGCGGGTGGGCAGCAGGAAGGGATTCAGTGAAGGAGCCCCAGCTGGGGGCTGAGGAGCCGCCGGGGAGCTGGGGGATGCTGAGGCTCCCGGGCACAGCCAGCGCGGGGCCGGGCACGGGGAGGGCAGTGCTGGTCGTGCTGCCGAGGGGCTGTTCACAGGGGCATGAGCGGCAGCGGGAACAGCCCAGGAGCGGGGCCGGCGCCTCCCGGGCCGCCCTAGGCGCCGTGGAAGATGCGGATGCGCTGGGCGATGTCCTGGCGGCACAGGGGACACGAGTGCAGCCGCTCGCAGCAGCCCTGGCAGCAGCAGACGTGGCCACAGGGCAGGAAAACCATGTGAGGCTGGGGGAGAGACAAAGAGGGGACACGGAGAGTGCTGCTGTCCCTGAGCACCGCTCCCAGCACCGGGGGAGCTGGGGATCACCCGCGAGGTCTCAGCGTGGGGGGCAGAGCCCCGCACGCCGATCTCCGCCCCCCCTGGGTGTGCGGGGCCTGGGCTGTGCCGAGCAGGAGCGCGATGAGACACGGGGCAGGACACAATGGGACACGGGGCAGGACACGGGGGGCTGAGCTGAGCCGAGCAGCCCCGTGTTCCCACGGCCGGTGGGTGGAGCTCAGTGAGGTCCTGCCCAAGCCCGCACGGAGCCCTGTCCGGCCCTGCCCTGCCCTGCCCGTCTCTCCCTCCATCCCCGCTGTGATGCCCAGCCCGGCTGTGCCCGGGAGCTGGCGGGATGAGCACCGGGCATTGTCAGGGCCGGGCTGGGGACACGGAGCTGGGGCTGCGCTGGATCCCGCCCTCCCTCCGCCCCCTGCTCCAGCCCCGGGCTGTGCCGGTCTCACCTCCTGCTCCATGCACACAACGCACTCCGACTTCTTCTCGTCCCACGGCAGCGGTGGGGCCGTGGGGGCCGCGGGGCCTGGGGGCTCCTCCAGGGGAGCGCTGGGCTCCGAGGCCGCAGGGAGCTCGGTGTCCTCTGCCCTCCGCAGCTCTGCAACCACAGCCAGCTGTGAGTGCCCTGAGCGCTGCCCATCACCCACCGCAGCTCTGCCTCCCCTCCTCACACACCCACAGGAGGTGTCTGACCCGCAGAGCTCCCTGCTCCAGGCTCAGGCACCTGCTGAGAGTGTAAACTGCGGCAGAAAAGAACCGGGGGTACCTGGGATGGTCGTGGCCACAGCCAGGATCTCCTGAGCCCGCCTGAGGATGGCACGCTGCAGACCAGCCTCTGTCACACCGAGCTGTGGGGCAAGAGGAGGGTGTTGGCCCCAGAGGCACAGCAGGCTGATGTCCCCAAGGGGACACTGAAAACTCCTGGCAAGATGTGGCCATGCCAAGGAAAGCCCCTCTGCCAGGCACTAGGAATTCCCTGGTGCTATTTCTACTACAGAGAGCATCTGGAGGATGTCGGGAGATGGAGCCAGGCTGCAGCTCACCCTGCAGGTCTCTGGAAGAGCCACTGCCCACAGGGACAGGCAGAGCAGCACAGGCACCTGTCCTCGTGGGGAGGTGACACAGCAGAGCACCAGCCAGACCCGCCAGGCACAGCTGGATCCTGAGCAAGGACAGGGACAATCCCTGCTGGTGCTGTCCCACACTCTGGCTCTGCTGTCTCGTACCTTCTCCAGGTCAGTGGCACTCATGGTGCCGAGCGTTTCCAGGGAGATTCGGTGGTGAGCGAAGATTGGCACGTAGTGCTCAGCAGAGAGCTCCAGCAGCAGGGTCACCAGCTGCTGCTCCAAACCCTTCTCCTGCAAAACATGGAATGAGCTCCCAGACTGTGCCCCTGAGGCCAGGCAGCAGCAGGGCTGGGGCTGTGCTCATCCCTGGCCTGCCCTGCTCCAGCTGTGCTGCCTCCCAAACACACCAAAGCCTGGAAGCCCAACAGCTGGAGCAGCTGTGGCCCCAGGTGTTTTATGGGCACAGTTCAAAATGTTGAGGTCTGGGAATCATGGAATATCCCAAGCTGGAAGGGACCCACCAGGATCCCCCAGCCCAGCCCCTGGCCCTGCCCAGACCCCCCAACAACCCCACCCTGGGCATTCCTGGCAGCGCTGTCCAAAGGCTCCTGGAGCTCTGGCAGCCTCGGGGCCGTGCCCGTTCCCTGGGGAGCCTGGGCAGTGCCAGCACCCTCTGGGGGAAGAACCTTTCCCTGATCTCCAGCCTGAGCTGCCCTGGCCCAGCCCCAGCCATTCCCTGGCTCCTGTCCCTGTCCCAGAGCAGAGACTGGAGCTGCCCCTTGGGAGGAGCTGCAGCCCCAGTGAGCTCCCCTCACACATGAAACAATGCCTTTGGCAATCCATGTTTGCAGCAGCCCCTGCTCTGCCAGCTCAAGCCAATTTGCAGCACAGGCAGAACTCAGATCCACCTCCTTGTGCCCACCCTGAGGGGACTTTACCAGCATAAAGTCCTGGCTCAGGTCATCAGGGGCAGGAATTGCTGCACTCAGTCGTGTTTGAAGGGGAATTTGGGGAGCCAAGCAGAGTCCTTTGGGTGCTCAGCTAGAACAAGAAGCCCTGCCTGGAAGGTACTCAAGAGTTTTCTGTTCCTGACCAGCAGTCTGGGGCTGGGACAGCAGCTCCTGCTGGGAGCAGCTGAGGTGTTGGCTCCACAGGGACCTGGGCAGGAATGAGGGAGATCAGAGCACCATGGGCAGCACTGGATCTGTGTGAGGGGTCTGTGACCTGCTCCCAGCCTTAGCTCAGCGGCTGTCCTCGCTCCCCCCAGAGCAAAGCACAGCCACAGTGGGAGCAGGAACAGCAGCAGCACCTGGAGTTTCAGGGAGAGGGGCTTCTGGTTCAGCAGGCGCTGGTACTGGATCAGCCAGTAGTTCTCCTGCTTGGTTTCGCTCTTTGCCTCCATCTCCAGCTGAAAAACAAACTCATTCATTCAGCAGCCCAAGGGAACACGGCCAGGGGGGTTCAGGGATGGGTGTGGAGGAGGGAACCCCCAGCCTGGGCAGTGCAGGGCCCAGCCAGAGCACTGTGATGGGGGTCAAACAGGACTTCTGGCTCCTGCAGGTTGGCCCCACTTTGACCCTGCTCACACCCAGTCCAGGGCTGTGCACCACCCTGCTCCCCTTGCCCCAGGCCCTGTGGTCTCCTGAGGCTCAGGAGGGTCTGCAGATCTTCAGGACTGCAAGACCACAACTCCCATCCCTTGTGCCCATCCTGCTGACCACTCCCATCCCAGCAGGGTCACTGGGGGTGATGATGGTGCCCATGCTGCAGCAGGGAGTGCTGCTGTGCCCCCCAGGTTTACATTACAACTTCCTGGGGCTAAATTGGCTTCTGGATCTGGACACAGCCCTGCTCTGCTCCCCTCCACTCCCACACTGAGCCATGGACTCTCCCTGCAGCCAACCCAAATGCTTCCCCATCCACAGCACTCCATGAGGAGCTTTATTACCAGGATTTGTTGCAGTTCTTCCTCCCTTTGCTTCTTCTCCTTGAGCAGCTGCTGCAGGAGGCAGCCGAGCGCCCGGCGCTGCTCCGTGACCGCCTCCTGCAACAGGAGAGCTCTGGCAGCCACAGCCCCACACTGCTGCCACCTTGTCCCCTGCCCAGCAAAGCCCCTGCCAGACCCACACCAGTCCCCGTGGCTGTGCAATCCCTGTGCCCCACAGCTCAGATCCTCTCCTAGCAGCTGCCGGGGCAGAACCAGCTGAAGCTGCTCCCTCAGCCCTGCACTGCCACTCTGAGCAGCCCCTGCCCACCCTGGCTGCAGCAGCTCCTCCTCACTCCATCAGTTCAGCCAAAAGTATTCATGGTACCCCTCCTTAGAATCATGGAATCTTAGACTGGTTTGGGTTGGAAGGGACCTTAAAGCCCATCTGGTTCCACCCCTGCCATGGGCAGGGACACCTTCCACTGTCCCAGGTTGCTCCAAGCCCCATCCAGCTGAGAAAAGACCATCTGAAAGTAGGTCTGGAATCCTGCAGGTAAACAGGACAGGTGAGGTCCCCATGCCTTTGGGATGATTCCTTTCCCTGGGGTCTCACCCCAAGCACACCAGGCCAAGGCCAGGCATCCCTGCAGCCACTCCCTGGCAGTGGAGAGTTAAGTGGCTCAGGAATGTCCCATCATGTGGCACTTCTGCAGCTTCAGTCCCAGCTCATCCATATGAGCAGAGGCCAGTGGTCACCAGCCACAAGGACTTCAGATGCCCATGGACAGAGGGACAAGGATTCTGTTACATCCTGAAGTTTGGGGAAACTTTCATTGATCACAGAATCTCAGACTAGTTTGGTTGGAAGGGACCTTAAAACCCATCTTGTTCCACCCCCTACCAGGGACAGGGACACCTTCCACTGTCCCAGGGGGCTGCAAGGGCTGTCCAGCCTGGGATCAGCACCTGGACCCTGCACAGGGACAAGGCCCCTGGTTAACAGAGGAACAGCTGCCCCTCCCAGGCCAGCCCCACCTCCAGGTGACCAGAGCTGCCTTGCCCTGACAGAGGCAGGAAGCACCAGGACCTCCACGGGGGGAGAGGAACAACTGATGACAGGAGGAGCTGCTCCAGCCCCAGCAGGGACCCTTTGGGGGGCACAGCACCAAGGGCAGGGGGATCCAGACAGATCCAGGTGTCCAGGCCTTGTTCCTTGGCTCCTGGTGCTGAAGCTGCAGCTGGGTACCCGGGCAGAGCCCTGCAGCTCCTGTGCTCACCAGGTCACAGCTGGTCTGCCCTGCATGAACTCTGGGTGGTCCCCACCCTCTGCCCTCCAACACCACAGAGTGACACAGAGCAGCTGTGTGAGTCCAGGTAGCACAACCCAAACCTTGGACCTGAAGGATCCAGGACAGGGCTGGGACACTGCTGCCTGAAGCCAGCACTTACCACTGCTCTGTGACTGCCCTGGCTGTTTGTCACTGATTTTGGGCTGACTAAACAGGTGACCTGACCTGGCACATGGCACACAGAAGAAGACAACTGATGGAAATCATCACAAAACAAAACTTAAAGCCAAGCTGCTGAAGCTAAACCTGGTACTCCTCAATGTCTGACTGCTGATGATGTCAAAATCAAAACACAACACAATGTAAGAGGACATGCAATGCACAGCAGGCAGGTGTTTCTGGGACAGCCAACAACTGGATTGCAAAATTCTTCCCCACCCAGCACACCTGGAACTGCCCATCCCTATCAGGGCTCCTCTGTCTCTCTGCTGAGAATGCCTGGGGGTTTTTAGGAGCAGCAGCCATGTCCCACATTCCCAGGACACACAGGGATTGGTGTGTCCTGGGCAGAAGGAACTTCTGACTGAGCATAAAACCATCTGGAAACTGCCAGGAGCAAGGGAAGCAAGTGGAGCAATCCCAGAGCAGGGAGGGTGGGGGCAGCCCCAGAGCCCCACGTACCTGCAGCATCTCTGTGTCCAGTTCTTGCCTCTTTAACTCCAGCTGTGTCAGCTGCAATAACTCTGTTTCTATTAATTTAATCTAAACAGAAAATGAAACATTTTTTACTGACATTTAAATTACTTTAATTTATGCTCTTTTAGAAGGAGGTCTGACTGGCAAGGGCAGCACTGCAGAGCACCCAGAGGTTGGGGGGGACCTGCTTGTGCCCTTTGGTGATGTGTGTGCTGAAGGTCCCTCTTCTTTTACCTGAGGAGCTGTGTCCCCCCACTCCAACTGTGTCTCTACTCTGAACACCTTCTGCTCAAGTCTGGAACCTCACACTGCAATCACTCTGTGCACCCAAACCTTTTGCAGCCACTCTGGAATGCAGAGCCAAGGCCCTCCCAGCAGCACAGATCAAACCTCAGATTCCTGGGACAGTGCCCTGGTTTCCAGGTGCTCCAGCAATCCCAGAACAACACCTGCTCTTTCAGGTGGGGCAACTGAGACACAGAGAGGTGAAGTGATTTGCCCAAGGTCCCACAGCAAAGCCAAGATGAAAGCCCAGCTCACCCCTCTCCCAGGCCACCAACTGTCCCCAGGCCACGCTGCTCCTGCTGACCCCAGGGCTCTGTCCCTGCAGCACGGGGTGGGAGGGGTCCCAAGGGTGAAAGGTCCAGCCTTGGCATCAAGGAACAAATTCCCTTTGTTCACAGAGCAAGAGGGAGCAAAATGCAGGGCCCTTACGGTGAAGTCAGGCAATGATGAGGACCTGTCAGACAGGTCACAGGCTTCCAGCAGAGACTGGGCACTGGGGCACTCAAAATACCCAAGCCCTCAAGTTTATCCACCAAATCCTGAACTGAGACTTTCCTTCTGTGTCAGATCAGGAGAGGGAAGATTCTGGAGCACTGTGTCATAAACCAGCAACCCTCCTTCCTGCATCCACTATTGCTGCCTTCCCACCTTCCTGCATCATCCCTGCCACTTTTCCATCATCCTGCATCATCCCCTGCCACTTTCTCCACTAGCTCTTGCTCTTGCCCCCAACTACATCACTGCACCTTCTGTGGAATGGAGCTCAGAAAGGCAGGCTGAGAATGGGAAAGAAAAGGTGAACTTATGGCTCAAGGTGCAGCTCTGATGTGCTGGATGGAGATGCAGTGGGCTCATGTGGAAGCAGCAGCCCTGCCAAGTACACAGCCTGAAGGAAATCAGAGGTGCAACTGCAGATCACCCCCGGAGCCAGTGCAGGTCTGTCCTCCAGTGCTGAGGTGACTGAAGGAGTGGCAATGCCACCACCTCCAGGAATCTAAAACCTGCTTTGACACTGCCTCCCTCACAGCTGGGAGACTGGAGTGTAACCAGCACTGTCCAACTCTCTTTTCCAGAGCTCTCAGCAGCACCAGAGCTCTCCATGTCCTCAGACCCTGCTCTGTGCTCACAGCACTTTGTTCTTCCTCCCAGGGTCTCATCAAACAGCAGGATGAGCTGAGGAGCTGGTTGCTCTTTCCTCTGTTGCTGACTCACCTGGTTCCTGATCTGCCTGTGCATAAGATCCTTCTTCACCTGGAGAGCTTCAAAGGCAGTTTTCTGCATCTCAATCTGAGGGACAGGCAAAATCCTGCTTAGTGAGGTGGTTGGTACAGTTGCTGATGGGCTCAGAAGCTGCTGCCTTGCAGGAACTCAGGTACAAGTCCCTGAGTGGTGCTTGCTCTGAGCAACAATGTCCTGAAACACAGCTGAGAGCCCAACAGGTAAAGCTCACCTTGGAGACACACAGAGAAATATTAATGTTATTCAAACATTCATCTGGAATGCTCTGTGTGACCTCACCTCTCCTTTTCAGCAGCACTGAGTAGCCAGGCTGTGCTGCAGGGTACAGCTGCACAGCACTTCTGAGAACAAACTTTGAAAACGCTTCTCCCAAGTCCCCCAGGAAACCTGCCAAAAGACAGGACTTCTGTCTCAAAATCCCCTCTTAATCATTGTGTCAGTTTTGCTTCCCATGGTCTGTGCTTCAGTCTTTTCTGAAAATTTGCTGCCTAGATAAAAAAATAATTTTTTTTCAACCACCCAAGTTAGTTTGTCAGAATAGCAGGTATTTTCAAAGTTCAGCATGTAGTGTTAAATAAAATCACTTCTGCATGCAGCCCAGGCCAGCCACTGCTGCTCCTGTGACCCACTCTGGATCCTGCTCCCCCTCAATCCCCCATGACCAGTTTGCTCCTTTGCCTACCTGCTGCAAGATCTGACTGACAGCTTTGTTCTGATCCAGCTGCTGCCAAGCCAGGATTTGCTGGAACTTCTGATCCATCTCAGCCAGGCTGCAAGGAGATGGATGTGCCATGGAGTTAATGCTGGGTCTGGGACTCAGAGGAAAAGCAGGCAATGGGGAATGCAGGAGGAGGAATTTCTTAGTGAACGGGGGAAGAGCCGTGGCACTGCACAGCTGAAGGCCACAAATTTAACACCTCCTTCCCTACACCCAAAACAAACCTGCACCTCAGGCTCCTGTGGCCCTGTTGAGCAGGTCACAGGCTCATAGGGCTGGTTTTGGTCAGTGCCAGATGTTGCCAGATTAAAATTTGTCATCTTGTCCTAAACAGTGAGCCAGGATGCTCTCGGTATGTGCAGCAACACTCGTGTACTACTCACGCACACACAGCACCCTTGAGGCAGCCTGGGAGGTGAGGGGAGCAGCTCTGGGCTACATTTTGGCACTGAAGTGCCTCAAAACACAGGAATACTAGTGGTCTAACTCCATCCTCCATCTTTAGCAGAATGTATAAGGCAAAATAAACAGTGCAAAAAAGTGACAGTTCCCCCAAAGTGTGATTAACATAAAAATTGTAGTTGTTAGAAGGTGATTAATTTAAGGGAGTCTGACAGTTTAATTTGCACTGTCCTGTGCTGTTACAGCTGTCCTGCTGCATTCCAGCAGCTCCAGGGGTTCCTGGTGTACTTATGGGAATTACACTGCTGAAAGAAAGGGATTTCACACCAGCCCCAGACACCCCCTGCACCTGGAGCAGGCCTGGCTGACGAGGTCCTCCCGACGAGACTCAGAGGTCATTTGGAGGAACTTGTTCTTGTAGGTCTCAGCCAGCATCTGCTGCATGGCAGCTGGGGACAGAGGGGACAGAGGGGCTGTCAGTGCCTGCCTGGCCTGGGTGCGCAGAGCAGGACTCACCCACCACTGCTGCTGCAGTCACTGCAACCAACAGTGGCTCCTCTCTCATTGCTCTTGCTCTTTCCATTTCACTGATTCCAGAGCACACCCACCCACCTGAGAACTGTGGCTCTTTACTGGGAAAAGAGCTGAGCAAACTCCACTCTGCCTGTGCCTGCACCTCTTCAGTGCTAAGAGAAGCCTAATCCCTGCCTACCAACCCTGAGATCACAGAATCACAGAATCTCCTGGGAAGTAGGAAGGGACCCACCAGGATCACCCAGCCCAGCCCCTGGCCCTGCCCAGACCCCCCAGCAACCCCACCCTGGGCATCCCTGGCAGCGCTGTCCAAAGGCTCCTGGAGCTCTGGCAGCCTCGGGGCCGTGCCCATTCCCTGGGGAGCCTGGGCAGTGCCAGCACCCTCTGGGGGAAGAACCTTTCCCTGATCTCCAGCCTGAGCTGCCCTGGCCCAGCTCCAGCCACTCCCTGGCTCCTGTCCCTGTCCCAGAGCAGAGAGGAGTTGGGCTCTGTCAGTCTTGGGGGAACTTGAGGCTGTTTCCTCTTCTCTTGTTCCTTGGGAGCAGAGCCTGACCCCCATTTAGATACACCCTTGTTTCAGAGAGCTGCAGAGAGTGAGAAAGTCCCCCCAGAGCCTCTTCTTCTCTAGGATGAGCCCCCTCAGCTGCTCCTGGTGCTCCAGACCCTTCACCTCATCTCCCCAGAGACCTGTCTGGACTTACAGGCCACTTCCCTCCTGCGCAGCTGCTCCGTCTCCTCCTGGGTTATTGCCATCAGCTGTTCCATCCTGATTCTGCCAACAAACAACAATTCGGCCACTCCTTCAAAAGATCCCTCTTTCTCTACCCACCCAGCTTAGAGTCTCAAGGCTGGGCAGGTTCACCCTGCTCAGGAAAGCTGGGCTTATCAGAGACACCAAAGCTCGGTGATTTTTTTGGCGAAGAACCTCTAAGTTTTATGGGAGACAACATTTGCTCAAAACCACAGGGACAGAGGCTTTAGACAGGGAAATTGATTTTCCTGAGACACAGAACATCAGCACAACATGCACATGCTCTCCCCAAACAGTGCCAGACCCTTCCCTGGCTCTCCTTTCTGCTGAGGCTGGAGGAGCCCTGCACAGCTGGTCCAAGTGAGCAGGGCCACTGCAGGCAGCAGCCTGGCCTCCCTCCCCACCACCTCTGTCCTTGTTCCAGCACATTCCCCCCACCATTTACCGGGTCAGGAGCTGGTGTGGCTGGGGAACAATCTGACAAACAACTGCATGCTGTTCAACCAGTTTACTGGGCCACAGCACAGTTGGCTGAAGGGAGGGGGCAGCTCACAGGCAGTGCAGAGCTGGGGACAGTCACTTTTGGTGGCATAGTTAGCTCAGAGTGTTGGCTGAATGGCAGATTTGCTTTCCAGCTACTCCTCCCAGCCTGAATATGTTGCTGGAACATCTTCATAACTGCCTTGCTTGCCAGCAGATGGAGGACCTCTGTTGGTCTTTGATATTGGAATATAGAGTTTTGCTCCCAAACTCACTATTTAGGACTATTCAGAGATGAAAAAGAGGTAAAATCACCCTGTCACTGGGTGTGCCAGACTGGGTAGGACCAGGCACACTGAGTCCAATGCCTTGCTTCCAACAGTGACCAGAGCCAGCTGCAGGTGTGAGATGAACTTCACCTGGCTTAGGGTGGATTCAGACTGGTGATTCTGAAAGGAAGCTCCCAGCCCTCTTCCCAGCTCCTTACCCCTTTTCCAGACAAGTTTGTTTCAGAGACTCACCTCTCATTCTCCAAGGACTTCAAAATGTCTGAACTTCGTTTTTGCCTAAAAAAAGGATAAAACAAAAGGTTTTCATCAAGCTGAATAGAATATCCTGGTCCCCCAGAGGGCAGAATCACAGAGTCACAGAATATCCTGACTTGGAAGGGACCCAAAAGGATCATCCAGCTCGAGGCCCTGCACAGGACACCCTCAACAATCCCCCCCATGTGCCTGAGAGAAAACAACTTTGCTGTCATGCACAGCTTTCAGCAGGCTGGACACCTCCCATCAGCACCAGCTCACATGGAGACCCAGCATACACAGGCAGGGGCACCTTAAGACCTCAAATTTGCACCTTCCATGAGGAATTTGAATTTCTTCCATAGCACTGCAAAATCCCAACATTACACATCTGTGAAACAGTTTTTTTAAGATGCAAATTCCATGTGCTTTAAATGGGTTTTTGGCAGTCCAGGAGCTAAGGGCAGCTCCTCCAGACACCGATCCTGACCAGGTCCGAAACACTCAGGGGTGAAATGAACTGCTCAAAACAGCATGACAAAAAAAATCAGAGCAAGACCCTCTGGGACCTCACCTCTGGTTGTCCTCCAGTAGCTTCTGGATCCGGCTGGCAATGCCCTGCTCTGTGTCCTTCAGCTGCTGCAGCAGCTTCAGCCTCTCCTCCTCCAAACAGCGCTGGTGCTTCGACAGACCCTGCTCCAGCCTCTGCTGCTCCTGCCCAGAGCAGGGGAAACCAGGAGAAGGTGGTGGGTTTGGGGAAGGCAGTGGGTGCCCTGAAGGGCCCTGCCCAGCACACCCACCTCTCTCACTGTCTGCAGGATCTCATCCTTGTGGCTGCTGAGCTGCTGCACCAGCAGGGCCTGTTCTCGCTGCCCCATGTTCAGGCGCCGCTCAAATTCCAGCTTCTCCTGCGTTTTTCTTTCCTGAGAGGAATCAGAAGAAAGATGAATGGCAGGAATCTCCTTCCCCAGCAAGAACATATTCTGGCAAAACGGTAAAGCAAGGGACAGGAGTCCCTTGCAGAGAAGAAGGGAAGCTAAATGACAAACAGGAGGCTTGTCTAGGAGAGGGGAATGTTCTCTCCTTAGGAACCCAAAACCTGGGAAGCAGAAGCTGCTGCTCCCTTCATAACAGTCTCCAAACTCTTTCATGTCATGGAGCTGAATTCCCTGGGCATTGGCTGATACCAAACCATCCAATATAAACACGTGGAGGGAAGCCCAAAATGCAGGCTGGGTTCAGCTCCACATGGCACAGGACTCCCTTGTCTGAAGGAAGCAGCCAGCTCTGAGCAGCTCAAGCCAAAGGCACCGGGGACCTGCAAGGCAGGACCTTTGGCTATTTCAAAGTGAGCCTTGCACAGGGGAAGAGACAGAGACCAGGGAAACAAAAAGAACAAACTAAAAGTGCAGCCAGGTGAGGGAAATGAGAAACAAAATAAAAAGATGGAAAACAAAAACCAGAAGCAGACGCATGCTGCGGACAAAGCAGTTGCAGGAGTTGATCCTTACCTTCCTCTTCTCATAATCCAAGAATTTGTTCTGAAAAATAAGCAATATCAGCAGACAATTATTCCCAGAAGTACTTTTGTGTCGGTATTATTAGTCCACAGTACAACCTCCCCTAACTGAATGAAGGCATCAACAAAAGGCACAGGAACACAGGTCCAAAGTTCAGTCACTCAGGCTTCTCCAGGGGCAAAGGCATTGACTCTGCACTTGCAAAGAGCACAGGAATTAGCACAATTATTGGCCCAGCCTCCCCTTTCCCAGCCAGGGCTGAGCATGTCTAGCACTTGGCTGGGAAGCACAAGGTTCTTCTGCAGTTTGCTGTCCCCCCAAAAACACACTGCACACTCCATGTCCCCCTGTCACCTCTGTCCCTTGGCTCCATCACTGCTTTCAAGGATGGAGGCAATTCCTTGGGATGTGTCTTCCAGGAGTAAGCGTGGTGACACCAGCCCCAGCTCAGGAAGATGAGCCACCCTTGCACACACTGTGCCTGGCTGCTCCCTCAATCCCAAAAGACACAACTCATGGAGGTGAAGGTGATGAGGGATGATGTGCCAAGTGCTGTGAGATGCTTTGGTGGAGCACAGAGACAAATCCCAAACCCTCTGGTGCAGGGGAGCCTCACCTGCCACTCACTCTCCTCCTCCAGGTACTTCTCCACTGTCCTGTCCACCCCATCCACTGAAGTTCCTCCTCCATCGCTCTCCAGCGTGGGGAGCAGGTACTGTGAGGGAGGGTAGTATGCAATTCCACACTCTGGAAGGCACCAGACACAAAATAAGAACATTTGAGGCTCAAAGACCTCCTTGGCACTGTGGCTGTCAGCTGGCAGGTGTGTGAGACTGCTTCCAGCTGTGCTCCCTCTGCCCACACGCCAAGGAGTGCCTGGCAGGGCTCCTCCAGCTGAGGCAGGATGGACAAGGAGCTCTGGGAGGAGGTGGGGCCACTCCATCCCCACCAGGACAAGGATCTGCTCAGACAGAAACACATCCTGCACACAGGTGCAGGCTTGGTGACTTCTGCAGGGTTGCAGATGTTACTGCCCAGACCAAAATAAGTTCTGACTGTCCTGTTTTTTCAGGTAATATCCCAATGTCTGGCAAGGCACTTTCCCTGCATAAAACCTCCACCAAAACTCCCTGTCTGTATTAAACACAGTGTCCACAAACTCCCAATATATTATCTGTGAGTTTGAGTTTTCCATCTGTTTTCACCATTCTCCAAACAACCTGCAGGGCCCAGATCCTTCCCCAGAGAAAATGAGGGCAGGAGGGACCTTGAGTGACTCCTGAGTCTCTCTCCTTGTCCCAAGGCAGTGACAGCTGGACAATGCCTAATCCTCCCACAGGAGAAAATCCAAATAACCACAGGAGATGCACTGATCTCTTATGGCCACAGAGACAGCCTGTCCCAGCCACTCTGATTTTTAACAAACCACTACATTCCAGTGTGGCAGGGCTCAGGGAAGGACTCGTGTTGTGCTGTTTGCCAACAAAGAAAGGTAACCAGGTGTGCAGGGCATCAGCAACCACCCCAAGAAGAGCCCACACAATGTCTGTTCTTCAGAAATGCCATCTCTGGGCACACCCCAGGTGCTCCTGGCTTACCCTTGCAGAGGAACTGCTGGATGGCCTCTGTACCAGCACTGCAGATGTCAGGGGGCGGGTAGGTCATGGCAGAGGCATCCAGGGTCAGCGTCTCCGAAACAGAACACACAGAGCTCCAGGTTATTCTGAGTCCAGCTGCAGTTCTCCTTGCAGCTCCCCAAAATCTTACTTAATGTTACCCCAAATCCTAACATAAATGTGAGGCTGTATTGAATCCCTGCTGGGTGTCTGGCACTTTCAGAGGTGACTCCACTGTCCCTTATTTGGAAGTTTCTGAGCTGGCCATTCACTGAATATTCCCCTCATGCAGGCACTGGCACTTCATGTTTAGGTACCAGAGGTCAGAGCACTTCTCAGCTACAGACATGCCCTACTCCATGTCAGGAGTTCCCTTCAGCATGGAAGCAGGGGTGATAACAGGGCATGGAGAGGAGTCCCATAAAGAATGAGGGGAAGAGTTTTATCCTACTGTGGCCACCAAAGGACCTAATGCTGCCTTTTTAGGGAAGGGCATAGCAGGAAGGCCTAGAAAGGAACCACTTTACCAAGCACAGGGGCAAAGTTGCACAGATGCCTCAACTCAGGCTGTCCTCATGAGAAGTGAAGCAAAATGTTGTGTGTGAGACAGGAGAGCATTTATTCACACCTTCCTGCTGGTGTCTGAGCCAGCCCTGTTGCCTCACACTTGCACCATTTAGTACTGACAGGTTTGGCAGCCAGAAGGCAACATATCCATAAAAATCTTGCTGCTCTTCCCATTCTGAATGTGCACTTCAGAGAGCCATAAACACGTGAAAGTTGACAACAAGTTGGAGATCTGCCAGGGTGACAGAAGCACGATTTGTGCTCTTAAAGACAGCCCTGGCAGATAAAATCCAGGGGTTCACTCTCTGGAGATCACTTTTGTCATGATTAAATGACAAAATGATCAGAATTAAATAACAAAATTATCAGATTAAATGGTAAAAATGATCAGAAAAGACCAGAGCAGGTACATAAAAGTCATTTTGGACAGTGTGAACAGCCCTGCTACAATCCCCTGCAGTGCATGCTGCCCAGACCCTAACCATTCCCCTCGTGGGCTGGATTTGTTCCCAGCTGAGGGAAGCAGGCTGGGAAGGGCTGGCCCCAGGGCTGGGTACCTGCAGGGTGCGGGCGTGGGCCAGCACTCGGGGCAGCTCCTGCAGCTCGTTCCCACTGACATCCAGAGCCCGCAGGCTCCGCAGGCCGCTCACGCTCCCGGGCAGCTCCCTCAGCTTGTTCCCTGCAGGGACAGAAAGCCATCTAAAGCCATGGAACCACAGAATTCACAGAATCACTGGGTTGGAAGAGACCGTCAAGATCATCGAGTCCACCCCAGCCCCAACACCTCAACTAAACCCTGGCACCCAGTGCCACATCCAGGCGTTGTTAAACACACCCAGGGATGGTGACTCCACCACCTCCCCAGGCAGCCATTCCAGAACTTTATCACCCTTTCTGTAAAAACCTTTTTCCTAATATCCAACCTATATTTCCCTTGGTGTAGCTGGAGACTGTGTCCTCTGGTTCTGTCAGTGCTGCCTGGAGAAAGAGACCAACCCCACCTGAGCACAGCCACCTTGCAGGAAGTTGTAGAGAGGTCACCCCTGATAAGGTCACCCCTGAGTCTCCTTTTCCAACCTTCCCAAAACAGGAGCCAGCAAGCTCATCTGTTCCAACACCAATCCATAACCACATGTATGGCTCACTTCCAGAGGGATGGGGCTGTGCCAGGTCACACAGGGACTCAAAGGATGTCACTGCCCACCAAGGGCAATTTGGGATCCAAATCTTCTCAGATGAGGTCACTGCTGCAGGCTGGATCTGTGCTCTTTATCAGGAGAATATTTGTGACATGGGATGTTCTTCCCTTGGCCTAAGTCCCAGGGATAGGAGGAAGGGGACTGAGTGTGAGATTGCACACCCTGGGCTCAGAGCCCAGGTGCTGCAGACAGACAGACAATGACCTGAGCTGCCCTTCCAAGTTCCTCACCCTCCATTGCTTTCCCTGTTTCAGCAACAGCTCCACGCAACTAAATCTCCTTTTTCTCCCAGATTTATGGCACTGCATAGCTGGAGAATGTCCAGGAGTCTGGAAAAGAGGTGTGACCTTTGTGCTTGGGCCGTGCAAGGCTGGTGGGGATACACAGGCTCACAGGAGCCAGCTCTGGGTCTTGGGGGACCCAACTGTAATTCAGTTTATCTGGCTGAGTGCTCTGCTTGCTTTACTGGAGGGCTTGAGGCTGACACATTTTCTGCTTAGATCATTTCTCCTGCCTTGCCAACTACTTGAATTCAAACCTTCCTTGTGTTCCTCCTCAGCACTCAGAGTGTAAACCATATGGTGCTTGCCTTGGTTGAAAGGAATAATTGCTAATGCAGCTCAACATGAGCAGATAATAAATGTGCTTTGCCCAGAGCAATCCCATTCCATACCTTTCACATTGAGGACCTGGAGCTGTGCAAGGTCTCCTATAGATTGTGGAAGGCTTTTTAAAAGATTCCTTTCAAGGTTTAGGACCTAAGGTATTAACAGAAAAGATATTCAAAATATTCATCCACATCTCATGTCTTCTACACATCTGTGCTGCTGGGATTTTCAGCCCAGAAGTACAACTTGAAATTGGTTGTAGATAACACTTTCAGGGTTAAAAAAATGTATTTTCCACCAGCCCTGGATAAAGGGCGTGCCAAGCTACCAGGGGCAGTGAGAAACTCTGCTCACTACCAACATCTGGTGCTGGATCCAGATGCAGGAACTGGGAATTGGAGTGTCCAGGGCAGCCCTCCCCAACTCCAGCTCTCACCTAAAGCTGTCCCCTGAGCAGAGAGACCCTGAGTGTGCCCTTAGACACTGCTCTGGGCTCTCAATGTAACCACCCCAGGGAGGACAGCAAAACCTGAATGTTTGGGGAGATCAGCAGGACTCTGCTTGCTCAGAGGATCTGCATGGCTAAGGGAGCCACTTGGGCTGCACCAAGCTGGAGAACATAACCAAGCCTGGCCTTTCCTGCTCTTCTCCTGCTCCTTTTTTCCTGCTCTCCCTCTAACCAGCCAGTTCAACAGCAACAGTCAGGGTGATGTGATAGATCTGACAAAATTCTTCACACAGAAGCTGTGATTAATTATAAACCAAACAGCAGTTACCCCATATCCCTGCTGTCCCCAAACATGCCCTGAACAGACACCTGGGATGCAGCTGCAAATCTTTTACCTGAAGAGCTGTCAGCTGACCAATATCAGCAGGAAGTGATGCCAGCTGGTTGTCATGCAGATCCAGAACCTGGAAAAGCAGATGATGTCACCAAACAAGGTTGGGAACAAAAGTCATGAATTATCTCACAATGAAAATTACTTTGCTTCCAATGGGGACTTTGAAAAGCAGCTCAAGTTTTCCAGGGGACATGGGTAGTTAATTCTTGGAGGTATTTTGGAAATTCAGGCATCAGTAACAAACAACGGACGAGGGAGAGCAGTGACACTGAGGGATCTGTCCCACAGAACTGGAGGAGCCAACTGGACAATCATCCCCTTGGAACCAGGCTGGCAGAAGGAATTTCTGCAGGATCAATGAGCTGAACTGCTCTTTGGAAGCTGAACTGCTCCAACAGCAGTGCAGAGAGAGGGTAGAACTAGACCTGGAGACCTCCCTCCCTCCATGTGGAGCTGCTGAAATGATTCTGCTTCTTGGGGAATCCCAGCACGAGGGTGATACAGCCCTGTCACACCCATCACCAGTTTCCTTCCTATTCCAGTGACCCTCCAGAGCAGGGGAGAAATGGATCTACCCCATAACACACCCAGCTCTGCCTGACCAGAAACTGTGGGATTCTGAAGGGGATAAATGAGTTGTGGGACTGATGGTGACGTGACACAAACCACTCAGTGACTGCCGTCTGTCAGCCTGGGAGCTGAACCCAGAAAAGGCAGGTACTGATTCCTGGCAAAGCCAGCCAGCCAGAAGGGATTTACTTGGGCTGGTGTGTTTTAATGCAGCTCAAACCCAAGGAAAATAGGCTGCAGCTGAACTGTTAAGAATCACGATTACCTTCACAGTTATGAGGCTCAGGAGGTTGCAGGATTTTGGAACTAAGGATGTCAGATTATTGGTATGAATGATCAGCACCTGGGGAGGAAAAACCCCATTGTCACATTAACACAAGAGACACCAGAACAAGCACTTTTGTTGAGATTGAACTGGGGAGGCTGTAAAAGAGCTCAATATCTTATTCAGTATCATCTAAAACACTGCAGCAGGAAATAGATTGTCAGAGAAGGTCAGACATTTTACATGAGATCTAAACCAGAGCCCAGTTCCTGACATGACAAATACCCTTAGATGTCCTAAGATAGGAACAGCCACCTCTTCTTTCCTGGCAGAAGTTAACTTTAAAAAACACAGGCAGGACTGATCTGACTCAGACTGCTCTCTATGTAGTATCACACAGGTGGACAAATTCCCTACAAGAAAATTCCTTCTGGACCACCGTAAAACAACCACACACAGTCATACCAAACATGACAACAACAGTTAAGCATATTTATAGAATTATTTAATAATTTCTGATTACAACATTACCTTTTTTTGCAAGACCTTGCAAGTTGCAAAGGCCCCATAAGGAACCTAAAAACAATAAAAAAAATAGCCATGTCAGACTTCTCTTTTAAGCAGTTCTACACTGTCCACCTGTAAAGTGTGAACAGCTTGACTGAAAATAAAAATGATGCTTAAAATCACTGCCCTCTGATTTTGGCCCAGTACTTCCCAGGGAGCTTCCATTTAAACAGCTTCCCGTGGCTCTCCACGACACAACAGTGCCACAGAACAGGCTGAGGCTTAGGCAGGACTTCAAGCCTTGTGTGGTTTAATATTCATTGTGCAGATGAGCTCAGGCAAAGGTTCAGCTTACTCATCACAGAAATGCATTCTGTGGTTTGGCAACCTCAGGACCACGCTGCAGTGTGCTGAGAGAGAAAGGTGAGCACCAGGCAGGACAGAGTGTCCCTGATGTGCCAGGAGAGGGACAGGCAGACCAAGGAGACGCCAGTTCAGCCCCTGCCAGGCACAGCTGGGCACTGTGCCCTTCCCTGCAGCACAGAACCAGCAGCAGCCAGACTCCTGTCCATGGGTAATTGTAAAACCAAACTGATGTCTCACTTCCTTTATGGAAACAACAATGAAAATGAACAGCAAGACAGTTTTATGGTCCAAAACGAGCTGCTGGGCATCACAGATTAGCTGTGGCCCTGAGTGGAGCTGGCTGGGTGGATCCTCTGTCTGCCACCCTGCCACACCCAGGCTGTCCCACACAGCCTGCAAACCCACACAGAGCTGCTGCTGGCTCCTGAGCTTGGAACAAAACATCCCAAAGTCTCAGCAAAGCCATTTCACACTGCACAGCAGGCAGCTCTCCTCTCCAGGATGGTGTCAAATCTCCACACTTTGCTTGGCGTGGGCATCCTGTATTCAGGATCAACATTTTGGAAGCATGAGACAAGGAATAAAAATTAAAAGTGAGATAGAAATGGGTTTCTGCCCGAGGCTGGCCTGGCTGCCAGCAGGAAATCTGTGTCTGGGTGCCTGGCACTCTGTCACTGCCTGCCCACACACCAGCACACAGGTTGTTTCTCATTTAGTTGGTTGCCATAAAAGAAGCCAAGCTGGGAGTGAGACTTCCATCCTTACCCAGCAACTTGGAAGCAGGACTGGGATTTTCACTTACACAGAAAAAGAACCATGGGTGGCAGAGTGTGTAGCTCTAAGGTTAGAAATACTCAGCCTTTGGCAAACCAACTTCCTCAGGACCAGCAAAATTAAGCCATGAGGTCCCAAACTAGGGTCAAACAAGGTACTGGTGGAGGTATGAGACCACTCTGCCCTTCTAAAGGATTCCCAGGACAGAAATGGTGTTGAAGCATGAGACAGGACAGGCAAACCCCCACCAAAAATACAGGGAAGAAGCCCCCAGCTGAAAGCCAGAGCTCAGGAGATAGAGGAAAAGGTGGACCAGCAAGAATTTCTGTGAGTCTCAAGTCTCACAGGCATGAGAGTAAATCTGACACTTGGTACCAAGAAGCAGACAGATAATCAGAGCTGTGAGTGAAGACTGGAAGTTGTAGAGGACATACCTCTGAGAGCTCACATCTGGATATGTCAAGAGTGTCATCAGCACCAGCTTCTTTTGCCTGGAGAGGGAAGAAACACATCCAGAGAATCAGACCATGCAGAAATACAGCACCTCTTGCTGCATCCTGCCCAGAGAGTTTGTGGACTCCCCATCCCTGGCAGTGTCCAATGCCAGTTTGGATGGGGCTTAGAGCAGCCTGGGACAGGGAAAGGTGTCCCTGCCCATGGCAGGGGTGACACTGGATGGGCTTTAAGGTCCCCTCCATCCAAACCAGTCTGGTTCTGTTCCAAAGTATTTTCCATGTTCAAATCAAGTCCATGCAATGCAGCTGCTAACAGCAATGAACCTGGACAGACACCACTCACCCATGTCCCCAGAGCCACCTCTGGTTCACTTCCAGGGATGGTAACACCACCACTGTCCTGGGCTGTCTGTTGCAATGTCTGACAACACTTTTCAAGGAAAAAAATTCCCAATATCCACCCTGAGCCTGCCCTGGCCCAGCCTGAGGCCGTTCCCTCTCCTCCTGTCCCTGTTCCCTGGAGCAGGGCCCGAACCCCCCGGCTGTTCCCTCCTGTCAGGAGCTGTGCAGAGCCACAAGGTCCCCCCTGAGCCTCCTCTTCTCCAGGCTGAGCCCTTTTCACAGCTCCCTCACCCCCTCCTCATCCCTTCCCCAGGAGATTCCCTGTGCCAGAGCACCCTGGTGAAATCCTACTCCAGGAAAACCAACAGCAACATTTAATGAGTTAATCCTCAGAGTGACAGGAAGATCAGAATAATGGGAAGCAAAAGAGAGGCACAAGGCAAGGCAAATATGATGGGAAGTCACAGGTCCCTGGAAGGAAAAGCAAACTGGGAGATCTGTAAGGGCAAAGGGGCGTGGAAGAGAAAGGAGAGCTGGGGTTCCACCTGCAGGCTGGCAGGAGGTGGGGTGGGGTGGAGGATGCCCCATGGAACCACAGAGAGAGGGATGGAAGTGGCACGAGGGGGATGTGGGGGTGGGAGGGCAAAGGCAGACAGGGGGAAGAAATTCCCTGAGGTACATTAGAAAACCTGCTCCCTTAGTGGGATCAGGAACATAGTTACTGGTCATGGAACATGGTTACTGGTCATGCAGGGATGTACCAAATCACATGGAGCCAGGATCGGGCATGGAGAACACAAATGGCCCTGGCAGTGCTGACCAGGCACATTTGGTACCCAAGGAGCAGGCACAGAGGACAGAAATGACCCTGGCAGTGCTGACCAGGCACATTTGGTACCCAAGGACAGGCACAGAGAACAGAAATGACCCTGGCAGTGCTGACCAGGCACATTTGGTACCCAAGGACAGGCACAGAGAACAGAAATGACCCTGGCAGTGCTTACCAGGCACATTTGGTACTGGAGGCGCTTCCGAGCATCGTCGCTGGGTTTCTTCTTCCTGGAGAAGAGAGGCATCTTCAGCCCTGACTCTGCCTCTGTCCAGGGGCACAGACGGTCACTGCAGGGAAAGGCTGATGGATCCTGGGGTCTGAGTTTGCTGGGGAGCCTGGGCTGCAGAACTGAGACCTAATGAGTTGGGGGGGAAATTAAAAAGAAAATAATTATGTCAGCAAATGTCTTTGTTTGGCTGGATCACACAGGCAGCTCCAGCACAGGGAAGTACAAACATGAGGCACTCCAGCCCTGCTGTGGTCTGAGAAGGGTTGGTTGTCTGGGTCAGCCCTGGGATAGGCACAGAGAAAGGCTGCTGAGGGATCAGAGAAATGCAGGGTCTGCTCCAGGAATTAAAAATGAAAAAGCTGTATCAAGAAATCAAGCACCAGGGAAAAAACCCAGACTATTTAAACTCAAAGTCAATTCTAGCACAGTAACAAAGAACTGAGAGCAAGGATTCCAGCTGGTTCAAGTGTGAGGGAAGAGAAGTTGAACCTGAGAGAGGAAAGGTTGGGTGCAGGAAGATGCCAAAAGGTGGAATCAGGAGTGCAGGTGGCTGAAGGGAACAGACACCAGTCAGCTCTGGGACAGGGCTCTGACCCAGCAGGGGAGAAAAAGGAGCTGTTGGCAGATTTTGAGGGAACGGCAGAAAGCTGTGGCTGGACAAGGAATGGGGAGAGCAGCTGCTAATGAGGTGGTACCAGTGGGGATGCTGGAAAAGAGATGGGGCCAACTGAGCAATGGCATCAAGGAGAAAAAGGGGTTCATCTGTGGCTGCATAGGACCAGGGGGCACAAATGGGCAAAGCAGAGAGAGCCTGAGCTGGGGCTGCAGCTGAACAGGGGCTCCCAGAGGCACCTGGCTGGGAGGTAAGACTGGGAGTTAGGTTTTCAGGAGGGCAACAGCGAGCCCTGAACAGGCAGTAACATTTAAACACTTGCAGTGACTTTTTAAAACACTGCTTAAATTCCTAAGCAATTAAAAATCAGCACAAAAGAGGCACTGCTTCACCAGTGCAGCAGTAACTGGCACAGCTTAACTCAGGGCTCAGTGAGCTCAGGTGCTGCACATGAAATGCTGGTTCTCTGCCAGCTCTGTGTCTGCAAACTGGCTTCAAAGGCTCCTGAGGAGCAGGTACTGACAGGATCCAGCCAGGGATGCTCCCTGAGCAGGGAGAGCTCTGCCAAAAACTCTATAAATCTTTGCAGAGATAAATCCTCACTGAAAAAGTAAAATAATTCAGTATAATTCATCTCTCTTCCTTTCACTGCAGAACAAGGAGGCAGAGACACCCTGAGTCACTGTCCTGCTGTCACAGCACTCACTGGAACAAGCCATGGGCCACAGCAGCAGGTGGCTACAAATTCATCTCCAACAGTTCCATGGCTCCTTCCCTGTCATCCCAATTTCTGCCTCTTTAACCAGCTCACACTACTGAAATGCTGCTCAGACCCAGCTCCCAGGAAAACTCAAAGGATTGAACAAGAAGGGAAGCTGACTGCCAGGGAAATGCAGGGCAGAATCAAGGGCAAGACACCAGAGGCACAAACAAAAGGAGATTTCAAGATGAGAAAGCAGAAGGCAAAGGTGCCTACAATAAGATATCTTGGAATTGATGACCATGTTCAACTCTGCTGAACATTTCTGCATGCCCTTGTCCCACCTCACCTTTCCCTATTCCAGCCAGATCTCACTGGTCAAGGGGACAGTGGGAAATCATCAGTTTTCACCCAAGAAAATGGATAAAGGCGGA
The DNA here is from genome assembly GCA_013399945.1 of Ploceus nigricollis. Taxonomy (NCBI): domain Eukaryota; kingdom Metazoa; phylum Chordata; class Aves; order Passeriformes; family Ploceidae; genus Ploceus; species Ploceus nigricollis. Next base: position 652,908 of record VXBC01001042.1, read on the forward strand.
AAGGCTGAAGGGCAGACAGTGATCAAGAAAAGAATCATTCCAGGCATCACAAGATGAAGGATCAGAGACTTGTTAAATGGACTGAACAGCTTTCAAAGGCGGAAATTTGCTTTAGTGAAGACACATCAAACTTAGCAGCCATGTGACCATTACATATGTAATTTTTATTTATTAAATTACTGAAAGAACTGCCTGTAAGTGCCCAGGCCAGCACCCACCCTGCAGGAAGTGAGCACCCAGGGACACCAAATCCTGATCCCTGCAGGCAGTGACCATCCATGGACAGCAAATCCTGATCCCACTGCTCCCTGCAGGCAGTGAACATCCCAAATCCTGATCCCACTGCTCCCTGCAGGCACCAGCTCTGCCTGAGGAGCAGCCACACACTTGGGGAGAGCACAGGAATGTTTTCTGGGTGTTTCCCAGTCTGCAGCTGTTGGGGTGCTGACAGCAAAATAAACCCAAACACTTCATTTTACTAACAACTGTAATTCAAACACAGCAACACAGCTCTGGGAGAAGCCCCAGTTTCCAAAAAATTCTGGAAACCATAAATCCATCTGGGCACTGTAACGAGACAAGGTGAGGGTGTAGAAAGAAGAGATGTTTTATTTAGTCTGGGAAAACACACTCAGGAGCACAGTGAGGCAGCAGCGAGCCAGCGGCTGGCTCATCCTGAAGATGCTGCCTGGCCCTGGGGGACAGAGGTGTCACCAGCCGGCCACAGGCTGCTCTGGCTGTCTGCCAGGCTGTCAGCAGCAGCCCTGCAGGCACTGGAGCAGGCCCAGAGGAGGCAGCAGCTGAACTGCAGCTCTGGAACTCGCTGTCCTGCATCGTTTGCTCTCTGTGCTGGAGCTGCCACCCCTGCCACAGCCTGAGCCTGCCCTGGCAACGCCTGGAACAAATCTCCGCTCGTCTTCACCAGTCCAGCTCTGCCTCTCAGTCCTTCCTTTCCCTCAACATCACTATTCTTCTCTTCTTCTCTGTGAGTCCCCCTCCCAGGGTTACACAACTTCCAAGCTCCTCGTCTTCTTTAACCTTCCCTCATCCAGAACCGCGCTGTTCTGTGCCCGAGGGCCCAAAACCTCGCAAGGATGAAGGACTGGGTCGACCCTGGCGGGATTTTGGCTCGCAGCCCTCGGGCACCGGCCCAACACCTGGGGAGAGCAGCAACTGTGAGCGAGGGCAGCGCCTGCTCCGCGGCGGAGACCGCGCAGCTCCGGGCACCGCCTGTTCCGGAGCCCTTCCGAGGAGCACCCCCGAGGCGCGGTGCCCGGCGCCGGCCCGGCGCAGCCCCAGTGCCCCACAGCGGGTCCCCCCTGCCCAGCCCCGCTCACCGCTCGGTGCCGCCATCGCCGCCTCACCGCCAGGTCACATGATCAGCCGCACTAGCGAGCGGCGCGGCCAGAGCGCCCCACCCCGCCCACAGCGCTCTGCCCGCCGCGCTAGTGCGCCCCCTGGCGGCCGGAGGACCGCCCCGCCCAGCCGCTGCGGAACTCTCCGGGATGGGAAAGATCCCCCGGGATCACCGAGTCCAGCCCGGGACTGATCCCCGGCTCGTCCCCTGCGCAGAGCGCTGAGCGCCATGGCCAGCTCTTCCTTGGACACCTCCAGGGGCGGGGACTCCACCGGTGCCCTGGGCAGTGCCTGCCAGTGCCTCACCACCCTTCCACATAGTTCACATTTTGCAACAGGGCTGGCTATCTGGCTATCTATTTGTCTGTCTATCTATCATCTACGTCTATATATATATCGATACACAGAAACACAAATACACATCTATAGAGGTCCCACCACGGCTCGCTCTTCACATCTCGCGAGATCTCGGCTGTTATTTATAGTTCTCTGTCATCTCGCGAGATCTCGGAGGCTATATCTTAGGCCGGCACCGCCCACGGTCCCTTTTCGCTGCCCCCCCGAAGGCCTCGGTTCCTACTCCGGTCTCCATCCGCCTCCATCCCCGCCATCCGCCGCCGCGATGCCGCCCAAGTTCGATCCCAACGAGATCAAAGTCGGTACGTGCCAGGCAGCGGGGCNAGGCGGGCGGGGGCAGCGGGGCCCGGCGGGCGCGGCTGACGCGTCGCTGTCCCCGCAGTTTACCTGCGCTGCACCGGCGGCGAGGTCGGAGCCACGTCCCCGCTGGCCCCCAAGATCGGCCCCCTGGGGCTGGTACGTACCGGGGACCGGGGCAGCTGGGCCAGCGAGGGCACGGGGGCGGAGGCCGGGGAGAGCGTGGCTGGGCGGGGAGGGATGAAACATGTGCCGAGCGCAGTGGGAAGCGTGTCCTGCTGGGGGAGCGAGTGAATCCCGGGGGGAATTTAAGCGTGAGGGAGGGATAAACATTTAAATTAAATTTAAATTTAAGCGAGGGGGATAAAACGTGTTCCGAAGGCGCTGGGGAGCAGCTGGCGGTGCTGCTCCGTCCGGGAGAAAAGGCGTGCGGCAGCACCGCGCCCGGGGGAGCACCGGGGCAGCGCTGCGCTCTCGGCTCTACCCCGAGCCCCGTGTGACCTCCGCTGTCGTCCTTCAGTCCCCCAAGAAGGTGGGCGATGACATCGCCAAGGCCACGGGCGACTGGAAGGGGCTGCGGATCACGGTGAAGCTGACGATCCAGAACAGGCAAGCGCAGGTACCGCACGCCGCAGGGGCCGGCCGGTGCTGCAGGCGTGGAGCCCACCCGGGCTCCGCCTGCTCCAGCCACCGGCCCGGATCCCGG
>VXBC01001042.1:660434-685438 GCA_013399945.1 Ploceus nigricollis
ATCCTCCCCCTCCCCTCCAGCACCGGCCGGTGCTGCCGGGCGGGGAGGGCCTTGCCATGCCGGGCCGTGCTGCGCATTACCGGGCCTTACCGAGCCACTGGGGCCATGCCGAGGCCACGCTGAGGCCGTGCCGGGGCCTTACGGGGCTGTGCCGTGCGGAGCCGGGGCGGTTCCGGCCGTGCCGGGGCCGTTCCGCGCAGTCCCGGGCCGTGCCGGGGCCGTTCCGCGCAGTCCCGGGCCGTGCCGGGGCCGTGCGGCCGCGCTGACGGCGCTCTCGCTGTGTTGCAGACCAAGTACACGCTGATCGACGAGCAGGACATCCCGCTGGTGGAGAGCTACTCCTTCGAGGTGAGGGCCCCCGCCCGCTGCCCGCGCTTGCCTCGCGTTATTTTCCCGGGTTTTGTGACTCCCCTCCCCGCCCGGGGCTGCCCCGGCCCCGCCGCCGCCCTCCCGGGGCCGGCGGTGCTCGGGCTCCCGCTGGAGCTTCGGCTCTTTCCTTTCCTCGTGCCCGGCTCCAACCAAGCAGCTCGTGGGAGTGCTGTGCCTGCAACTCCCCTGACTGGCAGAAAAAGAACCNCAGTCCCGGGCCGTGCCGGGGCCGTTCCGCGCAGTCCCGGGCCGTGCCGGGGCCGTGCGGCCGCGCTGACGGCGCTCTCGCTGTGTTGCAGACCAAGTACACGCTGATCGACGAGCAGGACATCCCGCTGGTGGAGAGCTACTCCTTCGAGGTGAGGGCCCCCGCCCGCTGCCCGCGCTTGCCTCGCGTTATTTTCCCGGGTTTTGTGACTCCCCTCCCCGCCCGGGGCTGCCCCGGCCCCGCCGCCGCCCTCCCGCCCTCCCGGGGCCGGCGGTGCTCGGGCTCCCGCTGGAGCTTCGGCTCTTTCCTTTCCTCGTGCCCGGCTCCAACCAAGCAGCTCGTGGGAGTGCTGTGCCTGCAACTCCCCTGACTGGCAGAAAAAGAACCAGTTTTAACTTACTGAAGTCCCAGCGTGGAGGCTTCCAAGCAGGAAAAGTTCTGGGTTTTCTTTTTTTTTTGTTTTTTTTTCCAATTAGATGAATGTTGCTTTAAAACATTTGTTTACTAGTTTATTTTGTAGTGTTTTTATTTTCATACTATTTGTATGCTTTTGGTGAACTGATAATTTATCCTCCCATGGTTTGGCAAACATTAAAAATGCTCACTCTGCACTTAGTCTGGGATGAGGAAAACTTGTATTATTATAATTGATTATGGGACCAGACAAAAGTGTTTCTTCTTTGCATCCACTGCAAGAGGGTAAGTGGGTTCTACCAAGGCTTTGAAACTGAAAGACAATGATTACAAACTCTTCAACAAATAAGGGTTTTTTTGGAGGAGGGACCATCATCTGCTAAAGTTCTGCAGTGCAGTGGATGCTTTGGGGCTGCTCTTAATGGATTTTAGGAGTTTGGGCAGTGCTGCTGCAGAACACTCCCTGTTTGTCCATTCCTCCCTCTGGTAGCTACTGCGAGTTTCTGTCACTGTGGTGGTAACACACCCTGACTGTCCCAAATGTATCAAGTTCTTGCTGTGCTTTGTGAGCTTTGAACAGCACTGTGGAGTGCAGGAAAAATGGCAGGAAAATTTGGAAATGCAGGAAAAATGACAGGCCCTCGCTCTCCCAGCGAGGCGGGTGTCGGGGCAGTGCTGGAGCAAAGCCCTGGTGGCTGCCCGGGGACAGAGTGTGAATCCTTCCACAAATCCCAGCCCCACAGCTGCATTCCTGCTGTTCTTTATCCAGGCAGCCCCCAGCTCCCCCTGCCCTTTCCCAGCCAGGCTCCACAGGGTCCATCCCACACCACAGCCCCCAGGGACCCCCTTCTCAGGGGGATGGAGGTGCCCTTTGGCTTTCAGCACCCAGAGGTGCCAACAGCTGGCTCAGGGAGCACGGGAGGAGTGCTGGGGGTGTCCCCAGCTGGTGTCCCCCTGGACTGCTGGGGGGACAAGCCAGGCTGGTTGGGTCCCCCTGGGAGTTTGGGACAACTCAAATCCCACTGAGCTCAAGGGACCTGCAGGGACAGTTGTGAAATGTGGGGTCCATCCCAGAGGAGCAGGTGCTGTGTGCCCCTTGGGGCGCTCTCACAGCCTTTCCCTTCCCTCTAGGCTCGGATGGAGGTGGATGCTGATGGAAATGGTGCTAAAATCTTCGCTTACGCCTTCGACAAGAACCGGGGCCGGGGCTCCGGCCGCCTCCTGCATGAGCTGCTCTGGTGGGTACTGCAGGGAGTGAAAACCAAGGGTTCTGTTTGCTGCCCTTCTTGTGTGGGGTGAGCTCTCTGCCTGTAGTAGCCCAGGTGCCCTCAGGAGAGTGGCAGAGCCAGCACAAGGTGCCCACAGGACTTTGGTTTGCGGGGGTCCTCACACGGCACAGCCTGTGAAACATTCCAGGCAGGGAAGGCAGGGGCAGGTTCATGGACACCCTGTTTGCACCTGAGAAATGCTGCCCAAACTTCAGCTGGGGGAAGAACGGGACCTGCACCTTTAACAGGGGGAGACAAACCTTTGAAGGTTTGTTGTGGGGCTTTTTGTCTGCTGAGAATTGCCAGAGCACTGTGGAGAGAGTGAGCTCCTGATAACTTAAAACTTTGAGGTGTTTTCTATGGCTTTCTGCAAAACTGCCTGAGGTGCTGCTGCTGATGGCTCATATCAGCTGCTGCATCTTATTTTCAATACTCTACAAATCCTTGAAATCCTTCATAGGGTTGACATTAAGTTTCAGGGCCAGTTTCCTCATTTGTGAGAGCAGCTCACCCTCTGAGCTCATCTGAGGGTGAACATCAACATCCTTCGAGATGTTGATGGGTTTGTACAAAAGGCGGGATCTGCTGAAGAAATCTTATATTTATTTTAAAAGCCTTTCTGGAAAAATTAAGCATATTTTTTATTCAGTTCCACATCCTTGGAAGTCACAGTGCCCAGGATGCCCTTTATCATTCCAGGTTACCTTTTATCCCCTAGAACCAGGCTTTGCACAGGAGGAAGGAGACAGGAAGAATATAAGATTATTATTTCCAGTCTGCTTATTATATATGGATTTTAACCTGCATCTGTTAATATTTAATCATTATTGCACATAGAACTTTGTTGAAATTATGAAATTGGCTGCAATATGTGGAGCAAATCACTGACAGCTGCTGCTAACTGTGAACCTCAGACAGTCATAATTATTATCTGTAAGTAGCATTAAACAGCACCTGAAAATTATTCAGGTCATTTGTTGAAGGCTGTGCAGATGATGACAGCCCAGCTATTTGTTTATGACACAGCCCAGCCATTGCCTCTCCTGGCTTGTTTTACTCAAATTAGGAAGTCATTTGAGCATATTCAGTTAGGAAATTCAAATTGTGTCACTCGAGCATGGGCTGTGGTTAAAAATAAGAGATTGTGTGTAATGGGGATTTTGGAGAGGCACAGAGGGGGGTGTCAGCTGCCAGGCAAGCAGAGCTGCAGTTCTGAATTTGCAGCCAGATTTCTGGACTAGAAGGTATAAAATATCTCTGCTGTTCCTGTGAATTCCTTTTGGTGCTGAAGGTTGGTGTTGCTGATGTTTAGTTGCAGCTCAAACATTGCAGGTCAGAGGCTGAGTCTCTGCAGGGGCTGTGAAGCTTCTGCCCCTCCTAAACAGAGCAATTTTGGGGCTGCTCTGAGCACAAACCAGCACTGGAGAGTGGTGTCAGGTCCTTACCTTGGTGAGGAGGGGCAGTGCTGGAGGTTTGGAGCCTGCAAGAGTCAGGAGAGCTGGGCAGAGCCAGGCAGTGATTGCATTTCCCAGTGCCAGCCTTGGATGAATGAAAACCAAAGAATGTGGATTACTGCAGGTGTAGGTGTGTAATTCAGTTGTTCTCTGCACATGAACCCCCAAAAACATGAAAAACCAACCCAGTTGTGTGCCTCTGGTTTAAGATACAGTGGGTAGCACATGGTAGATGCAAGTAAAACAGATTTTTTGAATTTTTTTTCTTTTCTAGTTAAGCAGGTATCTTTGTTCACGTCCTGAGGCCCTTGGGATAGAAATCCTGGATCTGCTGGAGCTGCAGCAGTGACAGGGACCTTCTCCCAGAGCCTTCCTGCTGCCCTGTGCAGAGGCAACTGTGGGATCAAAAGGCATCCAAAGAGCTGGAAACTCCCCACATGAGCTGCAAAACTTCTTACAGGGAGAACTTCCTGATGGTTCTTCAGCCTCTCTGGCGCTTGCTTGGTTTCCACCTGGAGTTTTGGCTCCCCCAAAGCAGGGTTTGGGTGTCTCTGCAGAAGGCTTATCCCCTCATCAGATCCCTGTGGAGCAATCCCAGCTCTGTGTTCTGCTGGGTGCAGAGATGTTCCCTGGGGAGCAGCAGCAGCAGGGGATTAGTCATAAGTACCAACTGCATGTTCAAAATGACATCCAGGACCTGATTTCTGGGGGTTTTTAAGGGTTTTTTTAGAGCACTTGCCATCTTGCTGCCTGTAACAGGCTCAGTTCTGGTTCCTGGTGCTTGGAATTGCTGTGTCTGCACTTGTATTCCAGTCCTGGGCTCTGAGCTGCTGAAATACCAAAAGAACAGAATCCAGATGATTCCCTGAAAAGTCTTGGGGGAAGGGTTTTGCCTGGCATCTTGCAGGAGCTCAGGAGTGCAGGGGGAGGCAGAAGCTCCAGCTCTGCAGGGGTTTTGGCTGCATTACTGAGGCTGTTCACGAGGCAGGTTCTCCACAGCCTGTCCTTGCTGCTCAGCTTGGATGAGCTGGGATGGGCAAAGAGAGGCCTGGGGAGGGGAGTGGAGAGCTTGTGTGTTCACAGCTTTCTTCTTCATGTGTGGAGAGAAGGGACCACGCTGAATTTGGCATTACCAGTTCTGGTACCTCAGTGCAGTGGTGTTTAACACTGGCTGCTCACCAGCAAGGCCCAGCTTCCAGCTTTACTTAGGCTTTTGTCACATGAGGCCACAGAAGAGCTGGCAGTGATGTAGATAAATGTGGTTTCATTCAAGGAGATCTAAAGACTGGCTCAGTGTGGGAGGGGATTTAGTCAGAATTTGCTTTTTGGGGTGTTGGGTGCAGATCTGGGCTGTGGAGGAGCAGGGGTAGGTACGTGCCACTCTGCTGTGACATCCCAGTGTCAGGGACAATCTCTCATAATCCTCTTTCCTTCCCCAACTCCAGCAGTTTCTAAACACTCATCTAATAAAATCAAAAATATTTCTTAACTTAGTCTTGGAATCCCCTTCCCTTTCCCCCCTGCACAGTCTGCTCTTGCTCTGAACTTCTGTCTCCTCCTCCCAGATTCCTGTCTCCTATCTGTCCCATCTCTCCAGCTGGCACTTTGTCCTAGGCTCATTCTAAGAACCTTAACTCCTTCCCTGTCTCCATATCTGACTGATGCTCACCTCCAGCAGTTCACCACTTCTTGGAGCCCTCAGGACTCCTGATTCCCTTTGCCAGACCCTCTGCTGACCTTCAACAGCTCAGAAGTAGCTGTTACTGTAATGGATTCCCAGTGCCAGAGGGCAGGGATGGATGGGATATTGGGGAGGAATTGTTCCCAGGGAGGGTGGGGAAGCCCTGGAAGTGGCCCAGGGTCCCTGGAAGTGTCCAAGGCCAGGCTGGATGGGGCTTGGAGCAGCCTGGGACAGTGGAAGGTGTCCCTGCCCATGGCAGGGAATGAGCTGAATTTTAAAGTCCCTTCCAGCCCCAATCAAGCTGGGATTCCTCCTTTAGGGCACTTAAGCTGACTCCTTGCCATAGTTTGTTTGCTTTAATGTCTGTAGTTTGGTTTCTTTTTCCCCAAAAGAAGGATTTTATTAGTTTTACCTTCAAGGGGAAGAACTTTTCCCTGTTCCATGTAGGCCCAGCAGACTCTCTGGCAGGGGGCTCCAGGCTCTGTTCTTGTGCAGGGAATTCTCACAGGAATTACCTGGTGGGAGCTGGAGCACAGTCTGTGTGTAGGTGCTGCTTGTGGCCTCTCCAAGGGGATTCTTCTCATTAAATTCACAAAGTTTTGGGGCATATGTGAAGTGCAAGAGTTTCTTACCCCCAGGGTATGTAACTTACACATATCTCGATGGATTTTGACCAAGAATGCAAAATCCTACATTTTTCATTGTAAGTCATGTTGAAATGAGTTTCCTGTTCTGCTGGGTAATGCTGAGCTTTATAAAGGTTAAAAAAAAGTGTGAATTTTTAAACTCAGGCAAATATCTCTTCAAAATTAAAATAACTGTTTGAGCTGAAATGTTCAGTGAAGGCTGAGCAGGACTCAGTGTCCAGGCTGGGCTTGTGGGAAGCTGCTGGGAGGTCTCCAGGGAGGAGATGCTGGGTTACCCTCAGTGAGTGCTGTCAGCTCTGCTTGGTCCTTGTTCTCATGTGCTGGGAGGTTCCTCGTGGCAGAACAGTCACAGGGACACAGCCTTCTGTCCAAGCCTTGCATTTCAGCTGGGATGGGGATTCCTGCAAGAAGTGATACCAAAACTCGTCCAGGCACGAGGGTGTTTGACAGTGAACTTGATACTTGATGAAACAGGCAGAGGAGAGGTGAAAAGAAGGGGGAAGGGGAAATGGAAACTCTTAGAAGGCAGTAGGGAAGATTCTCCCTGCAGCCATTCTGGCTTAGTCCTGCTTTGGGTTTTGGGCAAGTTTCAGGTGTCTCTTGGTCAGTTGTGGAGTCATCCAGACTTTCAGTGTGTTACACACAATTAGAGTCTAAAAACCATTTGCATACTCGTTGAAACCTCTGTCCTGTTGCTGTTCAGAGATGTTTCTTCAGATATAATAAGCCCTGTGACACCACACCAGTGCCAAACTTGCACAAATGTGTCTGATAGAATTTCCTATGGAAATAATAAGCCAGTATTGGCACCTTCCAAGGAATGCTACAATTCCATGGATCTCTAGCAGTAACTGGAGGAGTAGACTCTGGAACTAAGCAACATGCTTAAAATTACTCTGTACTCTGTCTTTTGATTCAACTAATTTATAATTGAAGTGGTCTGCTGGAAAAAGACCCTTTCCCCTGGGAGCTGCCCTGTCTGAAGTAGCCGCTGGAGTCTGTTTGCAGCCCAGTGCCAGCAGGTCCCAGCTCACATTGCCTCTGGAATTGCTGTGATCCTTTGTTTTTTAGCTCTTCCTGTTCACCACTGACCCTCAGGTTGGTTTTGTGTCCTGCAGGGAGAGGCACCGGGGAGGGATTGCTCCTGGCTTTCAGGTGGTGCATCTGAACTCGGTGACCGTGGACAACCGCCTGGACAATCTGCGCCTCGTCCCCTGGGGCTGGAAGCCCAAGGCTGAGGACATCTCCAGCAAACAAAGGTATGGCAGCACCTGGTGGGGGAATGAACATCTCTTCAAATGTTGTCTCCTTCCTTTAGTGATTTTTGCCTTGGCAGAGCCTTTTTGATTAAACCTTGGGCGCTTTACACATCACTCTGTCCTGGCTTCCTCAGCTGGGCACAGTCTGTGCTCACGTCCCTGCTGTGCTGGGACCATCCCACCCATCTCACCCTCAGGGTTGTGCCAGGTGGGGCTGGAAGCCTCTGTGCCCTCCCAGCTGGGCAGAGGCTCAGGGGAATCTGCACATCTCACTGCCTTTTGCCCCTCAGGCACCGAAATTCCAGTGGGAACTGGAGAATGCTCATGATGGAAATTGTGAGTGGGGGCTGGACTCACTCAGGGCAAGTTCTGGGCTCAGCTTCCAGCACCTCTCACCAGCAGCTCGTGGGAGCTGCCCACAGGCTGGATTTCACTGATGCCACTCAGCACATCAAACTCTTTGTGCCAGGATGGAGCTGGATAATCAATGATGGGACACAGTGGAGACCCACAGACTTCACACTCTTCTCCTGAAACACTTGCAGCAGCAGCTCTAAGATTGAGGTGTTTAGAGCTGATTAAACTGATTCTGAGAAGCTGTAGTGAATTACAAATGCTCTGCATGGTTTTGGGGGTTCAAGAGCAAGAAACAGACTTCAAGCCAGAAATTAATTTTGACTTGGTGTGAATAGTTTTGCACAGAATTAACTCTGCTTGATGTAAATGTTTCTTGACTGATACCTTTAAACTTCTGAGGTTTGCACTTAGGCTAAAATAACCTTAAAAATACCCAATATATGATCAGTATGTGCAGTCTAAGGCTAAATACAATGTTAACCTTATTTATTAATAAATGTGGAATCAGTGTCTCTGTATGATCATTATGAATTGATGTACCAAACTTGTACCTGTTTTTTTTCCAGGGAACAAAGTCTGTACTGGCTAGCAATCCAACAACTTCCTACAGACCCCATAGAAGAGCAGTTTCCTGTCCTGAATGTAACCAGATATTACAATGCTAATGGGGATGTTGTGGAGGAGGAAGAGAACTCCTGCACTTACTATGAATGTCACTACCCTCCCTGCACAATGATTGAAAAACAGGTGGGTTCAGAGAGCTGGGAGTGAGCATGGAATGCCTTGGGCTAATGGTGTGTCTAGGGATTTATTTGTTATTTAAAATGTAGAGCTTTACATGAGCCATTCAGTGGCTAAAAGCAATGATTTCCTTCCACTCAGGTTTTCTTTGGCCTGAACCTGTGATCATTTTCAGTTGGAGGGAATGTTGGTTTGAGTGGATGTTACTGGGCTGCTGGGAGGAGGGTGATTTCTGCAGAGTGCACAAAAAGCCAGGTGGGAGCTTTCCTGCAGGGAGCAGAGCTGGGATGAGTGAGCAGCTGTGTGAGGCAGCAGGAAGCATTGTAGGAGGGTTTGGATGGTCATGGAATCAAAAAATAACCTGGTTACCATTTCCTGAGGTGAAGGTGAATTGCAGTGGCCTTCATTCAGGGAAGAGCTGAGAGGAAAGGTTCTGCTGGAGGAAGATAAGGCAACATCAGGAGTGAGAGAATGAGCTGTGCAAGGGCTGTGCCTCTGTCACACAGATGCCTTATCTATAAACAAGGGCTTTTCTTGTTATAGCAGATGCTGAGTAGGCAAAACCCATTGTGTTCCACTTTCTGCTTTGGGGAAGGGAACATTTGCAAAAATGATCTTAAATTCCCTGTATTTGAAACAGAGGCAGCTCTGCCTTTTATTTGGGTCTGTGCCCAAAAGCTCCCTGGATAACAGTAACTTTGGCAATGGCTGAGCTTGTGCAGCCCTCCTGATAATTTCTGAATTTCAGGTGTTCGTAGTTGAAAACAGAACTTAAGTTGACAAAACAGCAGCATTGTGACAACAAATGTATAATGCTCCAATATTTTGTCTATTAAGCCCATTTACAAGAGCAAATGTACAGCCACAGAAATTGCTTCAAACCCTTCTGGTTCTCTGAAACTCATGGTGGGGTGTTTGTGTTTCATAGAATCCCAAAATCCCAGACTGGTTTGGGTTGGGACTTTACAATTCATCTCACTCCATGGGCAGGGACACCTTCCATTATCCCAGGCTGCTCCAAGCCCCATCCAGCCTGGCCTTGGACACTTCCAGGGTTCCAGGGGCAGCCCCGTCTACTCTGGGCACCCTGTGCCAGGGCCTTCCAGGAAGGGTTTCTTCCCAATATCCCTCTAACCCTGCCCTCCTTCAGCTCAGGCTGTTCAGCCTTGTCCTGTCACCTGTTTGTGACAGGTGTGGAGGACCCGATCATGAAGCTCCTTGGGAATGCTGTTGGGTTCTCTTGGGAAAGCTGCTGGGGTGTCCCCTGGGAGTGGTGCTGAGGTTCTCCTGGCACTGAGCAGCCCCTCTAACGCCACCTTTTGTTCCCAGTTACGTGAATTCAACATCTGTGGCCGCTGCCAGGTGGCGCGGTACTGCGGCTCGCAGTGCCAGCAGAAGGACTGGCCTGCCCACAAGAAACACTGTCGGGAGAAGAAAAGGACCTTCCAGCAGGAGCTCGGGCCGGAGCGGTGACCGGGCGGCAGAGGCCTCTCAGCAGCAGGATTCCTTCCCAAAGGCATTGGACTCTTGCTTTTGCACAGTATGACAGACTGCTTATCAAAGCCAGAGGCACTGAAGAAAAACCCTGTGATGCTTGAGCAGAATGGCTGACTGGACTAAGCCAGCTCTGACTGGTGCTGTGGAAAGGGATCGGGTCTGCCCTTCCAGTATTATACTCTCAAGCAAAAAGACTACTGTGGAGCTCCAGGCAGGAAGCTTCTCATTATTTATATGTTAATACGTTTGTAAACTCATGTACAGTTTTTGTTAGGAATTCTTGATAGCACTCATTAACTGTAATGTTCAGATGAGAACATATTGTTGGCCTAAAAGTTAAAAAAAAAAAAAAAAAAAAAAAAAAAAAGTAATGTAGCAAAAGCTTTTCCTCCCATGTGGCAGAAGTGTCTGTGGCAGTGCCAAGGCCAGCGGGGCAGGCTCTGACATCAGCACTTCATCTGGAGAACTCTGCATGGAAGCTCTATTTAAAAAAAATACAAACAAAAAAAGAGCAAACAAAGTAAAGGTTGGAATGAATCCATGTCTGCTCTCTGGCTTTTTCCCCTTCCCTTCCCCAGCTGCCTTCAGAGCTCAGTCACCCCTGGCTGCTGGCAGTCCCTGCAGGGCAGGAGCAGTGCCCCAGGAGCTGGCGTGGGGCGTAGGGACCCTCTGGGATCTGTGTCCAGGCTCTGCAGCCAGGGCTGCCCAGGGGCTGCTGGAGATGGGCCTTGGAGCAGCCAGGATTTTCAGGAAGCTGGATCAGCTTTCTGTTCCAGAGCCCTTGTACAGAAGGCAGTGGTAGGAGAGCTCAGGTAGCAGCTGTGTGTGGATGTGGTTGCCCTCGTGGCTTCTCTGTAGCATAGGAAACACTCCAGTCATGTGCAGAGATGTTTAAATATCTAATGTTGGGTAATTTGAGTTATTTATTCACTTTTTTAAGACTTGTCATCAATCCAAGAATCACTTTTTGATTTTTTTTTAATGTAGTAATGAGTAAAAGTAGTATGGGAGGAGGATTTCCCTTGCAGAGCACATGCCTATTTTTCTTTTCATGAATAACCATTTTCTATTCCATTTTTGCCTTAGAAATGTAAGGAACATCAGTTGAGTTTCCTGAAGAGCTAAATGGATAATTTAGTGCCAGGTGTTAGTCTTGCTTCACAGTAGAAGAATGTGAGCTGCTGAGTGCTTGATGCAGAGCCTTTCTTGGAGTGCTTAGTGAAAATTTTTTTGTAAAAGCCGTTTAGAATTTTGATTTTTCAATCAGGATTCACTTTGCCACTTCATGTTGCAATGTTGGTCTTGCTTGTATTCAATTTGTTAGAAAATTGATCTGCTGTGGACTTCCAATATTATATTCTGTTTCTAATATCTGCACAGGAAGTTCTGAATTATTAACATTTGGGTGGGTTTTCATCCTTTGGCTTTAAACATCTTGGAAAATAACAACTTGTGAAACTTCCTGCTGGAAGTTCAGTTGAAGGCACTTGGTCGAGTTGCACTCTTAAACCACAGTTGTACTGTAACTTTTCTGTTCAGGCAGCCCAAAATGCCCTTCAGTATGAAAAAACCAAGCAGGACCCAATCAAATTTTCCTGTAATGGGTAATCTTTTTTTTAAAGGAAACATTGATTCTTTCCTTGAAACGAAATGCAGTTTTTGATTAGTATAAAATGGGACATAAGGAATATTTTGTTTATTATTTGAGGTAATCCATTGAATAGGGCAGAAGTATTGACTTTTTTTTTCCCTTGCCTGTTTAAAAAGCTGCTATTTGTCCTGCCAGTTTTCCATTTTATTACCAGGAATCATGTTTATCAAAACAAAGTGCAGTCTTAGAGCCCTTAAACACTTGAGCAGCACCAAGCAGGGAAAAGTTGGTGCTGATGTTTTAATGCTGCTGCTGTGAGGACAAGGACAGGCTGCAGCCCAAGGCCTGGTGGGGCAATGGGGAAATTCCTCTGAGGGAATGAGGGATGGGTGGGACAAAGCCAGGATAGAGGGTGCTTGGGGCAATCCCAATCCCAGGGAATGTGGGAGGGTGGGGTACAGCAGGTGGGGAGATGCCCAGAGGGTTAAAGGCCTGTGAGACCAACCCAAGTGGAAAGAAACTGCCCAGACACCCTGCAAGGCTCAGGGAGAGAACAGGTTCTGACCTGGGTGTGTGATCTGAGACTCCAGACTCTCCTCATGCCAGAGGAGGGAAGTGGCTACGGGGATTTTGACTCTTGGAAAGGTCTTGGGGACTGCAGTAAACATATCTCTGCCTGCTGGTGCGGGAGGTTGTGTGCCCAATGGTTCTGGCAGATCTTGGCATGTACAGACATCTTCCCTCTCAGTAAGGAGGGTCAGAAAGGAATTTGGTGGCAGGTCCCCAAGCCACCCCGGAGGATGGAGCTGTTGTAAAGGCCCTCCTTACCCACGGAGAAGCCTGGCTGGCAGGGATATCTCTATATGGACAAGTATTTAAAAACCCAGGATTGGAGTAATTTATCTGGGAGCAGACCTGGACAGTTCTGGTCAAGAACTGATTTTCCAAGGGCTTCCCCTGATGGAGATGTTCTTCATCCAAGTTGTTTCCTGCAGGGAAATCTGGTAAATCCAGCTCAGGGCAGGAGGCTGCAGCGTTCCTGATGCTGGCTGTAACAGAGGGCTGCACACCCCCTGTAAACTCACTGTGAAATGTTCATACAGGTACCTTCCAGGTGCTCCTTCCTATCCAAGTAGGATGAGATCACTAATCCCAACATACAGAAAACAACTGTAAATCCTGGCTGGCTTAAGGAACACCAAATATGAAATACAGTGGATTGCAGGGCTTGGTGTTCTGATACTTTCACTTTGAAAACACCATCAGGTTATAGTTTTAGTTTTCCTTTTTGGCTTAATTTTAAATGAAACTCGTGGTAAAAGGAGCAGCTGAAAGACTGAAACACTTATGGGAGGCATGAAGATGGTGTAAGACATCACACGAGCCAGGAGCAAAGCTTCACCACCCAGCAAAACAACACTGAGAGCATAAGGAGGCTGGTGTGATTAAACAGCAGCATGTGGGATACTCAGAGTAAGAACTCCTTTGTAAACTGAACCTGTGTCCAAATGTAAGAGATAGAAAGAATAACATTTGGCAGGTGAAATGTAGAACAAGAAAGCAAACAAACCAACCCAGCAAAATAATGCAAAGAAAAATGGAATATGAAGAATGTTCAAGTCATAAAACTTGCATGAGTAGTTTTGAAAAAATCAGGAGCAGGGGACTGCTGGAGTCAGCAGAGACTGATGCACAGCAAAGGGAAGGGCTGACCTGAAGATGAAAGCCTCAGCAGAAGAAAATCCAGTGACTTGTTTGCATATGTGTTCCCTGTGAAAGAGCTGGTGGAGTTCACACAGGAATACTTCCATATGGAGAGCTCCACAGGGAATCTGCTCAGAACAGAAGTGCTTTCAGGAGAGATTAAAGTTCAGCTGAAATGAGCAGCAACAAGTTGCCAGGACCAGACGGTGCCACCTACGGCTCCGAGGGAGCTCAGGGATAAACAAGCTTAGCTCCCAGCTGGGATGACGACCTCTCCCTTGGTACAATGTCACAGCAAATGTCACAGTGGCTTCTGGAAGGAATTTCAAACTACAGCCACCTGCACTTCGTGAATTCATGGATGCTGTGATGCAGCACCAATGGCTGAATACCGAGGAGGAGTCAGTGTGGGTTCTGTACAGGGAAATCATGCTTCAAAACTTTACTGGAATTGCTTCAATTCCAGGCATCAACAAGCAGGGAAAAGGGGATTTGGTTGGGACAGTCTGAACTGCATTTAATAATGACTTTGCTCAAGACACTTAAGGAAAAAAAGCTGCTGGTCAAAAAGGGAAATGTTATAGAGACAAACAACTGTTTAAAAGACAGGAAAGGAAAAGTAGAAGGTAGGATTTTTATGGTGGTTGGAAGTAAACAGCTGGATGCCCAATATATTAAAAAAATTTAGAAAAAAGGTAATGTATAATGAAACTGATAACATCCACTGATGATGTTATTCAGTATAATGATAATATAATAAAGGCTGAGTGAATTGCAGAAGGATGAGAGAGTGGGAGATGAAATTCAGTGTCAGTTATGGGAAAAGAGCAAACGGCCAGGCCTTGGCTGATTTCACTCAGCAATGAGACCTTTGGAGGAACAGCGGCAATGCAGGCTCCAGGAGAGGACGGGACCGCAGGGAGCAGCACCGCCGTGGGAATGGCTGCGGAGCGCATCCCGCGGGTGCAGGACCCGCTCTCCGATGGGAAAGGACCGAGGGGAAAGGGAAAGGCTCAGGGCAGCGACCAGCATCGCTCCGAGGTACGGAACAGCGGTACCAGCCTGTGTCTCCCCGGCAAGTGCCGGGATGGGGAAGGTCTCTAAGCGAGGTGCTGGGAGGATGGCGAGGAAAGGCTGATCCCGGATTTGTCTCGTGAGCGGCTGCCGGGTTCGGGGCAGGGGACCCTCACCGGGGGGGCGCTGGAGCCGCAGCCCCTTCCCTCGGGAAGAAGGGCGGCAGCTCGGACAGGCGAGCGGGAGCCCCACATGTGCGGACAGCCCGGCCGGGGGAAGAGGCGGCTCCGCGGGGGCAGCTCCGCCCCGGGCCCGCCCTGACCGGGAAGCAGACGGGCGGCGGCCCCGCCTCCCCGGAGCCTCCTGGGAGCCGCCCCGGCGGCGAAGCAGGGCCCGGCTCGGGATGGCCGCGCCGTGCAGGACGCGCACGCTGCAGGTGGTGGACACGGAGTTCAGCGCGGACGCGGTGGAGTGGTGCCCGGTGGAGGGCTGGCACAGCATCCTGGCCTGCGGCACCTACCACCTGCGCCCACCCGACCAGGTGAGCCCGGCCCCGCTCCGGAGCGAGTCCACGTCCCCATCCCCGCCCGGCCAGCACCGTTCCGGGGCGAGTCTACGTCCCCATCCCCGTCTCTGCCCGGTACCGCTCCGGGGAGAGCCCCGGCTCCATCTCTGGCCGACANTGGCTCCTCCGGTGAGCGTGGCTGGCCCCGGTGGGGGCTTTCATCCCTCAAGGCTGGGACTAAGCAAGTGGGAGCCTCAGCCCTGCTCCTCGCTCCTAACACGATCTCGGGTGCGGGGGTAGAAGCGCGGCTGAGCTTGCCCTTTTCTTTCCCGTGTTTGCTACAGAGCGATTCCCGAGGGAGCAGTGGGGCCTGTGACCGGACGGGGCGGCTCTACCTGTACCACTACAACGAGGAGCAGCCGTACATCCCCCTGACCGAGATCCAGCGCATCGACACGGCCGCCATCCTGGACATCAAATGGTAACTCTGGCCTGGCCAGGCTCGGTGCCACAGCAGCATACTCTGCTCCTCCCGGGATCCTTTTTTTGGCATGGCAGCAACAGCAATAGTTACTAATGGAACAGTTCCTGACTTCTCGGAGGGAAATACTTTTCAGTTTGTTCCAACGAGTAAAGACTGCCTTGTTTCTGTTTTATACTTTTTGCTCACTTGACTGGTCATGACTTTGTACCTCATTTATTTATATAATAACATATAGGAGATCTCCCTTGTACAGAATCCCCTCCTTGCAGGTGTGTGGGAACTTGAGGAGCCTTGGATTTTCTTAATGTGAGATTTTTTTAGTCACATACCTTCTTGTGCATGTTGGAATGAAAGTTATGGCTTTGCTCTCTTCCTAAAATACAAGAAAGATGGACATTGGAGAGTTGTTTTACTTGATCTTTTAGGTGCCACATTCCTGTTGCAGAACATCCCATGGTTGGCATCGCAAACTCCACAGGTGCTGTGGAATTTTGTCACCTGACTGGAAGTGAGGTGGGTGGATGCAATGCCTGCTGCTGCTGCAGCTGCTTTTAACCCATGTTTGCTACATCTCTGCATTTCCTAGTAGTGTGTACAGGCTTGCAGGAAAGCTCGTTTCCATGGCTTCCTCAGCATGCTTAGCTTTTAAAATACTTCTTTTGTCTTCTGATAATGTTTGTCATAAATTCTATGAACTTGTTCATGGTGCCAGAGAGTTGGGCTGGGCTCTACCCATCTGCAGAGTCGGGGAGGAGAGGCAGGAGGAGGGAAGAAGCAAACCCTGGAAACAAGTATGGCCTAACTGGGAAACATCAGAAAGTGCAAAGCTGGTAAAAGCAGGGAGGATTTTTGGAATGGGCTTTCTTTGGTTGGTGAGAGAAGAAGGTGATTAGAGCCATTCTCACAGAGCAAAGAAAGCAGAGGCCAGTCTGTAAGGGAATTCAGCAGTCGGGTCATCACTTCTGCTGCACTTCATCACTCCCTGAGAAGAAGCAGAGTTTAAGGGAGGTTTGGTGGGAGATGAGCAGCAGAAGGGTGGGATCCTGTGCGTGCACGTTTGCCCCTCAGCCAGCACTGGATGATTGTACAGTGCTGTGGGACATTTCATTGCTTCTTTAGTGTGGGACCCTCATTTGCTCATCAGTCTCTGGAAAACCTGCTGTGGGAAGCAGTGCACCTGTCGTCATGTGCCTGCTGTCTTCCCAGTCTTAATCCACTCCTTTTGTTTCCAGTAGAAGAACAGCTGCATGTTGGAGCCGCGCTTCAGGGTGGATCTCGGGGCACAGCGACTGGCCTTGTCCTTGGACTGGTCCACTGGACGAGAGCAATGGTGAGGATGGGAGATGGAGGCTGGTGCTGGAGGCCAGGGTGTGTGGGACAACTTTCAGGAGAAGGTGAGGGCTTGGATGAAGCAGTCTTTAGTGGCTTTGACTTTCTTGATCCCAGCTGGCACCCTGGCCCTGCTCTAGAAGTCGCTGTTTCCAGAGCAACTGTAACAGGTAACAGGAACACAAACACTGTGGCCACTAGAACAGGAGCAGAGACTAAACCAACAACAAATGGGATGTTGTGCTCTGGCGAATGGCAGCAGGTGAGCCAGGGATGTGTCTTCTGCTGCCTTTGTTAAAAGGAAAGACCAGAATGGGATGCAAATGGAGCCGCTGGTTCCAACTCTGCTCTTAGAACAGCTGAAATTTTAGTGTGAAGTTCTCCTTAAGAGTTGCTAATAATAACACATGTAGGAAGTTTAATCATGGGTTAGTGAGAAACAGAGGAGAATTGTTTTGGAAGTGGCTCCTCCTCCTCTCAGCTGCTTATACATGAGATTTCAGAAATGGCATTAACCGTGTGAAAAAAGCTGAATTAGCTGTACCTTGAAGGGGGGAGGGGTTAATAGGTTCTGTAGATGCTGATGAAGACTGGTGCCTTTGGTGTGAGGCTGGAAACCAGGGGGATCAGGCAGTCATTGCTTAATGCTGTATGGCAAATTTGCTAATTAAAGCCATTTCTGTGTGTGCTAATGTGTTAATGAGTAAGTAGAATTGCCAGTTAGACTTCCTTCTTACATTCCTCCTTTTTGTCTCTGCCCTTCATGATAGATGATTGTTGCCATGATGAAATGCCCCTTTAAACCTGTCACTGTTGTCACTTGAGAGACCAGTAACTTCTCCTAGAAGCCAAATGTACTTTGTTCACATCTCTGCAGGAAGGGGGTGGCCCTGTATCTCTTATGTGGGAATTTGGGAGATTCAGTGTGGTTGAATCATTTGATACAGAACTGGAAAGAAGCCTCAGGCCACCGAAGCAGTGCCTGCAGTTGCAGGTAACCAAACAGAAGGGACCTAGTTCATGTCAGGGAATGCCAGAAAATCTGTGCACTGGGATTTGCAAAACATTTGCCAGTGCTCCAAGGTCATTGTGTCTAGAAACTATAACTGTACTGTGGCACAGGAAGAGAGCAGGAAAGGTCAGGATCAGCCAGTGCTTTGGGTTTCAGTGATAGCAAGGAAATAAAACATCTCTTTGTACTCCAGAAGAGGGAAGAGGCTCTGAAAGGGCATTGTCAGTCTGACTTGGAGAAAAAAAAAAAAAAGAGCCCTCTTCACATGGAATTTGTTTATTGATGTGATGTGAAGCATGTAAGAAGTCAAGTTTTGCATCTGTGAGAAAGACAAGAGCCAGTAGTTGTTCTTTTCCCTGACATGGGTGTGAGTGGTTGCTCCCCGTGAGAGCAGGGAGTGGTGGTCACTGGGGCAGGTGCTTTTAAGATGAAGCTGGAAAGGCTGAAGCTGAAAAGAATTGTATGAATGTGTCATTCCTGCCACCATGCTGCCAGTCTCTGCCAGTGTTTAGTTGAATCGAAATATTTGATTGTTGCAGTAATTCCCAATGTTTTTTGTGTACCCTGCTGTAGTGGATGTCCTTTAAGAGTGATCAGCAGTGATTCAGAGGGGAAGCTGAATCTTTTCTCCATAGATGAATCTGCTCCTTCTGTGCATGTCCTGAACCAGTGGGAAGCTCACAAATTTGAGGCCTGGATTGCTGCTTTTAATTACTGGGACACTGATATTGTGTATTCAGGTCTGTATGGGCTGGGAATCTCCTTGAAGGCTGTTGGGGAGGGGGCCCCTTGTCTGGGGATGTGTTCCTTGGGTTTTACTTTCCAGGGTTGGGTGAGCTGCTTGCATCACCTCTTGAAAGAGCTGCAGCTTCTGATTAGGGGTGAAAGGCTTCTTTTCTTGATGGTGGAAAATGGTTGGAGTTAATTAGGAGAAGCTGTACCCTGAAAACTGTACTTTGGGTGGCTATTGGCAAAAAAGATCATATTCTCCTGCAGTATGCAAAGAGCCAGAGTTGTTTGAGTCCAGTTTTTATGACTTCTAATTCTTTTTCTTACCAGAGAGGAGGGTACCACCATATTGATACCACTTGTGTTTTCTGTGGTGATGGGTATTGGGAGCCTAATGTGATTTTTGGAGTGTCTGTTAAATTCTGTGAGATCCCAGGGCTGGAAAGCATCAGCTCTGTGTCACAGACTGCCCTGAGCAGGAGGGGACCACCAGGATCACCCAGCCCAGCCCCTGGCCCTGCCCAGACCCCCCAACAACCCCACCCTGGGCATCCCTGGCAGCGCTGTCCAAAGGCTCCTGGAGCTCTGGCAGCCTCGGGGCCGTGCCCATTCCCTGGGGAGCCTGGGCAGTGCCAGCACCCTCTGGGGGAAGAACTTTTCCCTGATCTCCAGCCTGAGCTGCCCTGGCCCAGCCGCAGCCATTCCCTGGCTCCTGTCCCAGAGCAGAGATGGGAGCTGCCCCTTGGGAGGAGCTGCAGACTCTTGGCACTGCTTTGCCCCATGCTCAGGGCTGGTGCTGAGGGTCACAGTGTTTTGTCCCTGGGCAGGAGGGGATGACAGCCTGCTCAAGGGCTGGGACACCAGGTGCAGTCCGGAGGCTCCAGTCTTCACCAGCAGGAGGTGAGTGAGACCTGTCCACGCCCAGCCCTCCAGCAGTGGGGTGGGAACACCCGCTGCTGCCCTGCCCCTGCCCAAGCCACTGAATTCTGCAGCAATAGTGGATCCTGGTTCTGCCTCCCTTGGGAAATGGAGGCATCTGTTAGGTTTTTTCATCAGAACAACTTCAGGTTGAAACTTTCTTCTCTAAGTCCTTTAACACAATAAACCAAGTGCTGACTTCCACATGTGAAGAAGGTGGTAGTTTCTTTCTAAAAAAGGATAGATTTACACTTTTACTTTGGCAGTTTTTCTGTGTGTTAAATTTGGATATATTATTATTGAATGTTTTTTAGAAAATATTTTGTTCTCCACTGTTTAGTTATTTGAAATTGTATCTTTTCTATCTTACTTTAAAAATGGTTAAAACAATATACACAGCTCTCCAGTGAAATTCTGTATGTAAAATTAAATTACACTGGGGACTATGGCTACAGAAATACTAATTTTGGGAGTAAAGTCTCCTGGGGATGGAGTTGTTTTGCTGGAGTTCTTAGGGCCTTTGAGCAGCAGTTTATGGGGTAAATATTACTAGAAAGTACTTGTGCTGAGAGATGGTGTGAGTAGAGGTTTTGTCCCTGGGAAAGCTGTTGGACTGGACTCTGCTTGGGTAGGTCACTGGACTGAAATTTTGAGCTTACCTCTCCTGAGACACCTTAATGAAATAATGGGGACTCAAAATCCTTGAAATTCATGGAAGAAGCCCTTCTCAAATTGCTGTCTCTTCCCTCTGCAGACATTCCATGGGTGTGTGCAGCATTCAGTGCAGTCCCCACCGGGAGAATCTCTTGGCCACAGGAAGGTGAGTCCCTTACAGCTGCTCTCTCCTGGTGTGACCAACCTCCTCTGTTACCTGAACGTGCTGCTGCCTCTGCAGAAATTCTGTGTGGTGCAGAGCATGTGGTCTTTCCTACCTTTGTTCTGTGCCCTGACTTGGCTGTGCTTTTCTGCCTGTTTGTGGCATGTCCCCAGCTACGACGAGCATGTGCTGCTGTGGGACACCAGGAACATGAGGCAGCCGCTGGCTGACACCCACGTGGAAGGTGGGGTGTGGAGGCTGAAGTGGCACCCCACGTGTGATTTTGTGCTCTTAGCAGCCTGCATGCAGAGTGGCTTCAAGATCCTCGACTGCCGCGGGAGCCTGGGTGAGTGTCCAGGGAACAGAGGTGCTCCAGGGCTGCTCTGCTGCGCTCCTTCGCCGCCTCCAGGTTCATGGGAGGCATTAGGAAGGATTGAGATGGTGTTAATAGCCATAGACTTCTGTTCCAATTTGAGGTAACTTCCAGCTTTTCCACATCTGTGCACTCTCCTGGCCTGCTTGGTTGTGCCAAGGCCCTGTCACTATCTGTGTGTAAATCTCTCATAACTTCTTTTCACGGGAGGAAAGCCTTTGTGTTTGATGTGAGGGCACAACCATTCCGGGTTTGTGTTCATTGTGATGGTTCAGAGAGGTGCTTCTGACTGTCAGGTGGTGCTTTCCTGTTCGCAGGAGTCACTGACCTGCTGGGGAATCAGTTATTGCCTCAGGAAGGAAGTGCTTTGCAGCCTGGTTAATCCAGAGTAACATGAATAAGCCCTTCATGTGAATCACGAGGTACTTCCATGGTGGAAAAGCCATTTGCATCCTCATTACAAATGCAGGCTGACAGAGGATGGTTGGCTTCTTGGGTTCTCCAGATTGTGGCCAGACCAACAGCTTAGGAAATGAGGATGGCATTTCTCCTGTGTGGGGAAGGAGGGAACTTGATGTCCACTTACTGTCAGAGTCAAATGCTGAAAGCTGACAGGAAGAACATCTATTAATGTATTAATAACCTGGTATTAATAACCAGGACCTGGCAATCCCCCAGGTGTGTTCATGGCTCAGTGAAGGTTGTGGTGTGATCAGTTTTGTCTGTCTTGAGCCTTCGTAGTCACTTTGAATAATGTTGCTTTTTAATCTCATGCATGTTAAACCCTCTCCTCTGCTACTGACCCAGGAAGAAGCAAGGCCATTGAGAGGTGGCTGAAAAATAGTCAGTACCTCATTCCTCCTGGAATGCTTCACTCAGTGGTGGAGAAAGCAATAACCAGAGAACTCTTCCCATGAGACACAGCCAGTGCTGGAATGGCTGCTGAGCACTCTGCCATAACCCACAACTTGATTTCTAAGTAATTTCATTTATCTTTTTTTTTAAGCGGAAAACACAGAGGAATGTATCATCCTGTCATCCTATGTCCTGCACAATTCCTTGGCCTATGGGGCTGACTGGTCAAGGCTGTGTCCGAGGGATTCCTTGCCTGCAAGCCAGCACCTTGCTGCTGCGTGCCAGCCTTTGGAGGAGCTCGTGGGAGCATCAGTGCAAGGAGATGAGAGGCTGAATTTGCAGGTCCAGAACCTGAAGATAATTTATGAGTCTCCTACAGCTACTTTTGATGTAATCCTGGATGAGGAGAGTGAAAGCCCTGCTGTGGCACTCGCAGCAGGGGCAGGGCCAAAGCTGGCTGGGGATCCTGGGCTGGTCAGGGGCTCTGGTTTAAAGGGAAGTTTAGATTTGGCTGCCCAAGGGGCAGATCCAGGGTCAGCCAGCGGCTCTGACTCAGGAGCCAAGAGACCCAGTGGAATGGGCCTGGACAGAGGCAGTGACTCAGCCAGGTCTCCAGACAGCCCCAAAGAAATGAGCATTGTGGCCACTTGTTCTTTCTATGACAACATCCTCCATGTCTGGAAGTGGGAGATGAGCCTGGTGACCCCTCCAGATGTGCCAAGTCCTAGATCTCCATCCGAAAGAACAGCTGAAAGTTTGCATTGACCAGTCCCAATGGAAGAGGGAGGAAAACTCCTGAACGAGAGTGACAGCTGAACTTCATGCCCTAACTTCTGCCCTAGCTGCTGGCCTTTCCCATCTTACTGCTGAGCTTGGGAGTCCTTCAAGGCCAACACTGATGGGATTCCTGGTGGTTTATTTTCAGCACAGAGGGAAGCCTTTGCTTAGAGGCCTGTGGTCATGGCCAGACAGGTTTATTTAGTTTTTCCCTTAATGTCCTAGTTCCAAGTGGAACAGCCCTCCTCTCACAGGCTGCTGCTTTGTACCTCAGATCTGAATCCTTTCGAGGCTGGTTTGCATTTCACAATGGATCTCTTAAGCCCCTTCTCCTCCTTCCCTCACAAACCAGACTTGGCTGTGCTGCTGTGCAGATCCAGTAAGTGATCAGAAGGTTCCCTGAATGTCTCAGAAAAGCCCCTGAGCAGAGGCTGGCTGTGTGATGGGAGAAGAGCTCAGACAGGCCAGATGCAGTGCAATGTGCTCACAGTGTGAGAGAAGTTCTGGTTCAGAAGGAAGTGCAGACTGTCTGTGTGATGGGAAGTGCTGTGGGATCCTCCTTGTGAGAATCCTGGTGCTTCTCCATCATTTTCCATCACTCATCACCTGACTGCAGACTCCTTCATCATTCCCAGCTGAGCACAGACTGGTTCAGATAAATCCTGTAGTGACCCCACCATGTTTTAGTGCCACTTAACCACCCCCCATGGCCTCTCAGTATTCAGCTCATTCTTTCTGCTCTCCACAGAGCCACCTTTAGGTCCAAAGTCAAGCTCAGTTTTTAAAAGGTGAACAGCTTTAAGATGAAAATGTCCAAAAAGTATAAGTGGTGTTTCTTGAAATCTTTTTAAATCTAAAGTACAGAAACCAAAATCTTAACAGCATTGCCCTAACTACCTCCAGGAATGGCTGCAGGATTTCTCATGGTTGCTCCATTAGCTCTCTTTTCTTCACTGTGAAATATCAGCAAAACACCCTTTCTGGAACATTTTCTCTATTCCTAGAAACAAAAAACCAGCTTAAACTAGATCAGTAACTTTTAGCTTGCATGGTTTGTCTTTGAGGGTCCTAAAGAATGAGTTGTCTGGAGGGAAAGAAACACCAGCAACAGGTCTCTGTGTAACAGTGCTGCAACTAAATGAGGTGCAGCAGATGAGAACTTTGCTGCTTTGAAACCCCCTTCTCAAGGGTGAATGTGTATTTTAGCAAACATTCTGGAGCACTGTTACATGAAGATTCACATTAGTAATGAAAACAAGAGCTTTTGCTAAAGAAAAAACATGCTATTTTTGGATGTTTCTAAAATAAAACCAATATAAGTGATTTATCTTTTTTTGGTTGTTTTGAGTTTTAAAAATCAAATGACTTGACAGTCCTTATGAGGACCTTCTGCCCCGGCCTAGGACGGCTCGGGTCCAAGGGGTGAATATTCTCTGGGAGTCAGAGTGGACAATCCAGTTTCCTGGGAACACCGAGGGTGTGTCCCTGTATCTGCCGATGACTCTGTTTTAAAGGTTGTAATGCCTTTTATTGCCCTGTGAGAGCGAGAGGGAACAGCCCGAGGGCAGCGAAGCTGGAGCGGTGTCAGCCATTGGGACCAGCCTGGTTTAGGCTTTAGGCCAGGCCTTGCTCTGCTCAGAGAAATGAGGCGAGCTAGTTATTACCTGCCTTCACAGGGGGTGTGAGGCAAATGATGTGCTCAAGAGCAAGCTGGAATTGGCATCAAAGGACACAGGATCTCCTGTGCCTTGCATCCTCCTCCAGCCACTTGCCAAGTGCCCTGGCTGGGCAGCAAGTCTCAGAAGGGAAGGGCTGAAGGGCCACGTCTGCCAACAGCAGCAGCAAGGCAGGAGACAGCCGCCTGTGTGTGACTTGTTCAGCTTCACAGGAGGTGAAAAGTGCAGAGTTCAGTTAGAAAAGCTGTGTCTTCCCCATCCCCACTGTGGCTGATCCCTGATCACAGCTCATCCTGTGAGTGGGGCTGCAGCACCCCCACTCCATCACAGCCCTGCCCAGCCCTGAAAATGTGGGGGGGTTTTAACACCACGGTAAGGACTCGTCTGGCAGCCCTTATTACAGACTGAGTGACCATCACAGACCAAACACTCATCTTGCTTCCCTTCTCCCAAAGTGAACACTTTCAGTCTTAATTTAATTTTTAAAGTTTAATTCTTAAACTTTGCAGTACTTTGTATTTAGAAACGTCACGGACCCCTCATCCTCAGAGCCCCCAGAGAGGGCTCTGCTCAGCAGGCACAACTGTCTCCCAGAGGAATTACCAGTCATGGATGGGAAATCAAACCGCAGGTTGCACCAGGATTTAAATCAGATATTACAGAAGAACAAGGTAGAAGAATTTGCTTTAATGTTCAGTGACGGAGCCTGTCCCGTACTGGCGCGGTACCACTGCCCGCTCCCTACCGCACGTAGTTCTTGGGGAAGAGCTGGAAGAGCTTGCCCTCCTGCGTGGGCTCGAAGCCGTACTTCTCCAGGTTGTTGGGGTCGAATGTGCCGTCCTTCACGTCCTTCTCGATGCGCGGAGCCACCAGCTGGTCGAAGAGCTGCTTGGCCGTCACGGGCGGCTCGGAGCCCTCGGGGGCACGGTACGACACATAGGGCCGCAGCTTGAAGCCCGTCAGGTCGGGCACGACGAACTCGGGCACCATCTCCTTGACGAGGAGGAACTTCTTGTTGCGGGTGAGCACGCCCAGCTTCTTGGCACCGCGGCCCTTGTTGTGGCTCCGCGGGCCGCGCTTGCTGGTGAACGGCGACACGCGGTCGGCGCCGCGCACCAGCCCGCGGACGAGCTGGGTCAGCAGCCCCATGCCGGGCACCGGGGGCTCAGCGGGGTCGNCCCGCCTCCCCACACCTCAACAGCGCCGGCTCCCATTGGCCGCGCCGCACCAGCCAATCCGCAGCGCCGATGCTGCCCCCACGCGGCACGCGCGCCGAACGTCTCTAGGGGGTCTTTCCCCGCCAATCAGCAGCGAGCGGCCCGCGG
>VXBC01001042.1:685657-708513 GCA_013399945.1 Ploceus nigricollis
GGAGCGCGGCGGCCTGGCGGGCTGGTGCAGCCGCGCGGTGCCCCCGGCGGTGCCGGTGCTGGTGCCCCAGGCCCGGCGGGAGGAGTTGTTGTTGTCTTGTTCGGAGCCCGTGTCCCGAGCTTTGGCCTGGCGAAACGGGGCAGGGCAGAGCAGCCGGGGCTGGCCGGGAGAGTGCCCCGGCTCCGGCCGGGGGTGACGATGAGGGTGACCCGCGGTCAGTGCCCGGTCCCTGCCCGGGCAGTGTCAGGGCTGTCCCCGGGCAGTGTCGGGGCTGTCCCCGGGCAGTGTCGGGGCTCTCCCCGGGCAGTGCCCGTCCCGCGGGGCCGTTCCGGGCTTTGCTTTCCGTAGGGAGCAGGGATGGCTCTGGCTGTACCACCGGGCACAGACCTGTCCCACAGCCTCTCTCCGTGTGGAGAGGCTCCCGGGGAGTTTCCGTCTAAATTCCCGTGGCTGTGGAGAAGTTTCTTCGGGAGAAGTCTCATCCCCCAGCACTTCACTGCTGGGTTTTATTGCTCAGTACAAAGGGAGGATAAAGTTAAAAAATTATTGTTCCCTTGTGTTGTTCAAGAGTTTGGATCAGAAGCTGTGGTCATCTCTTAACTCAGTGTTCTCTTTGCTTTTGTCTTTGCTCCTGCCGCACCTCCAGACATGGATGAAGGGGACAACAGCACCAGCCTTGAGGTACAACTTTTGTTTTGTTCCTGTTTTTGGACTTATTTATTTCCTGTGAGTGCTTCCAGAAGCTGAAAGCAGCTGTACCTAATTTGATAGCATTGGGACAATGCCTTTACATGCTCTTACTTTGAAAGAGCCTTTCCTGATGGGAGTTTTATCCTTTCAAACTTTTAAGGATTGGTCCCATTTTATTGCGTGTGTGTTTTATTTCTTGCAAACCATTCATGCTCTGCTTCATATTCTAAACTGTTTTAATAATGCTACGATTTAAATACTTTCATTTTTAGCCTAAAGAATGATGAGTTGTAGAATTCTGGCAGACTACACTTCTTGCATTTGTGTTTAGTCACAAACGTGAAACTCACAGACCAAAAAGGCACATGATGCTTTCTCTAGTCGTGAAAAACAAACCCCATGAGAAGAAATAGTTCTCATAACTAAAAAACACACACAATGTACTTCTACACAGTTAGCAATGTTTTGTGAAAATCCAGGTTCTGTAGTCAAAACAAGGCACGGGTGCCTCTGAGCTATGAGGAAGCCTTGTGTTTTGGGCTAATCCCAATTTTAAGTCCTTGTTTTCAGGGCTGATAAGCCTTTCCCACCCCTGTCTGGCTGGGGAATGTGTCAGTGTTTGCCTTGGACTGCAGTGAGGAGGAGTTGGACTCTCAGCAGTGCTGGGTGCCTGGACCCTGGATGGGTGTGAGCTGCATATTTGTGCTGATTGCTGCTCAGCCTCGAGTTCTTGAGGAAACTTGGACATCAGGAGGCAGAGAAATGCTCTTTGTGCCAGTCCATACTCTGGGCAGGTGCCTGCTCCATGTTCAGATGCAGTGAGGGCCCTGCAGGGTGGTCCCACAGGTGTTGTGGGTCTGAGGGTTCTCTGGGGCTGCGTGAGGTGAAGTTCTTGGCTTGGAGTGCTGAGAACAGCCCTCCTCAGAGAGGAGCTGCCCTGGTGACTTGGCTGTGACCTCATTTCTGCCCCAGGAGCTGTCACAGCAATCACTGACATGTCTCAGGTGTCTGCACAGCTCAGCCTGGCTGCTTTGCTTCCTCTGCTTGTCCACAAGGATTGTCCAAGCTGGGAAAGATCCCCTCGGAGTCTGAGCGGGGGAGTATCATACTGTCACTGGTGAAAACTTTGCAGGACCCTCTGAGGGGTTCTTGGAGCTCTGAATTTCATCTTTCCCTTGTTGCTTTTCTGCACTGAGGTCCCAGCCTGGGCATGTTTGTGTTTTATTCTTTTCCCCGTGGATTTGTTTCTCCCCTTGCAGCAGCACTATGAGTGTCAGTTGGCAATTACTATTTTTGGTGTTATTTGAGATCATACAGGCCTGGGGAGCAGCAGAACTGTCCATGTACCAGTGTCCCTGACACTGTCAAGGGGAAATAAATGCATTAAGTGACCAGAACAGACTTCCACCAGGAACTCTGTGTCACCAGGTGTTCTACCTGTTGCTGACACATCTTCAGCTTTTTATTTTTTTCAAAATCTTGTGACTTTTCACTGTAATCCCATGAGTAATAGTCTGATAACAATAGTGACAGAGTTAGTTTGACTCATGTTGGAAAGAGAAACGTTAAAGTGCTAAAGTGACCTGAGAAGGCAAAGTGAGCTCAGGGATCTGTGTGAGGTGGCTGGTGTGGCAGGAGGTTCCTTTGTGCTGTAAAACTGGAATGAATCCCATTAGAGAGACCAGTTTGGTGACTTGGTGTACACTTCATTTTTCTCTTGGTGGCAAAGCTGACTTCAGCTGGCATCCAGATCTGGAACCACAGGCAGGAATGGGACCTGAACTGTGTGTAGGGTTTAATTCAAATGCTTTTAAGGTTCAAGATTTAGAGGGAAATGTATTTGTCCTTGTACTCAGGTTGTTTTCACTTGTTCCTAAGAATAGTTTTGCCTTTTTTCCCTATTCTCTTAACTTTTAGGTTGGCATTTGTGAGAGTGTTTTAGGTGCCAGGTTTTATTCCTGAGTGACACTGGTGGACACAGGTCCCAGGACAGCACACCTGAGCTCAGGGCTTCTGCCCATGTGCATCATCTGCTTTTTATGATGACTTTAATATGCTGGTTTGTGACTTGTTTTCTCAGTCTCATAAAGTCCTTTGCATTCCATTCTCATCCTTGTGGCTCTGAATAACACAGAATTATTTTTAAAAGTGCTCATCTCTGTTTGACCCTGGTTTAGGCCTGTTTAGGAATGCTCTGAATGACAGTAACACAAAACTCCCCTACTGATCCCTTTCCACTGAATGTTTTTGTTTGCAAAGTGGGTTATAAGTCAAAGAAAAACACAATCAAGTTGGTGGACATGTTTTTTATGGGGACTTTTTTCCAGCTGTGGGAAGCTAATTTCACCTTCTGCCTTTTGGTGCCAGGCTGTGTTGCCAGGAGGTGAGACCCCCATCCTGCAGTTTGTGGAGGACAGGATCCAGACCACCATGGTAAAGTAGAGCTGCAGTCAGCAGCTGGTTGAGGGCTGGGAGTGCATCCAGAGCAGCTTCTCCTGAGCTCCACGAGCTCTGCTAAGTCACTGCCAAAGTCTGAATGTTTGTTTCTTTGCTGTCACTGTGCATGAGGCAGGAATTAATTTCTGTTATTTAGAATCACAGGCTGGTTTGGGCTGAAAGGGACCCCAAAGCCCACCTAGTTCCAACCCCTGCCATGAGCAGGGACACCTTCCACTATCCCAGGATGCTTCAAGCCCTGTCCAGCCTGGCCTTGGACACTGCCAGGGATTCGGGGGCAGCCACAGCTGCTCTGGGCACCCTGTGCCAGGGCCTGCCCACCCTCCCAGGGAACAATTCCCAATTCCCAATATCCCATCAACCCTCCTTCGTCTTAAGGCCATTCCCCCTTGTCCATGCCCTCATACACCTCCTGTACATTGAGTTGATCAGCTCCCAGATCTTTGGGAAGAAAAACATGGAATATTTTCCGTGTGATCTTAGGACTGGTCACTGTTGCAGTTTAAACTTCTTGCATATGAGATGTTTGAATTAAAAATGAAGTATTTATGAATGTGCTTGGCTTTTAGACATCTCACTGTGCTGAGTGTTCTTCAGCCCTTCAAAAGGCATTTAGTAACTTCTGAAGTTGAAAATTATTAACCTTTTTCTCCCTAAATTCCCCTCCCAGCTGACTGGAATTGCAATTGGAGCTGCAGTTGCACTCTTGCTTATAGCAGTCGTTGTGTTTGTCGTGTACAGAAGAGTGAGACAATCTAGTAAGTACTTGATAACCATGTAAGTTTTAAAACCAGTTTTTCCATCAATCTTGAGTCTTTTTGTAGTTTTCTGTGGTAGTTGCTTGCTGTAGAGGTGTGCTTCTTGCAGGACAACAGCTTTAAAGGATGGAGAACTTGTGTTGGTTCCCTTCCCCAGGTCTGAGCCCAGAACTGTCACAGGCAGGACCTGGAGGTTTTATTTCTTTGGTGTATGAGCAGTGTCAGCCTCAGGATCAGTGGTGAATTATGCAGAGGAATTCAATCCTACTGTGATTTCACTGTCACAGGGAGGAGAAATGATTGAATTAGAGGTTTCCTTCAGGAGATTAAAACTACCCAACCCTTCAGTCTGTTTAGAGAGCCCTTTATCTCCTCTGGGGCTGAGGTGGAGCCTCAGGGCAGCCCTGCCTGGGTCTGGCTTGGCCAGAGCTGGGGAATGAGGGATCCCAGGGTGGCTTAAATTCCAAACAGTGCCCACAGGAGCTGTTCTGGAGGCAGCAAAGTCCCCAAGCTGTGCTCAGGTGTTCTCCCAGCTGCTAAAGGTGGTTTCTGATGTGATGCTTCTGTTTCAGAGCAACTTCAGCCCCACGTGCCTCAGTACAGGTTTCGCAAGAGGGACAAAGTGATGTTCTACGGGAGGAAGATCATGAGGAAGGTGAGGGCACCTGGTAAAACCCAGTGTAAAGCTGAGAGGTGTAAAGTTTGCAACACTTCACTGGCTGAGCCTGGCCCAGGGCCTTCAACCCATAAATCTCACTGGGATGTTGTGGCTGTTTCAGAACTCCTGCAGCACTGACTGGATTGCTGATGGAGCAGCAGCAGCTTCTCTTTCTGGCCAGACCTCTCCTCTTTGAAAAATATTTGCAGTCACTGAAGGCAGTAATAAATCAATGAGTATCTAACTCCTGTATGGAATTGATTAAATATCCCAGAATCCCAGACTGGTTCAGGTTGGAAGGGACCTTAAAGCTCATCCCATTCCACCCCTGTCAGGGACATGGACACCTTCCACTATCCCAGGATGCTTCAAGCCCTGTCCAGCCTGGCCTTGGACACTTCCAGGGATCCAGGGGCAGCCACAGCTTCTCTGGGC
Source organism: Ploceus nigricollis (assembly GCA_013399945.1). NCBI lineage: Eukaryota > Metazoa > Chordata > Aves > Passeriformes > Ploceidae > Ploceus > Ploceus nigricollis. The sequence goes on from VXBC01001042.1 coordinate 690,656, forward strand.
ACCCTGTGCCAGGGCCTGCCCACCCTCCCAGGGTCCTGGCTGTTCCCTGTGGTGCCAAGTCCAGGTGTGCACTCACTGCAAACCAACATCTGTAGAAAAATCAGGTACAGGGAAGAAACCATCCTTAGTCACCCTGTGTGGAGGAACACTTCCTCCTGTGAACTGCCCCAGCCTCTGCCTCCCACACTTCATTGAGGTGAATTCAAACACTTTGACTTAATTAGACACTGGTGGGTTTAATATTCAGTTCTGGAGCTGTTTCATTGTGGAGGAGGTGGTTACTCCCTGAATCTTGCATGGCAGGTCAACCCTTAAGGAGAACTTGGCCAAAAAAGCCTTCAATGAGAGGAAATTTTGTGTGTGCGACTTCATCATTTCAGTATTCTTGATGATTTTCATGTGCAACTTCATCATTTGAATAATTTTTAACCAAGTTGTTTATATGTAATTCACATAAGTAAAGAATGCTTAGAATTCCACATGGGAAAATAATTTCAGGTACTTTTTTTGCTTGAGTTTTTGACCTTACTTTTTGCTTTTCTTCCCCTGTAAGGCAGAGAACATTACACCTAAACTGCTGTGGGTTGCACTTCATGGGTTTTTGATAACATACCAAGATTTTACTTTTAAAAAAAATCCCTCCAAACTAATTAAAGATTCCTTTTGCGACAGAAACTTTTTACGAGATTCAACTCTTTGGATAATGGATGGAAAACTGGGAATGTTTTGAAAATACCTAATGAGGGGCTTGCTTGGTGTAGCAGTTGTGGTGTTTCTCCAGAGGGTGGCACCTGGGAACTAGGAAATGCAAAGAAGAGCCTTGGTTTGTCACCATCACAGCCAGATAGAATCCTGGAATATCCTCAGTGGGAAGGGACCCACCAGGACCATCCAGCCTAGCCCCTGTCCCTGCACAGACCCCCCAACAACCCCACCCTGGGCATCCCTGGCAGCGCTGTCCAAAGGCTCCTGCAGCTCTGGCAGCCTCGGGGCCATGCCCATTCCCTGGGGAGCCTGGGCAGTGCCAGCACCCTCTGGGGGAAGAACCTTTTCCTGATCTCCAGCCTGAGCTGCCCTGGCCCAGCCCCAGCTGTTCCCTGGCTCCTGTCCCTGTCCCAGAGCAGAGATCAGTGCCTTACTCCTCTTCCTGATGCTGAATGTTCCTAAATGAGAACCACAGTTAAGAGTCCTTCCCCTCTGCCATCCGTTAACACTGTAATAGTTGATTGGTAAAATCAAAATATACTCTACTTGCTTTATAGAAAGGAAGTGATCCTGAAATAGATATTCCAATCCTCCAAGGTCTTACATGAGCTCTTCACTCTACTCACGCTCTAATCTAATGGCTACTAAATGTGTTGGTGCCTCAGCAGGGTTGTTTGGTTTTGGTTTTGGGGTTCTGTGACTGTTTTTGTGTCCATTATGTCCCCCTAGGTTACAACTCTTCCCAACTCTCTGGTTGGGAACACCGTCCCTCGCCAAAGGATGCGGAAACGGGCAAAGGTTTTATCTCTGGCTAAAAGGTACTTGGGACTTTGGGAAGGGGAACATTCATGTCATGGGGGCTGGTGTGGGGTTTTTGTTTGTGATGTGGAGCTTATCCCTAGCAGAGCCCTTTTCTGTAGCTGTTGGTTTTTCCCAGTCCTGTCAGCTGTGGATCAGCTGGGAGGTTTGCTGAACTGGGGTGGTTTTGGTTAGGAAAGGCAGGCGGGTGGAATGTTTTAGCTAACTGATAATGTGTAACTTGGGATGGTGAATTTTAGTATTTACTATATACTTATTTAACATTTCCTATTAGTACAAATGTAATATTTTGTATTAGTACAAATGAGGGAACATCCTAAACTTCCTTTTTCCTTTGTAGGATTCTGCGTATTAAGAAGGAATGTCCAACTCTGCAGAGGAAAGAACCTCCTCCTTCTTTGCTAGAGGCAGATCTGACTGAATTTGATGTCAAGAATTCCCACTTGCCATCAGAAGTCCTGTACATGCTTAAAAATGTCAGGTAATGTTAAATGGAAAGAGAAATTTAGAGTTTGGTTTTGATGGATGTTCAAGTGATGTAAATATTTGACAGTTTGTGTCAAATCTCAGATTTTACAACTGCATGGTCAGAATCCTGAGGGAGTTGACTGAAATTCATGTGAGCATAAGGGCAGAATAAATGACTTTGAATTTTCTAGAAACGTCAAAAAATAGTTGAGTTTGTTGTAAAAATTAAAGAAAGAGATGGGGAGAGAAAAAGGAAGTAGTTTTGTTGTCTCAGCTTGGGAATAGTGCTAATAAAGGTGTTCTAACATGAACAGATTTAGTGCATCTTGAAGCTTCTGTTTAGGCTGTATCAGACAATTTTTTTTGTACAGAAAAGCATCATAATTGGTAAATGTTAATTGGATACCATATTGACAGCTCCCTGGGCTGCAGGATCTTTTACTTCTCTGCCTGAAAAGGTTGCAAATAAATCAAAGTCAACTTAATCCCCACAGCTTTTTGGCAGACTAAGAAGAAGGGATGGTCTTTGTGCCCCTTCAGCAAGGGGTTAAATTGCTGACACAGCAAAGAGGAGGAGATCTTCCAATCTGTAATTTTGGTTTTGCTTGTGGATGTTCATTTTTCCTCCCAGTTGTGATATAATACAGTCCTGAAGGTCATACATTCTCAAATAAAAATGCTATTTCAGTCATCTGAACTTGCTACTGTGGAATTATGGTCTCCTATGACTAATTGATGTTGCAGTAGGATTTGATGGATTGATCCTGATAAATGTGAGCTGTTGGAGCTCTGTACAGAGTGATCAGGTGTGAAAGCCATATTTCTCTCTGCCTGGCAGTGACTAACTGGAGTCCACATGCATATTACCAGCAGGAGATGGAATATTCCAAACTTGCAATTACATGCAGATGACAGGAGCTTTTCCCTCTTTTCAGTTTTTCTCCTGTGTCCTGCTTCCATGGACAGGGCAGCTGCACTAAAAGGGGCAGTTCCTGGGATAACTTTTCTCATGGAGTGTGTGTATCTGGCAGGTTTTTATTTTTATTCCCCTCCACAGGCCATGCTGGTGTTTGCTGGAGGAAGTTTGGCTGTAATTTCTTCTGAGCCTGCATTCCTTGGCTCCTCCAAAGGAGCCCCAGCATTTACAGTTCTGTGTTTCATGCTGCTCTTGCACCTTATTTTAGGGAGCTCTTTGAGGCTCCTTCCCTGCAGCAGCTCCTCTGAGTTTCCTCTGCTCCTCACAGCTTGGGCTTTACTAATTTAGGAAGGCTTTTCCAAGGGCTGTGGTGATTTCAGGTTTTCCCTTTGCATTTTCTTTGCTGCAGGGTCCTTGGGCACTTTGAGAAGCCCCTGTTCCTGGAGCTGTGCAAGCACATGTTCTTTGTGCAGCTGCACGAGGGCGAGTACATCTTCCGTCCTGGGCAGCTGGACAACAGCATCTACGTGGTGCAGGATGGAAAGCTGGAAGTTTGCATCCAGGAAAGTGTAAGAACCTGTTCAGACTCAGATGTTTATTAGTTCTTATCTATGTTACAGTCTCACAAGCTCTGAGTTCTGCAGTACTTTAACAAGGTAAAAATGGAGATGTATCTCTCTCTCTGCAAGGTCTTTTAAGGATAAACTGTCCAATTAAGAAATGACACCTAAATTATTTTTACTTTTAACCCAATAACCAACCACCCGTGCCCCGCAATGGGGACTTTTTATCCAATTACACAAAACCACCCAAACCCCTGGAGAAGAAGGTGAAGAAGAAGAACCAGCCTTCACCCTAAAACCTCCATCTTGCCTTACATATATTACTATATTCTAAAACCTTAAACTCTAAGTTTTCCACCCTGTGATATCACACACTTCTGTTCAAACTCCACACCCACAATCCCACTTCTGTCATTCAATTTTGGAAGCCTTCTCCATGGCCTCAGGTCAAATGCAGTGTTCTTTTGGGGGTCAGTGCCTGTCAGCACAGAAAGTCTGAAATTGTCAGCAAGCAGGGTTCTAACAAGGACCCACTGCTCTGCACTTCCTGAGAGAAATCTGTTGGCACAGCAGATAGGCTGGCATGAATCATTAAACATTGATTAAACTTAGACATGTGAATCACAGTGGTTTAGGAGGGATTAATCCCAGCTCCTCGGGGCCATGGTATTTGTAAAGATCAATGTTTGGAGCAGTCCCTTGTGTCTCAGAGGAGAGAGCAGAACACAAAGCTGATGAGGCAGCTGGAATTAACCCCACACAGGAGATGCAGAAGTTATTGAGGGAAGATAGGGTGCAAGGTGGGCTTGGAAACATTGACCTTTGGGAAGGTCATTACAGAAAGTATTTGGGCACAGAGAGCAGGAGAGACCAAGCTCACTCCAGCAGGAGTCAGTGGGCTTGTCTGGGAGGTGGAAGAGTCAGATTCACTTTTGAGTAGACAGGGGAAAAAAGATGATGCTTTGTTTTCCATGTGGGTCTCAAAATGTTGAGCACCAGTCCTGTGCTCCCTTCTGCCAAGTTAAATTTTTAATTTTTACCTTCTTCCTGACTGAACTTTATGTTTAACTTTTGGATGTGAGCAGTTTTCCAGTGACTGAAGGTTTAGTGGGCTTGTGTTTAGAAATTATATCAGATTTGTTGATTTTTTGTGTATTTTTACATTTTGCTGCTCCTGTTTTGTACAACCTCTTGACAGGTAACCCCTCAGTAAAGGGAGCTCATTCTACCTTTGGATGAAGGAAGCTGTGTTTTGTTGGGGTTACGTAGCAAAGACAAGCAGGTCACAACATCCCTGGGAAAAAGTGGCTCATAGTTTCTTTTAATTTATCATTTTTAGAACACTGGTTTAAAACTCTGTGGTTGGAATTAGCACATTCCCATCAGAGCAGAGAGAAAAGAAGCACCTGAGTTTTCTGAAATGCTCCGAGTTTGCCAAAACGCAGCTGTGAGGCTGCAGTAATGCTGTGTGTGTGCTTGCAGGATGGAACAGAGGTGGTGGTGAAGGAGGTGCTGGCAGGAGACAGCGTGCACAGCCTGCTGAGCATCCTGGATGTCATCACGGTGAGTGCTGGGAGGGGCAGAGCCTGCCAGGGGAAGCAGGCCTTGGGCATTCCTAGGGAAGAATCAGAATGCAACATGGTTTTTTTGATGAATTCTCCTCCTCCCAGGCCTTCACAGGTGTAAGCTGAGCTTTGTGGTGTGGAGGGTGGTTGTGAAATGTGTGCTTGACTGGCTGCTTCTGATTGGCAGGAGGATTTGAATGATCCCTTTGTGTCTGGAAAACTGAGATTACAGTTTGATTTGCTCAAATCACAGCTCAGGCAGGAGCAGGACCAGGCTGGGGCCCAGCAGTTCAGGCTGTTACATGTTTGATGGGTTGCTTAATGAATTTGTTTTTATTTTATTTAATCTAATGAAAATCTGACAGTTGTTAGTAGTGTAATTATCCTGTGAAACCAGTTGATGGATTTATTTCATTTGTAACATCAGTAGTGCTGGTGGCCAGCTGAGGGCTGTGCTCTTTGGCAGGGGCCAGGATGAGCTGAATGCTGATCATATTCAGTGCAAAATTGGTGGATTTTGTTTCAGTTGGAATTAGACTGATGGCTTTGCTGAAATCACTTTAGGAATGCCTAAATGAAAGGTGTTGAATTCAACATCTTTGATAATACCCAAGCCCTGAGGGTGTTTTTTGAAGGATTTTGGTAGGATGGGATTTGAGAGGATGAAGATAAATCTAATCAGTAAGTTGTTCATGTTTACCTTGTGTCATGTTTCTGCCATGCTTGGCTGTTGCTGTTCATCAGTAGGTGCCATTGCTCTGTGTGTGAGGAGTTAAAGGATTCTCTGAAGTGTTCTTTGTCACTTCCAAAAGCAGGCACACACCTCTATAACCACATTATCTATACATCTATATTATGTATATCTGTAGTTCCCATAAAACCTATCACCAGTGAGAACCTTTTTTAAGCTTGGTCGCAGTTTTCTCTGTAGAAAGGGAATAATTTGGACTGTACAAGTCTAGTTCTTGCTGTCAAATTCATAATATCTTTGTAAATCCATATTAGTACCTTTGCTCTTGTTACTTCCACCACTAAATTTTCTTCATAACAATGTCTAAAGAGCAGGGCCATCATAAAGGAACATGAATACCCGTCATGTTGTTGCTTGTTTAAAGTGAATATAAGAAGAGAAATCCTTGTATAGCAGTGCTTTATGCCTTTGTTTTCTAAAAAAAGTGGTTGCCATTCATTTTTTATCCTGTTGGGTTTTTTCATTTTTAATTCTCATTCTGTATTTTTTTTTTTCTCTTTCTCATTAGTTATACCACTGGTAAGTAAAAAAAATAGAAATGATTGAAAGTGTGCTGAACAGAGTTAGCAGTCTGCAGAAGAATCTGTAATGAAAAAACCTGGAAATATTTTTTGCTAAACTTGTTCTCATTTATTTTTATAACTCTTTTGTTCCTCACTTCCCAGCTTCGTGAGCTGCTTGTTTCATTGCTGGTTTTCCTCTTCCTTATGTTCCTTGCAGACTTTAGGTAGAGGAGTAGCATGAAAATAGGCAAGGAGAGAGGAAGTAGCACTGGATCAAAATAGAGGAGACCCCTCAGTGTCATCCCAAAACAGTGAGTGAGTCTTAGAACATCCTGCAGATACCATAAGCTGAATTAGATTTCACTGCACCACCAAACACATGACTGTGATGTGAAGAAAGGGTGCATTCAGAGAGGATTTCAGTTGTCTGAGCTGGATTTGTGATTCTTTTGACTGATTTTGCAGCACATGATGTCAGGCTGGTCCCTCACTTAGATGAGAGTTGTGCAAGAAGGTTGAGGGTGCTGCAAGAAGTGGCAAGATCTCATTGGTGGACCTAAAAGAAAGGTCACACCAGAGGTACTTTTCTAATTGCATTTTTCAGCTTTCAAACTGAAAAGTCCCTTTAGTTCTGCTAAATATGAAGGTAGCAGCTGTGACATGAGCCTCCCCTTATTCTGGGAACAGATTGATGCTGCTTTCTCCAAACTCTGAGGAGAAACTGAAGCTTTTGAATCCGAGTAGCTGCAGGCCCTTTCCTGGTATTCTGGAACATTTCTGAGGTGCAGTTAATGACTTTGACTTGATAGTGCCTCAAATACCAAAGAAATCTCTGAGCTGGGCCTTGTTGATGTCTCTGTTTTCAGCAACCCTTGCTGAGAGGTTGTGTGTGCAGCCAGAGCTTTTCCCAGAGCAGTCAATGTTCATCCAGAGTGAGCTGGTCCAGCAGAGATGTGATGCTGATTGCTGGAGATTTGAGGTTCACTCTTCTCTTGTCCTACATGTGGAGATGCTCTTAAGAACACAGGGGCCTGGTGGCATAGTTGGGATAACAAAGTTGGAGAAGGAAGAGGCTGTGAGGGATATTGATCAAATGGCAGTGATTGAGGGGGGGAAAAATGAAAGTCAGGATTAAAATAAGCTGGAAAAACACTTGGATAAAGGTGAGCCTGCAGGGCTGACAAGATGGATGAGGTTATAAAGAAGTGATTGATGGCTGCAAGAACTTTGGGTGCAGCAGTGTTGATGTAGAGGATGTCAGGAAGGAGCAGAGGAAGACAAAATCCAGCCATGGAAATGGGGAGAACATCCCAGATTTTTGGGTCCAAAAAGGAGCTACCACTGCAAGTGGAAGGATGTGAAACATCCATGTCTCTTGCAGCAGATTTTTTGACCAAACTTGGTTGGATTTGGCCATAAGCTGTCACCTGGGTTCAGCTGCTGCTTGGAGGTGATGCCTCAGCTCTTGGAATGAGACAGAAGTAAATAGTTACCTGCCCTGAGAACAAAAAGTTCTCTGTTGAAAAAAACCCTGTTTCGTAACTGATTATAACTTAACTGTTCTTGTCATCTCAGTGTGTGATTGCAAAATAGTATAATTTGAACGTGGTATTCTCCCTGTGCTGCTGATAACATTAGAGCTGAGAGGAGTGACAATTATGGAAGATTTCCTCCTCACACTCCCCTGACAGCTCTTGCATGTCCCAGCCCCATTAGCCATGGTGTTGGCCCTTTCAGAAGAGCTGCTCTCATGCAGGGATTTCAGAGAGGCAAAATTATATGCTGAAAACTTGGAGGAATGGGCTGTTCTTTGGAGAAAAAGGCTTCTGCATTGTTATCTGTTATTATCCTAAAGCTGTTTTTCTGAGGTTGTCAGCACTGAGCACTTTCCAGAAAAAGCCCAAACACTTTACTGGGTAGACTGGGGACCAGAGTACTGGGATACCCAGGGCTCAGTTTGCTCTTTGGAATAACTCATGAAACACCATTAAACTTGATACTTATCATTGTCCAGCAACTAAAAGTGTAATATTTTCATTGGTTTTTTACTATATTTTTGCTGTAGAGATCAGTCGAAAATACAGTTGATGGCAAATGCAGTGCTTAAAAGCAGACTATATACATTTTCTTTTACATGTAAGTATGAGTAGTACAAATAAATTCTTCATGTAAAGCCAGACTTCAAACTGGCCTGTAATAGAGGATTGCTGCATTTATTTTTGGGTACAGCCAAAGCACAGAAATGTTATTTGTTAATTTCTTTACTTAATTAAAAGAAACTTGGGAAAACCGAGGACACTGGGAGCTTTGCACTGTAGGTCAAAGAGATGTTTAAAATTTCAGATCCCTCAGGAACTTGAAAATCAAGGCTATTAATATCATCCCCAGATTTTATAAAAAGGTCAGCTGAAGTTGGTGTAATTAAGAAATTGGTTCCAATTAATCTAATTTAATTTTAGAATCTGCTTCACGGTGCCTTCCAGACCAGCAGGCAGACAGAGCTGCAGCTTTATTTTCCAGAGTGATTAGAGAAAGTCTCTTGTTTGGTTTTGCTGGGTTTTTTAGGCAGTAATTCCTTCAAAATGCTTGTGTTGAGTTGTGTGATGCTCTGCAAGTCTTGCAGGCAGTTTGGTTTGTAATCAGCATTTAACATCTGTGTGTCAGTGCTGGGAAAAAGGTGCCTTGTATTGCTCTGGAAGGGGAAAGCTGCTGGAGCTGTGAGGTGCTGTTAAGATAGAAACTCCATTTCTTCCTCTGCTCCTGCTCTGTGCTGCAAACAGGCTCATTTTATCTTGCAAATACTGTGTAAATCAATATTTGATGGATTAGTAAATTAATTTATGAGTTAGAGATGTTGATTCCAGCATTTATTAAGTGGGTGAGAGGGGCATTGTCTATCTTTTTATCCAAGTGTTTGGCAGTAGATTTTTGTTAAAATCTATTTGCATTTAAGGGGGAAAATCCAAACCCAGAGGCTTGCCTTCCAGTGTGAAAAAAAATCTCTGTATTGTACCCACTTTTCATTTGTTTGTTAGTTCTCCATCTGTTCTTCGAGCAGGATGGTCTAGACCCACGTTGTCTCCAGTAAAGAGAAGCTGTTTGGATTTGTCACATGGAATATTTAAAGTATAGATATATGAAAAAAAAAATGTATATATATCTTGAAACAGAAGAAGTCTGCCTGTCTTTTGTCTTCCTCCATTATGTCTGTAATTACTGTACAAGTTTGTTGTGTTTTTCACTGGTTGTGTGAGTCTGGGGTTGTTTTTGCAGCAAATAACTTGGTTGTCAGCACAGATAATAAAATCAACAAACCCTCTTTTCTCTGCAGCCTTGACTAGCTGGGATTTCAAAGGCTGGCTCTGTAATACAGCTGTGTCAGAGCTGAGAGCCTGGCACTTCCCTCACCCTGATCCAACTCCCTGGAGCTCTTATTTCCCTGCCCTGTCTCTAATGCAGGTGTGAATTCACCCCCATTACACCCCCCGTGGTCGTGGAGCACCAGCTCAAGGCTTTTTGTGGTCAGAAGTTGTCTGTCAGACACTGACAACAGCAAAGCAGGAATCTGGGAGGAACTGGATTGGATCACTGATGGATTAACCCCCTGTCTCTGGAACTTTCTCTTAGGGTCACCCTGCTCCCTATAAAACGGTCTCAGCCCGAGCAGCCACTCCATCCACAATACTGAGGCTTCCAGCCAGTGCCTTCCAGGATGTGTTCCAGAAATACCCTGAAACCCTTGTGAGAGTGGTGCAGGTAGGTAGAGCTGAGGGGAAAGGGGAACCACTCTCATTTCCAGGTTACAGGAGGATATTTAGAGGCTCAGCAAGGTCATCATCCATCCTTTGCTAGATACAGAACTGCTCAGCACATCTTATCAAGATTTGGATTTGTTCTGCTGTTCTCCTGGCTGTTGAGCCCTAGAGTTAATAATCCAGCATTATCCCAAACAGGGAAACATAATTTATGTATCTGTATATCTCCATTAATTGAGTTTCTGCCCTTATCAATCAGCCAGACCTGCAGTGTGGTCTGTTGGTCCTTGGGGAGTAGAAAGGTGCTGGCATGGGCTCTGCAGCTTGGGATGCCCCAGGAGGGCTCCAGAATGGCTGAGAGTCATGAACAGACTATCACATGTCCTGAAACAGGACTGCTGGACCCTCAGGAGCTGTTTGGTGAGGGCTGATGCTTTGGAAGAGTCACAAAATTCAGACTGATGTGTGAATTTTCACTTTAGAAGCCTCTGTCAGCACCTGAGGGAAGAGCTGTGCTTTGTGTCAGTTGTGCTCACCTCCTGCTGCTTTGCAGGGGCTCAGACAGCTCTCCAGTGAGCATCTCCTGCAGGTGGGAGGTGGTGCAGGGATCAGATTAAGGATTTCCAGGGGTGGTGCCTTGTCCCACAGGTGTGTCAGCCACAGGGTGACCCCATGAGTCACTCTGGGCTGTCCTTTTGCTTTGCCATCGCTTCTGAATCTGTTTGTCCTTGCAAACTGTTCTGGTCTCTGGATGATTTATGAGCAACACATGAACCTCCTCATACTGCTGGTTGAAGGAGAACAGATCATTAACACCAAATTAATTTGCTCTGTGAGAGTTGATACAAAAGTGGGGATGGCTCAGGAGTGGGAACTAGCTGGCAGGGCAGAGGAAGGTGCCACTGATTCCAGTGTTAGGTTTGAGTGCTTGTGGGGCAGTGGGGCAGGTTCTCTATGGGGAGAGCTGGAATAATTTTTTTAATGAAGAGGAAAATTGGACACAAATACTTCTATTTCAAGGCACTTATACTATTGATGTTTATAGGAAATAAAAAGCATTTGGTGTTTGGGAGTAAGACTTTGGATTCTCGTGCCATCAAATGATTGTGGAGTCATTGGTAAATCATTTGAATCTGTCTCTGTCTCAGTTTTATCAGCTGCTAAAAAGGAATTTCAGCTTAGGGTACAGTCTGTATTTTATAGAATGCTTTCAGGTACTCTAGTGCATGATTGTGTCTAAGTGCCAGAACGAATGTGGGAGAATGCTAAATCCATTGCTATTGCTTCTTTGTTCCCTGCTTGCAGATCATCATGGTGAGGCTGCAGAGAGTGACATTCCTGGCCTTGCACAACTACCTGGGGCTGACCACAGAGCTCTTCAGCTGTGTAAGTTTGGGAGGCAGGTCCTCTGCTCTCCTGGCAGGGCACACAGAGGTTTTTCTTCTTCCAGAAGGTCATAAAGCAAATGCTCCATATTAATTTCATAATGACAGTGCTTGAGGACTGAGGCACTTGTATAACCAGCCCATAAAACCCAGCCTACACTGATGCCTGGGAATTGGTGGGGAGGCTTAAACTTCCCAAGTGCATCATTCCATGGTGATGTGTGTGCTCTGCTCGGTGCTTCAGCAGTTCTGATGTTTGCTGATGATGTCACCTCTGCCTGGAGCTGTCCTTATTTGTAAAAATAAGGAAAATGCTGCACCCGTGGTGGCAGAGGGTCAGGGAATGCTCAGAGTGTCAAGCTGGGAGTCCCCAGGCCCTGCTGGGATGCAGTGAGGGAGCTGCAGATCCCAGGGGAAGCCACCCTTGGGGATCTGGGACTGATGAGCACAAGCTGAGTGGTACCTGGGGGTCTGTGCAGGCTCCGGGGTGTGGGACACGTGTCAGGGGGTGGTTGATGTTTGCTTGTCCCCACTGCTCCCAGCAGAGCCAGGGCAGCCCTCTGATCTCCGTGAGCAGCGTCACCGCTGGAGGCAGCGCCGGCAAGGCGGGGAAGAGACAAACACCCAGTGCTTTGGAGGAGGATCGTGGAGAGAAGTTTGAAAAGTCTGGGGAAGCCCTGGAAATGGGTAATGCTTCTGGAAACATGGGGGAACTGTCCTCTGGGATCTTCTTTAATTTTTGCACTACTCACAGAATTCCAGCCTGTGGTGTCCCCTGGGGCCTGCTCACACCCTGGTCATCCCCTTCCAGTCCTAGCATGGAACCCTACACTGGTTTGGGTTGGAAAGGACCTTAAAGCTCATCCAGTGCCCCCCCTGCCATGGGCAGGGACACCGCCCACTGTCCCAGGCTGCTCCAAGCCCTGTCCAGCCTGGCCTTGGACACTTGCAGGGATCCAGGGGCAGCCACAGCTGCTCTGGGCACCCTGTGCCAGGGCCTCACTGCCCTTAATAGTAAATAATTTCCTCCTCAAACCCAGTCTAACCCTGCCCTCCTTCAGTTTGAGGCCATTCCCCTGTGTCCTTTCACTACATTTGATCCACTGTTGGTATCACTGCTGTTGATCAGAGGATTTTTATTTTATCAGAATAGTTAAGGATTGTCTTAGATTCATTTCAGGTTTGAAACCTTTGGATAGTCCTTAGCTTCAATGGGGAAATATTACTGTGTTCTTAATGATATTGAGGGAGGAAGGAAAGAGGAAAAATAAGTGACTCCTCATTTTGAATGCAGAGAGGGAGTTGGGAAAATTCAGCACTCCAGACATCAGCAGAAGAATTGCTGGATATGTGTTTTTTCAGCCTAAAGACTCAGTACTGAAGGTAAAGCCAGGAAAATAGATGGAGTTGAATTTTGCCTCTGCAGATGGAAAAAAAACTCATTAAATCAAAACCAGGAAAAAGGTTTAATTTAATAATAAATTTAATATGTAATGTCAGTGTTAAAGAATCTTTAAGTCAGCCTTTAATAGGGGGTAGTTAAAGGTTCTTGTTGTTAGTGAAACTTGCTTTATTAGGGGATACCTTGTCTTTACAACATTTGTTTTTAAATTTCAGACATGTTGAGAATTTCTGGTGCAGAAAACTCTGAGCATGTTTTCAGAAGAAGCCTTTCATCACCTCCCTATGCAGGCTCTACAGAGGCTTCTAGTAAGTAGTGCTTGGTAAAATTGTGGGAAATATGTAATTTATCTAATCATGGGGGAAACCACATGATCTCTGGAGTGCTGGGTTAGATAATTTTCTGTTTATGGTGGATAATCATCTTGCAGTCCTGTTCATGGTAGGTAATCATCTTGCAGTGGTGCTGCTTCCTAACTCATTGATCAAAAAATTATTTAGTGACAAATGGACTGTTATCTCAGAGAGCATTCCCTTGCTGTCATTATCAGCAATGGGGAACATCATTTGGCTACCAAGACCTGCAAATGAAGAGCTTTATTAATTGATATTACTGAAACAAACTGAATTATGATGATAGGCCATCATCTTTCACATAAAAGATGACACAGGTTTCTTGCTTGGCTGATTGTCCCAAAAAGCACATTACATTGCTTTGCTGCTTTTAGAGGAATGTTCTTTAGAGTGGATAATAAAGGTGATGGATCATGGGATGCTCTGAGGAGACATTTATGAGGCTGAGCTGGTTTGATGCTGCAGTATCATTTTGGGGAACTTCAGATACTCCACTGTAGACATTTTCCTCTGGGCCAAGGTGGAGAAACTGGAGTTCTTGTGGGAATCACAGAACACAGGCATCTGTCTCTGTTAGATGAGTAATAAATTAGCCACTGAGGGAATTCCAAGCTCATGCTCAGGTACTGTTAATAGAGAAATGTTTGATCAGTGGAATCAAGGTGCCCTGGGTACTTCAGAAGATGCTTTTATTGCTCACATTGGCTATTAAGTGACTTAGGAGAAAGAACATACTATGAGGGGTTGAAGAGCTTGGAGACAAGCAAGAAGGGAGGAGCCAGGCTGAGGGAGCCCTGAGCACTGAGAGCTTTCCCCAGAGTAAGGTTTGTGTCACTTGTTGCTGCCACACGAAGTTCCTGGTGTGCAAAGAGGAGAGCAAAGGGGGAGTTCCTTCAGTCTTAACACTGGAGGGCTGATTAGTTTTCTCTTCAGTTCCTGCTGGGCGAGTGTAAAGGGTCCCACTTAGATTTTTCATGGTTTCCATGTTACTGTCCAGAGGGGTGGATGTGATGCAGAAATAGGATTTTGGTTGGGGTAAGTAGATCATCTTTCTAAGCCAGGGAGACAAATTAAGAGAAAATACTGACTGACCCACACGAGACTTGGCTTGATCTTCATGTGTGTGAGGTTGTTTTACACTAAGAATTATAAAATGCACCAGCAGACTTGATTCAGTGGTAAATTAATTAATCCTTGCCCTGAACACAGCCCCTTCCCCGAGGTAAATGAGGCAGTTCAGTGGGCTCTGCCTGTGCAGCCCTGTGACATTCTCAGGGACAGTCCTTGTGTGTTCTTAGGAGCTTTAATATGGAAGGATCCCTGCAAACTTCTCAGTGTCCATTTGTCCTTCCTTTCTCCTTTTGTGTGTCATAAAAATTATGCCAAGGTACACAGAGCTTGGCAGATAGAGAGAACTAATTTTTACTGACAGAAGGAGCATATCTAATTGGGTAATTATGATTTGCCTCAGTTAACAGAGCTGATTTCTTCTCACCATTTAGCTTGCACAGAAAGTGTCTTGATGTCTGTAATGAAAAGATCAAGATATTGCTTCAGATTCTGTTCCACTGCTTACTGTGTGTTCAGACTCCATGGAATATTGATCTTGTTTATTATTAATTCAGAGAGGAGAAAACTAATGTTAGAGTTATACAAGTGCTGTTATCTCAACAGTTCTTGATTTGCTTGTTATTAGAATTAATAAACACTGCTAAAAATTACTTTAGGAGAAAACACTACTGCCTCAGTTGCTTCTGGGACTGGCTGTAATCTCTTCTGGTTTTTTGTGTAGCCTCTTGAATTAAAGCATAGCAGATGAGGGAATGGGATTCTGCCAGCTCAGGCTACTCTGCTTTATAAGTGTACTACCTTTGTGTGGAGAAAGATAGAATTAATTCATGGAAGCATCTGGGCTGGGGAACAGAGGAATTAGAAAGCAGAAATAAAACAGCGGGGCCTTTTGGATGTAGCAACTTCACCCCTTCATTGTCCCTGGAAATAAGTCTTCCTAACTCTATTTTTAAGGTTAAACAGCAGTTGTCTTCTATTGTTTTGGTATTTTTTTTCCCCAAAGAGTTGGAGCTGTTCCCCCAGAGCCCTGACGTGCAGTGCACGTGGCACTGGCAGAATGTGGCAGGGAAGGCACCTGCTCTACACCCCCAACCTGGCCTTGAATGGTTTTGTGTTACTGTTTTTTAACTTACAGGTGTTTCAGTAGATGTTAGTGGCTGTCAAGTCATTTTATTGCACATCTTGGAATTCTGTGGAGATTCCCTTGGTGTGGAATGGGAAACCACTGCTGCAACTTTTTATGTATTTTCTTCCCCTGACTTATTAAATGGATTCTTTGGATTTGTCTGACCATGCTCTGTTTGTGAGAGGTCCTTTACAGCAAGGAATTAAAAACTTGTATCAGCTGTAGTTTTCCAGTCATTATTTATAAATCTGTTTTTATTTTTGTGGTCTGCTTTTTACAAATAACCTTTTTACAAATACCTGGAAGTCAAGAGCACAAAAAGCCTCTTGAATTATAACCCTGCACCTTAAAATCTGGAATGAAAGTGTTGCTCCCTGTGACCTTGACAGACATTTTATCTTTTCCTGCATCTTTGTGTACAGGGTTGATAAAGTTTTAGTTCCATCAAGCTGTCAGCAGCCCAGTTTCTGAAGTCTCTCATTCCTTCCCTTTCACAAGGCAGGAATGCTGGCAGGGTTGTGGCAGTTGCCATTGTTTGTGCCATGGCCATCCAGCAGTGTGTGGGACACCCTGTGTTCCTCAGGCAGGATCCATCCCTCTCCTTGCCCAGCACCTCCTGCTCATCCTGCAGCAGCACAGCAGCTCCAGTAATCACTGTGAGCACCAGGGGAGGGCTCCTGCTTTGGGCAGACAGCAGCTTTCATTCTTACAATGCCTCCTCGTGCTCCTCTCCCTGGGTTTTTAAGGTGCAGGGCTGGGCAGGAGATGCTTTCTCTGCCTGGGGGGCCAAAATCCCAGTGTTTGGGTTGAAAATGCACTTGGTGTGTTGGGGCTCAGGAGTTTGGCTGATTTGGTGGGGCAGGGAGATTGACAGGGAGTCAGATCAGCTCATATGGAACTGCTCTTTCTACTATCCCAGTTTATTGTTTATAGCTGATTTAGGGTCTTTAATGCTGCAGTGTGCAGGAAATTCAGTTAATAGCATCAACAGCATTACTATTTATTTTTATTTTTTATCTTATGATGTGTTTGTTCTGATGCCAATCAACTTTGGGTCAACTTGTGGGGTTTCTTGTTTGGAGGCTGATCATTAAATGACTTTATTATGATCCCAGTGGCAGGTTTGAAATGTGCAAAGATTTGTTTTTTATTTGTTTATATTTGTAGATCACAGAATTATGGTTAAGGTTGGAGAAGACCTTTAAGATCTTCAAGTCCAACTGTCAGGCCAGCACCACCCTGTGTTCATCACTAAACCATGTTCCCAAGTGTCACACCCACATGTCCTTTGAACTCTTCCAGGGGTGGTGACTCCACCCCTGCCCTGGGCAGCCTGTGCCAGTATTTTACAACCCTTTCCATGAAAAGATTTTTCCTAATATCTAATCTAAACCTCCCCTGGCAGAACTCAAGGGCATTTCCTCAGGATGACATGGAAAGAGTACTCTGAGGTAGATCTGAATATTTGTGGCAGTGGGATTCTTCCCTTGGTCTAGCTGGGGTGGGAGAGAGGAGTCAAGCTCCTTCAGAAATAAAAACAGTGTTTTTGAAATTCAGTTTATGGAATTCAGCCCTTCATGGTAAGGTGGTATTGTCACACGGTCACAGATCACAATGGTGTAAATTCTGGTTCCAAAAGCCAGCTTCCCAAAGTTGGGGCAATCCTGGGCAAATTCAAGTGTGTGTCTCTTGGGAGGGACAGGTGGGGAAAGAATTCAGAATACAAAATTTGAATTTGTTAGGTGACAGAATTTACCACTCAGGAGAGACAATTGCTTTTCCAAAGGGCCCAGCTTATTCCTGAGCATCAATTTGTATTTATAAAAGCAAAAGTGTAAGAACAATGTAGTGACTGAAGGTAAAAGATATAAGGAAGAAAATGTAAACTTTTCTGAATAGTCTGTTTTGGGGATATTTTAGGCATAGAAATAAGGTTGAAATTATTAGAGATTTATTTGTTAAAGAAAATTGCAGTTTCTGCATGATTCTTAAACGCATCTGTAAATATTCAGGCTGTGGGAATCCTGTTCAAGGTTTTCAGATAGGAGGAGTTTCCCAGTTACGTTTTCATTATTGATTAGCTCAGAGAAGTTCCTGGAAGATGGATGGGACAGCAAAGGACCTAATGTAATTAAGATGTATTAAAATTGGGAAGTAAGGAATGGAAGTGGTATTGACTTCAAATTCATGAATTAAATAAATGAGAACTGTAAGGGAATTTCTTACGTAAATTTCAGCACCACAATTTGGACAAGTTGTAGAAAAGATTTGAAATTATTGGGGGCAAAATGCTTTGTATGGAAAGACTTCTAGAAGTTGCTGATCATAATTTTCTCATTTCATATGAAATGACAATTTATTGGGTACAAAAAATTTATTTAGTTTGGTGAAGAAAATGTTAATAATTTCCTGAAAATAGTGAGGAAAATTTGGTGGATTTGCCTTTTCCTGGCTGTAGTAGTAGTAGTAGTAGTAG
>VXBC01001044.1:0-12881 GCA_013399945.1 Ploceus nigricollis
ATTTATATATATATTTATATATCCTATTTACACATATTGCACACCGTCCTCTGGCCTCCTGCATTCCTGCCTGTTAATGGAAACGTTTCCTTTTCTCCTCTGGGTCTGACCCGAAGTCCCGGGACCCGATGCCATTCTGGAGATTTATTAGAGAATCCTTCATCTGCAAGACAAGAGATTTCTCCACTGTGGTGCTGCCCTAGGGGAGAGAACTTGGGCATTTCCTTTTTCCTTTTCCCCTGTAAGGTGTTGATGCCATAATTGTGGTTTTGGGTGTGGGGAGTCAGGGCTGGGATGCACAAATGGGGACTGGGAATGTGGGGCAGCATTCTCCAGGAGAAGGGGTGAGCAGAGTACAGGGTGAGAATAAACTCCTGTGTGACTACCAGGACAGTGCTGAGGAGCCAAGGAGGCTGAAGTCTGTCCTTATCTACACCCAGGTGAGCTGCTGAAACTGTCTGATAAGGACATGGATTAGCATTCCCTAAGTTCTCTCTCCTTAGGGGAAAGCAGCTCACATTTAGGGACTTAGGAGGGAGCAGCTCTCATTTCTGGCCTGTGTTTTCAGCAGCGCTGTGTGCTTTTGAGGGAGCACACCCTGAAATTCCTGGATTTATGAGGCAGCAGCTCTCATTTCTGGCCTGTGTTTTCAGCAGCGCTGTGTGCTTTTGAGGGAGCACACCCTGAAATTCCTGGCTTTGTGTGATGAGAGCGTGTCCCCTTCCTCCCTGGAAGCTGCATGTAAATCCAGGGCTCAGCTCAAAGCAGTTTGCTCGCCAAACTGGGATGACAGATTAGATACCAAATGTGCCAATATGAGGTTTTTGGCCCTGTAGGGTTCTCTCCTTGACATGCATGGACCCCTCTGATGGGAGAGAGCAGCTGTGGCCCCCTGTGACAGCCCTTGTGGTACCCACCAACAGCAGGAGATGGATCTAAAGGAGCTGACACACCTGAGGGGCTGTGCTGGAAGCAGGAGATGCTGAAGGATGGGGAGCAGGACTGGGAGGACACAGTGACACCGCGGTCACAGCCCTGGCTGCAGCTGTGCAGTCTCACCTGGTCCAGGAGCATCACGGAGGATTTGATGATCTCGCGCCATTTCTGCAGCTCTGAGTCGTGGTACTTCTGCTGGGACTCCAGCAACTGGGCCCACTCTGTCTGAGACTGGGGTAACCTGCCACAAAAACACAGACAGGAGTCATAAAATCACAGTTTGTACAGAGATTTCTCTTTCACAGAATCACAGAATAACCAGGTTGGGAGAGACCTTCAAGATCATTGAGTCCAACCCAGCCCCAACAGCTCAGCTAAACCCTGGCACCCAGTGCCACATCCAGGCTTTGTTAAACACACCCAGGGATGGTGACTCCACCACCTCCCCAGGCAGCCATTCCAGAACTTTATCACCTTTCTGTAAAAAACCTTTTCCTGATATCCAACCTGTATTTCCCTTGGTGCAGCTTGAGGCTGTGTCCTCTGGTTCTGTCAGTGCTGCCTGGAGAAAGAGCCCAGCCCCAGCTGAGCACAGCCACCTTTCAGGAGCTGTAGAGAGTGATGAGGTCACCCCTGAGTCTCCTTTTCTCCAGGCTGAGCACCCCCAGCTCCCTCAGTGGTTCCTCACAGGGTTTGTGTTCCCAGCCCCTCTCCAGCCTCGCTGCCTCCTCGAGCATCCCAAGGTCCTTCCCAAACTGAGGGGCCAGAGCTGGACACAGCACTCGAGGTGTGCCCTCACCAGTGCCCAGCACAGGGGCAGAGTGACCTCCCTGCTCCTGCTGGCCACACCATTCCTGAGCCAGGGCAGGAGCCACTGGCCTTCTCGGCCACCAGGGCACACTGCTGGCTCATGTTCAGTCACTGTTGACCAGCACCCCCAGGTCCCTTTCTGCCTTTATTGTGAGGAATAACTGCCCTGGCTCTTTTTTCCAAGCCTTTCCCTTCAGGCCCATTTAAACCCCCCAAAGCAGAACTGAGGGGAGACGAATCAGGACAGATGGGAGCATTCCAGGTGCTTGGGTGGATTCAGGTGCTTCCACAGCAATCGTGGCTGCAACACAAAAATTCCCCACGTGGAGCCACCCACACAACTCCAGCACTTGCACATCACACTGTGCAACCAGGATGTAAGTTCTGTACTTAAATACTATTGTAGTAGTCTAAAAATCACCAAGAGCACCAGAGAAAGATAAAATCAAAAAAGATAAAATCAAAAGTATCTATAATCACCTAAAGTATCTATCTGTGGGGAAGTAGCAGGGCTGGTATGGGGAAGATAGTAATTTCCTTTCCTAAGGAGGAGAGATTACAGAAATAGGGCAAAAAATTCCAGCACAGTGGTAGCACATGAGTATGAATGCTTGAAGTGCAGCAAGGGAGCAACTGGGATTCCAAAAAAAGGACACAAGGGGACAAAAACACCTCAGAAAAGTGGATGCAGGATGTTCTCAGCCTCTAAAAATAGACCAGAGATCATTCAGGCAGGACACCTGGACCCACACCTTCCAAAACACGAACCTGACAGACCGTGTGCCCCAGGCCCAAATTCTCCTCTGATACAAAGGGATCACTCTAAGATGCTGCTTCCCATCTGGAGGGAAGTTTGGCCACCAAAGGAGGGGAAGTGACCACCTCAGCCCAAAACTGCTGAACATTTACTCACAGAGCATCCTCTGTGGCCTTAACTCAGCTCTTCAGCTGCAGGGGAAATGCACACAGCCCTTGTAAAACACCTGTTTTACCCAAAAGTGAGAGCCCAGAGCTCTGGGGTGACAGAAAAGCCTCTGACATCCATGAAAACCAAGGAGAGCCCCAGCAGGCGTGGCTGTACCTCTCCTGCAGCCTCAGGCCCTGCCACGCCGTCAGCGTCTGCGTGGTGTACTCCAACATCCAGAGCTTGTAGAACAGCATCATGTTGAGAATGACCAGCAGCACCAGACTGCAAGGAGAGCAAGAAAACAGCCACTTCAGGAGCATTTCACAGCTCCCTGCTTGCCAGGAGCACCTGGGACAACACCCAGGCCTGCAGGAAGGTGTCTGAGGCGCAGTCCATGCTGTGAGTGGGGATTTAATCGGAGTGAGCAACCAAAACTTCACCTCGTGGAAGAAATGTGTGAGCCAGGAGGACAGACAGACAGACAGAACAGGCTGGGTGAGTGGATGTGCTGAATGCAGAGAAAGGGAGGGAAATGGGAGAGTAAAGAGGCAAAAAAAGAGAGAGACAGTACCTGAAACAGATCCTAATGGGAGCAGGGAAGAGAAAAGACGGAGCAGCTGCAGGTTAGAAACGGAGTGACACAAACTGGGCTGGGGGAGGCTCAGACACTGCAGGGGAAAGGAGCAGAGGGGAGAGAGGCAGGAAGGACAGACAGGGATCTGTGAGCCTGTACTGCTGGTGAAGTTACCTCAGCACAGCTGAGCTCCCGGGGACAGCAGGTGGCCGTGCAGGCACTGACACACACACAGTGCTCACATCCTCCCCAATTCCCTGTGCAGGCACTGACACACACACAGAGCTCACATCCAGCCTTCCCCATTCCACATGCAGGCACTGACACTCATACAGAGCTCACATCCAGCACTCCCCTCTCCCAGTGAGGCACTGACACACACACAGAGCTCACATCCAGCACTCCCCTCTCCCAGTGAGGCACTGACACACACACAGAGCTCACATCCATCACTCCCCATTCCCTGTGCAGGCACTGACACACACACAGAGCTCACATCCTCCCCAATTCCCTGTGCAGGCACTGACACACACACAGAGCTCACATCCAGCACTCCCCATTCCCACTGGGGCTCTGTCTGACACACACACACACACACTGCTCACATCCTCCCTTCCCCATTCCCACCCCAGCCCTGGGAGCACACCCCAGCCCTGGGAGTACACCCCAGCCATGCCCTGCCCAGCTCCTCTCACCCCCACCACACAGGGGGGCATTTCTGCTCCTCCCCAGGAAGAGATTCCAAAATGCCAGGCTGGTGCCTGGCTCTGAACAGTGCAGTTATTTTGCTGGAAGAATGGCCCACTATGACCAGTTCAGTCAGGCGGATGGCAGCTGGCCAGAGGAATATTCTGGCAACATCACAGAGGGCTCTGTGACCCAAGTGAAGCTGTCAGGAGATGCTGGCACAAAGCTTTGGTACCTTTGTGCTATGTTCTCATCGTGACAGTACCTTACACCACCTCATTTATCACTGGCTGGGTGCTGCTGCAAATCTCAGCATCTGTGCCTCCTCTGGGGCCAGGGAACACAGAAAGGAGCTCAACTTGAGCTGTCATTTCAGCCCTGAAATCCCAGCTTATCCACACCTCTCTAAAAGCCAGGTGGAGCTTAAGGAAAAGCTGAGCCCAAGTCAGAAAAGCCTGGATCACTGCTTTGGACTGCTCTGCTCCACAGCACTGCCCAGTGAGCAGTGCAGCACTAAATGGAGCCTGCTGTCAGCCCAAGGGCAGAGAACAGTAAAACAGTGACTTTGGGTATTAAACTGAGCCACAGGGACGTGAGGGGCCCATTCCCAGCTCACTTGGAGAGCACATCCCAGTCCAAGGCCACCAATCCTGAAAGGTGTGGCAGGAAAGACCCAAACCAAACAGATCCTGCTGCTGAGCTGATGAAATCACTCCAGTCCCTCCTGCTTCAGCTGCTTCTTTACTTATTGTGCAGAAATTATCTCTCAAGGGTCCAGCTGCTTTCTGGCTGTACCTCTCATCAAAATCACTGCCCAGCACCAGACATGAAAAGGCTTTGCCTGACCAGATGTGACAGAATCCTCACAGACACTGAGCCCTGTTGGGGTAGCCCAGTGACTCCCAGAGAGCTTTGCACAGTCATTGTCCATGATAGCAGCTGGTGTGTCAGCAATTAAATCACTTGTTTTAAATTACCCACACACACAGAGCTTCTACATGTCATTAAAAATCTGTAAACTGCGTCCCTGAAGTAAAAAAAAATAAAAAATAAAACACTTATACTTGGTGGATTTCTTCTCTTATAGGTATTGACTCCTCTCTTCTTGCACAGCTGCCTCTGTCCTGATTGTCACTGCCCCAGACAGGTCCCAGACCTGCCTTTAGGACTCCCAGATCAGACCTTCAAAGCCCATGTTTGGCTAAAACAAGGGCAAAACCAAGGGGAAAGGAGAGAAGGGAGCACAGAACTCCAGGAGCACAGATAAACCAAAGGTGTTTAATGCTGGCTGGGAAGGAAAGCAGAAAAAATCATCACTTACACAAAGCTGATGACAAGGAGCAGCTTGGAGACACTCTGCAGGTGGAAGCCACTGGGGCTCTCCTCAGGGATGTGCCGTGTCTGAGTGGAACCTGAGGAGATGGGATGCATTTGGGATGGGAAACAGGGAAGGGCAAGCCCTGATCCTCTATCCACCCCTCCACCTCCCCCAAACAACCCCAACACTGCCCCTCTGTGACAAAACCCCTGTTTGTCCCCATCCCCTGTGGCTGGGAAAAATGCAGGTGAACCTGAGATGGGAAGAGATGATGCTGACTCTAGTTCAGAAGGCTGAATAGTTTCTTTATTATAACTATATTTCAATACATTAATATATTATTTAAAGAGGAGATCCTAAAACTACATCTTAACTTCTAACTATCATATTTAACTACCAACTGTAACTTCTCTCGTGACTCCCTCTCCAGAGGGAGTCCAGACACAGGTGGACTCCCTGTGTCCATCTATTGGCTATCAATCTATCTATTGAATCTATCTATTGATTCTATTGGCTATCAGGGCTAAACAATGCCCAGCAGTGTCTAATCAATTAATCACCTCAGGTAAATAATTCTCCAATGATGGAAAAACAAGGGACAGAAATAGAAATTGTTTCCTTTTCCTTCCCTCTCTGCTCCTCTACGAAACTTTGCTGAGGGAGCAGGAAATGTGGGCACTACAATCCCCAAGGCCGTGGGCTGTGCAGCTGCTCACCTGCCACGTGCTTGATTCGATGGGCAACCTCCTCATCCGTGGGGGTGGTCACGGGGCTGAGCACCTCCTCCAGGTGTGGCACCCTCAGGTGGGCGTGGGCGCGTTTCCGCCGCCGCACCGTGGATTGCTTGCTCACCTTCTCTTTGGGGGATTGTCTGTGCACCTCCGCCAGGTACGTGCTCTCTGTTTTGGTCAGCTCGCTCTCTGCAGCACCAAGGGGGAGCATTAGGAGTGTGGCTTTGCAGGGAGAGAAAGGTTTAACCCCTCTGCTGTGATGCCTTGGTTTATTTTAGTTAATATTGTAGTTATTATTTATTTTCGTTAATGTTTTAGTTATTATTTATTTTATATTTGTCATCTATTTGTAATCCTGCAGTTCTTTAGTGTGTAACTCCAAACTCCACACTCAGTGTGAGCTGCTGCTCTCCCATTTGGGCAGACACAACAATTCCTCTCCAGGCCTGGCAGTCAAGGACACCTCACTGCCTCAGGCCAGAGAGATGGAAACAAAAGGGAGTTGGGGGAGCAAACTTGGGGTAAATTACTTCATTAGCTGAAGCTGTAATTGGAGGATTCACCCCCAATATGCAGATGGACCAAACTTATAAAAGTGTGAAATCCATGACCCATCATCCATTTTTGGGTGTAGCCCCTGGGGGGCTTTGTCTGCCCTAAATGTACCTGAAGGCCCCCCAATAAATAGAACTGCTTTTTAGTCTCTTAGTTTTGCCTGGCTTCTGATTTTAGGTAGCCCCAAAAAAGGCATCAGCTGAGCCAAAGAAGCTGGCAGAGTCTGAGAGATTTCTGCTGCACATTCCTTGCACCTTTTACCAAAATTTGACCCCAAACTGCCTGACAGGGAGCAGGATTTGATGCCCTGATTAATTCCAGCAGATAATTTATTCCAGCTGTGCTAGCCCCTTTTGTAAGCCACCCCAAGGCTGGATCATGCTGCCCACTCTCAGGGAAACACGAGTGCCACTGTCATTGCCACTCTTACCCAAGTGACGGAAATAATCTTCCAGGCCGCTCCAAAAATTCTTCTCAATGAAGGACTTCACCAGCCCCCAGGGCTGTTTCCTGTAGCGTAATTCTGTGGAAACCCTGTCAGGAGGAAAAGGTCAGTCATTCCCCTGGTTCTGCTTCCTGGGGGTGATGTCAATTCACAATCTTTGTCAGTGTAAGTCCAGGAAATAATCATGTACACTGTTATTTCTGGAATGCTCTCAGCCCTTCACGTTTCCAGAGGAGAAGCACTGCTGGAAAAGTCCTTCCAAAGGCAGGAAGAGCCTCTCCCAAGAGTCCTCCAGGGCCATTTGGCAGACATTTGGATTATCATTACTGAAGTCACACGCACATAGCTTTGCTCAGTACCCAATTCCTCTGCTTAGTCCCAGGAAGTTCATCCTGTGCTTATCACAGTCTGCAGTGATAACAGGCTCTGCAAACCCCTGCATCCAAGAGAGAGGCAAGAAAAATCTATAAATCCTCTCCCTGATGCAGCTGTAACTCCTCTGCACTGATACCAACCCAGTAGATGAAAATCCTGCCTCTACTCTTGGTGACAGGAATATCCCAGCAACAGGACAAAGAAATAACCCCCTCAACCCCTCCTAACACACCCAAACAGCAGAACCCCCTCCCAAAGGTGCCTTTTGCTCATCATTCACTCCCCAGGAGAGGTACCTGAGTCGGCTTTTGTTTCTGGCAACACGAGTCAACGTGTAGCGGTTAATGGTGTAGAAATAATCGTGGTAGGGGACGTCGTGAGTTAGCACCTCTGCATCTATGACGTAGCACTCACTCTCCTGGCTGGCTTTGTACATTGTCTGCAGGAAAAACAGCGTGCAAGGCAACTCTGAGTGTGCTTAGGATGCTGCTCAGGGAGACTGGCACCTCCAGCAGCACTGTGCAAGCAGGAGACACCCCCACGGCCCAGCCCCACCTCTGCAGCTCTGCTGTGAGCAGCTCACCCCGAAGGGAAGGCAGAGGAAAACAAGGGTTTCACCCAGATGCTTCTCGTGGGCACATTTTAAAAAAGGCATTCAGCTCCTGCCTCCAGGATTTTGTAACACAGGTGTTACACACAGTGCCATGTGGGGACCAGCTCGCTGGGACTCTCCAAGCAGGACCTCTCCGAGGAGAACCTCTCCAAGGAGAACCTCTCCACGTGGGACAGTGGGACCTCTCCAAGCAGGACCTCTCCAAGTGGGACCTCACCAAGTAGAACCTCTCCACGTGGGACCTCTCCAAGCAGGACCTCTCCAAGTGGGACCTCACCAAGTAGAACCTCTCCACGTGGGACCTCTCCAAGTAGACCCTCTCTTCTGGTGTCTGCCTTGTCAGGGACCCACCTGAGGTTTTAGCATAAGTTCTAGCTAATAAATTTTCTGGCATAAATTATTCTGTGATTCTAAACACCATGAAAACACATCACTTTCTCCTTTTAAGTGCTTCTGATGTGCTTTTCCCTTTGCTCAAGAGGACAGACAGACACAGTTAAGCACAGATCCCTGGACAAAGCATGGCTTTTCCTGCAGATTATTCCCACTCAGCTCTGCAGTGAGGACACACAGGGGGGACCTTGGTAGTTGAGCCAAACTCAGAATTGAATAAGCCATGGTTTGTTTATCTGGGAGTGTGCTGTTCCCTTTGCTCATCCCATTGCTCTCCCTTTTCCTTTCTGTTCCCTGCACCTCTCCTCACACCCTCTCAAGTCCCACCTTGCTGCTGGCATCCTCCTCTCTGAACTGTGGTGCTCAGACCCCTTTTCCCATCTCCCTCTTAGCAATCCCTGAAGTTCACTCTCAGTATTTACCCTTGCCCACCTGAACACATTTCTGGACATGGAAAGAGCTTTTCCTCCCTGCTAGATACAGCCAGCCTGGCTCCTCCTAGTGCATTGAAGATTTTCCCTTTTTTACCTTTTTAAAGAGATCATCTCACTGTCCTCACCACAATAAAAAATCCTGGAGTGCTGTGAGAAGGACTGGTCAGGCAGTATCTGACTTCCTTGAGTATCTGACTTCCTTGAGCACAGCTCAAAAAACACCAGTTTGGGTGAGAAAAACAGTTGTTAAAATATGCTGCCCTTTTCACAAACTCAGCTGCTTTTGGTGGGAAATTTGTGGTGCTTTCATTGCAACCCAAATTTCGTTGTAAGATTAACTATTCATGGCTGCAGTGACACTGGGCAGCAAGTTAAAACAAGGAAATGTGAACAGGAAAATGGAATCATGAACAGGGATAGTGAAAACATGCTCAGGACAAGAAAATAACTCCCACAGCAGTTTCTACCAAGCATCCCAGCCCTGCTCCACTGTCACCTACCTGAGTCTCAGTGACTGTGGCAGTTTTGGGGGCCAGAGGGTTGGTGAGGGTGATGGTGTACAGGATCACTCTGGTCTGATTGCCATTTTCTTCCTTCTTCCAGGGGTGAAAGATAATATCTGAGAGGACAAAACAACATTCCAGTCAAGCAATTGGAGAGGGATCTCTGGTCAGTCCCCTGGGGAAAAGCACAGCCATATAACCAAGCTGGGGATGGGATTTATTTCCCCTTGGGGAGCCTGGCTGCTCTAGAGCTCAGCTGAGTGTCAAACAAAGGGCTCCTGTGCTAAATGTGACTATTTTCCCCTCTTTCAAGTGCAGGGAAAGGAGGAGAGGCTGGGGATTTATCTCCTTTAACACACCTACAGTTACAGGGAAAGGACTATGACGTGCCAAGGGATTCTCTCTGCAGCTCTGTCCATGTCAGGTGTGGAGCATTTCCCTCACACTGTTAAGCCTTTAACAGAAGATCAGGCCTTAGGTGATGATAAAAAATAAGAAAATCAGCTTTTTGCATAAAAAAGCTGTTCCAGCTGTTAGAAAATGAAACCAGGTGGGCACACAGGTCCTGCTGCTTTTGGCTACCACCAGCACAGGCCACGTTGTCCCAAAATCTGCTCAGAATGTCACCCAAGCAGACAAAATTGTACCTCCAAGGCAGAGCCCTTCCCCCTGCAGCCCCCGGGCAGCTCCAGCAGCAGCAGCAGCTCACCAGAGAAGCGGCGCTGCTCCATGAAGTCCCTCTGGAACTGGGAGTCAGTGAAGAGCAGGTCGTAGAGCTTGTCCACGCTGAAGTTGAACACCTCGTTCACGTACTGGCGGCCGTTCAGGTCCTCGTAAAAGGCTTGGACTTCCCCTGTGGGGAAAGAGAGCCTCAAGGTCCAGCCATGACCCTCCAGGGTGATGAAAAATGTGATTCCACAGCAACAGGACCTCTATATTTCAGAAGGAACCTAAAGGAGGGACTTCAACTGATGCCTCAGGTTTAGCTTTTCTCTTTTTCAGGTTCTGTGCTGCTTTAGTGTGTGGGTCTGGGCTTCATATTATGGGATGGTGAGCTCTGTGCACAGAGCAGGGAGACAAAACAATTCCTTCTCCAGCTGGGCACCAAGGACAAATGATCCAAATCTCAGGCCCAAGGGCATATCTCATGGAAAGAGTGATAAAGTTCTNACACAATTTTTTTCCTGCACTGACCCCAGGGCAAGAAGCTGGGACATCAGAAGGGATAATTAATTACACAGCTTATTTTAGGGACACCCTAAAATTTTTAGGCACATCCTGAATTGTAAACACATTCACTTCCTGCAGCCCACAATGGGAATTCTTTGCATCTTCAGGGTCCAGAAAAGGCTTTCAGTAGCCACCACTCCATTCCCTCACGGGGAAGGAAGGGATCAGGCTGGAAGTAGTCCTGATGGAGCGGCCTTTCCCCAGGTACCTTCATCGTGGGTGTCTGAGGAGTCACTGAGCTCTGTGGGAATGTCTTCGTTGTCATTGAAGTCCAGGGAGGGGGAGTTCACAGGGCCAATGATGTCGATCTTCTCTCCCATGATGTTGGCAATGCCAAGGTCTTTCTCCACAGGGCTCTCTGCCACTGCCTCCTCCTCTTCTGGGAGCACTCCATCGAACTGCAGCAAGGACAGGGCACAACAAGGGCAAGATCAGCACCTGGAAATGGGCTTTATTTCAAAATACCTCACATCTGTGAGCCAATTTCTGAATATTTGGCCTTGACATATCTGGAAATTAAATAGAGAGAGGAGAACAATTGCTATGCAGTGTTTGTAAAACCTCCTCTCAAAAAATCAGTGTTCAAGCTCTGGACACCACCAGGATTTTTGTTCAAACAAGCACAATATTGTCCAGTACTGGTTTTGCTCCTGAACAAGCTAAAAGAACCTGAGATACTATCTAAACAAGGTCTGCTCTGCCATAATACCAGGAGGGTACACACTGTTTTCCAGGGAATAACTGAAGGCAGGGAAGAAATTATAACCCTTTTATGTCCAAAACTTTTCATCCAGAAGTATAGAAACGAAAATGCTCTTGTTGCTGAGAGTTCCAGTGACAAAATCACTGACCAAGGACTGAAATCCGCAGCAGTGGAAGAGGAGCTGGAGGTGAACAAACCTCATATGACCCACAGGGTGCTGGATTTCGGGGAAAACAAATTCCTGCTGCCAGGGGAGGGAGAAAACTCACCGAGGCTGGGGCTTCACTGCTGCCCGTGGAGGTCAGGGTGCTGGCAGTGACAGATTTCTTTGGCAGCTGAGGGCTGGCTTCTGGCTTGGCCTCCATGCTGCTCTTGGAGGAGCTGTCGTTGACTTCATTCTCCTCCACGGGGATTTCTTCGCAGTAGCTGGGACGCCACAGAGAACACAGGTTTTTATGGTTACCCCTCTCACAACAGCTACAGCTGCACACACAGAGCAAGTGAGAATGTTTCTATGAAGTTTCCAGGCTGTCCAGAAGCAGGAATGGCTCAGTGCAGAAGAGAGCAAGCCCCAGTTTTTTGGGTGTTTATACAGGGACTGATAAGCATCAGCATTTTCTGGCCATGCAACACTGCCTGGCCTTGTGACCGGGGTGCTTTGGCATTTCTAGAATTGCTCAGCTGGCTCAGCAGGCATTTCAGTCCCTCCCAGTGGTGCCTTAAGTTTTAGCTTTTATATTTTTGAGATTCTGTACTGCTTCAGTGTGTGGTTCTGAGCTTCATATTAAGTGTTGGTAAGCTCTCTTCACAGGGAGACAAAACAATTCCTTCTCTAGCTGGGGACCAAGGACAAATGATCCAAATCTCAGGCCCAAGAGCACAAACAACGTGGGCTGGAGAGAGAAAAACAAGCAGGATGGGACTGCATGGGCTAAAGCTGGAACTGGACAATGAACTCCAAGATGCAAATGGAGCAGAACTGATCACAGTGAGAGCCCCCGTGAGCGGCCGTGCATTTTGGGACCATTTTGGTTCATCTTGGGTGCAGCCCTGGCTGGGCTCTTGTGCTGCCCAAGGTGGATCCATGGAGGAGATCCTTTGAATAAATCCCTGCTTTATTCTTTAGCTCTGTCCAGCCCCTGTTCTAGGCCAGCCTGCACAAGGCATCACCAGCTTCCATGAGGAAACGCTCCACTTCCAGCTTTTAGGCATCACACATTCCAGACCCCCACTTGGCCAGGTCCCAGATCTGTCAGGCCAGGCAGCATTTGGGGCTTGCAGCACACCCTGCTCTCCTGGGGCCACCTCTGCTCCCTCCCAGAGAGCCCAGCCCTCCCCGCTCACCCCATGGTGTTGAAGTCATCATCAGGAGGCACATAGTCTTCGTCATCGCTGGTCAGCCCCAGCTCGTTCCCGTAACACTGGTGGACAAAGTGCCAGAGCTCCTTTGGACACAGAGGCTGCAGCAGGGGCACAGAACGTCACATGTGTGCGGCCAAGAAGACCAAAATACATTTATTTTATATGTTTTATTATTATATGTTATTTTATATGTCATTTATAATACCAGAATTATTTATTGTACCATTGCCAAGAGAACATACCTTGCCCTGAAAGGAGATTCTGATACTTGAGGTGAGAGCCTTGCTGTAGGCTCAGCTCTGTGA
>VXBC01001044.1:14888-42280 GCA_013399945.1 Ploceus nigricollis
TCCCTGCAAAAAGAGGGAATTGCATCTGAAATCATGAGCCTGCTCTGCCTAAACACTTGTGTTTAATGTCCCTTCTTCCTAAAAACACTTGTGCTTAATGTCCCTTCTGCCCAAAAACACTTGCTTTTGCTGTCCCTAGGTGTTTTTTCAGTCAGAAGTGATGCTCCTGCCCACATCCATCCCCAGCCTTCCCTCCCACCCCAGCTCTGAGGTTTCTCTCTGTACCTTGTCAAGCAGAGCATTCTGCCAGAGTCTGAACATCATCATGTACGTCCTGTCTCGAGCCCCAAAGGAAGTAAAAAAGTGCTGGATGGGGAGAGAGGAAGAGAAAAATCAGCTCAGAAAAAGCCAAAAAACAGGAGAAGAACACAACAAGGCTGTTTGGGGTCACTTCCCAGCTGGAGTGAGCCATCCATACAGCACAGAGTGAAGCTCATGGAGAGGCTCTCACCAGGGAGTGAGCACTGAAACATCTCTGTTAGAGAAGTGCTGCTGTAAAACCTGGATATTTCACCTGGCCCCACACCCCCCCACCTGAGCTCCAGCCTCAGCCCAGCTCAGCACAAGCCCTGCCCCCAGCCCTTTTCCCATTCTGGAACAATCCCCCACACTCCAAGTGCCCTGCCAGGCACACAGGGGTGGCCTCAGCTGCGTGGGATGTACCTTTTCAGTGTCAGTGCAAACTTGGATGGCATTGGGAATGAGCCGTGCTGTCTTCTCCTTGGTCATGGAGCAGATGTCCTTCAAGCGAACTGTCAGCTGCACCAGGCAGGGAAAAACACCAGGAAAGGGAGAAATCCGTGAGAAAGGCAGCAGAAGAGCCCTTCCCAAGGCAGTGTGAGCACAGCCCCAGGGTTATCTGCTGTGGCAGAGCCTCACCAGTGTCTCCCAGGCAGGGAAAAACACCAGGAAAGGGAGAAATAAATGAGAAAAGCAGCAGAAGAGCCCTTCCCAAGGCAATGTAAGTACAGCCCCAGGGTGAGCAGCTGTGGGAGAGCCTCACCAGTGTCTCCCAGGCAGGGAAAAACACCAGGAAAGGGAGAAATAAATGAGAAAAGCAGCAGAAGAGCCCTTCCCAAGGCAATGTAAGTACAGCCCCAGGGTGAGCAGCTGTGGGAGAGCCTCACCAGTGTCTCCCAGCGGAAGATGTTGCTGTAGAAGCAGATCCAGTTCTCGGAGAGGTAGAGGCGGCCCTGCAGGAGAATGTCTCTCTGGAGAGCACATGAGTAATCTGTGGGAGGACAGCACGTGGTCAGTGAGGAGCAGAAAAAACAAAAGATGCAACTGATGCCTTAAGGTTTTTACCTTTATATTTTTCAAACTCTGTGCTGCATTAGTGCATGACTCTAAACTCCATGTTAAGTGTCGTTAACTGTCTTCACATTGTGGTCAGACAAAACAATTCCTCTGGGCCTGAAACTCATGGATACCCTACAGCCTCAGGCCCCAAAAAGTGTAAACAAAAGAGAATTGGGAAGGGAAGGAAACTGGGGGAATATGACTTCATTACCTGAAGTTGTAATTGGACAATTCACCCCTGATACGTAAATGGACCAAACTTAAAATTATCCGAAAAACTCATGAGCATTTTGGGTGTAGCCCCCTGGGGAGGCTTTGACAGCCCTTAATGTACCTGAAGGGCCTTAATTAAATATATCCACTTAATAAATACATGCTTTAAACTTTGTCTGGCCTCTGTTTCTAGGTAAGCCCCAAAAAAAGGCATCAGGAGAGCCTAAAGGTGAGGATGAGCAGCAGCATCAAGAGAAATCACTCAACCCAGCAAGGCAAAGGCAGGGCCAGCAGGAGCTGAGCCCCAGCTGCTGCCTGTCCACTGGGCTGTTTCCTCCAAGGGCTTGTCACAGGCAATCTCTGTCCCTGACTGATGATCCTGCCTTATCAGCTGCTCACTCTGCAGCATCCCACATGCTCTTTCCAGATTTCATCTGTCTTTTCCTTTCTGCCTCCTGCTGTCATTGTGCATTTTTCCCCCAGTTTAAGCAGTGTGGGGCACAGGAGGGGATCACCAGTCATGTTAGACACAGGAGCAGATGCATCTCAGCAGCTGTGAGGTGAGGTTTGGGAAGGGCAGTCGTGTGTGAGCAGGGGTGTTGGGAAAAAGGGGAGGAAAAAGGGAGGAAAAAAATCACATCATCCCCCATCAAATGAGGAAAACCCATCAGAAAATGTAAAACCCATTGAAAATGGGGCTCTGCCTGTGCTCCAGGCTTGTTGTCAGTGGCAATGTCTGGAGATGAAAGGAATGAGGGATTTCTCTTTACAAACTAACTGTGGGGCTGCTGGGACATAAACCCAGCACTGAGAGATAAAAGAAACAAAGGGAAGGATCCCATTGATGAATGGATGAAAAGAATGAGAGAGATTTATCTTTGCAAACAAACTCTGGGTCTGCTGAGAAGTAAAATTGGAGATGAAACTGAGAGATGAAAGAAACAATGGGAAGAACCATAAATTCCATAGGAATTCCATTGATTAACACAAGGAAAAGACAAAAAAAAAAAAGTGGTACACATTAGAAGGGGGTTTGTAGTAGGGAAGTCTGAACCTCTCAAGTACCTCAGCCAATGGGGAAGAGAGAGGGAAATGTGGCTGGGAAATTGGGATAAAAAGGAGGCTGCATCCCCTAAAAATTTGAGAGACCCCAAAGGAAATGCCCCATGGCCTCTCCCTTTATTTATATATAAACATACATAAATATAGTTTAATAGGAATAAAGTTACAGGACTCCTCTGTCTCCTTTTTGGCCATCAACCCCTGCTGTTAGTGGATGAATTTCCCTGCCAAGAACTAAAACCTGGCTGGATAAGTGCTGCTCTCCTCCCCAGAGCCCCAGGGGACTGCCCTTACCTACGATGAGGCGCTCCGTGTCCGGGAGCTGCTTGAAGAGTTTCCTGAAATCCTCGTTGCGCTGCTTGTACGTGGGACTCAACACCTGCAAACAGAAAGGGCTGGTGAGGAGAGAGCAGCCAGGGCAGCTGGGACACGGCGTGGGGAAAGCAGGGACACCTCGGGGACAGGAGGAGAAGGGGGGCACTCAGGAGCTCCCAGAGATGGGAGGGTTTGGGGTTTAGGGCAGGGAGTGAGAGGAAGAGGAGAACCTGGCTTGGGAGAGAGAGTCCAGGCTGGAAAGGCTGCAGCCCTGCCTGCAGAGGGTTCTCTCTGCCTGCACGCTGTCCAAGGTGGGATGTGTGCTCTGCTGGCAGCAGCCATCTGCCAGCAACGGTGCAGCTAGCCCAGGAAATAGGAGATTCACCCCAGAAAATGGGGGATTCAGCACAGAAAGCAGGATTCAGCAGAGAAAATAGATTTACCCCAGAAAATAGGGGGTTCACTCTAGAAAATAGAGGATTCACTCTAGAAAATGGGGGACTCAGCACAGAAAACAGGTGATTCAGCACAGAAAAGGGGTGATTTACCCCAGAAAATGGGTGATTGAGCAAAGAAAACAGGATTCAGCACAGAAAATGGATTTACCAGAGTCCAGGCTGGAAAGGCTGCAGCCCTGCCTGCAGAGGGATTCTCTCTGCCTGCACGCTGTCCAAGGTGGGATGTGTGCTCTGCTGGCAGCAGTCACCTGCCAGCAACGGTGCAGCTAGCCCAGGAAATAAGGATTCACCCCAGAAAATGGGGGATTTACCCCAGAAAATGGGGGATTCAGCACAGAAAGCAGGATTCAGCACAGAAAATAGATTTACTCCAGAAAATAGGGGGTTCATCCCAGGAAACAGGGGTTTCACTCCAGAAAATGGGGAGTTCAGCACAGAAAAGGAGTGATTTAACCCAGAAAATGGGGGATTCAGCACAGAAAATGGGGGATTCAGCACAGAAAATAGATTTACCTCAGAAAACGGGTGATTCAGCACAGAAAATAGGTGATTTACCCCAGAAAATGGAGGATTTACCCCAGAAAACAGGGGATTCAGCACAGAAAATGGGTGATTCAGCACAGAAAATGGGGAATTCAACACAGAAAATGGGGGATTTACCCCAGAAAATGGGGGGTTTACCCCAGAAAACGGGGGATTCAGCCCAGAAAATGGGTGATTCAGCATAGAAAAGGGGTGATTTACCCCAGAAAACAGGTGATTCAGCACAGAAAATGGGGGATTCACCCTAGAAAATGGGGGGGTTGCCCTAGAAAATGGGTTGTTTGGCCCTGCCAGAGGAGCTTGAGCAACCACTGTCACCAAGAGCTCAGGATTCCCCATGCCCACCCCTCTCCCCACCAAGCAAACACAGCCACATGCTGAGACAGTGAGAACACTTCAGTGGGGCTCCAAAAAGGCTCTCCCAGGGACTGAACTCTGTCCTGCCCTTGTTTTGTGCCCTGGCCTCAGGGAAGGGCTCAGGGAGCACGGGGCTGGAGGGACACCAGGCTCCTCTCTGGGGTTCATGGTGTGACAGCCCACACCTCCTACACCCTGTGCCAGCTGCTCCTGACAGCCACGACACCTTCTGCAGGCTCCAGAACAGAGGCAGGTGCAAATCCACGTCTCCCAGAGATGCAGTGTTCTTTCTCCCACAAATGCAGAGAAGAAGCCACCTGGGGTACAACATTTTCCCTCTTTATCCAACAATCCAGAGGCACTGATCTCCTAGGGCAGAAATGTGGGAGTGTTCCAGCAAGGGCCCCAAAAATCTGAGATTAGAGAAGGCACTTTCTGCTTAAGAATGGTGGTGGAGCCACAGGAGTGGGAGGAATAGAGAGTTTATTTAGAATTAGCCTCACAGTGCTGCCAAAAGCTGTCAGATCACACCAGACTTGATGTTGGTTGTCAAATCACAGACAACCCCTCGCCCCCAAAAGCATTCCCTGCTCCTCACAGCAGCTTGGTGGACTAGAAACAGAATATTCCAACACTTGCTCCAGCCCTGTGGGCCCAGAGGAAGGGATCTCACTCTGAGCAAAACCTGCCAACCAGCTGATGACAGAAATATGAATTGTACTTACCAAAGTCCCAGCCTGAACATCTGGAAAAGATCTTGGTCTGAGATGGGCTCCAGCAAGAGCCCAAGCCCAAGATTTCCAGGAACAAGCAGATAGGATGGGGACAGAGTGGGGGAAAGGGATTATAATCCCTGCAGGGCTGAGCTTTGGGCTCAGTGCAGCACAACTCAGCAGGAGCTAAAACCTGTCCTACCAGAGGCTCTGCTCAGCCCCAGCAGCTCTGCCAGGGTGCAAACAGCTCACTTAGAGACACTCACAGCTGGGATTTCATCAGGTCCAGGGTTGGCATTTCCTCGAGAGAAGTCCACAAGTCCCTCTGGGTCCCACCGCAGCCACGGCAGCTCTTGATCCAGGAGAAGATCCCAGAGGGAGCCACACTCCAGCAGGGAATCCATCTCCTTCCTCAGCCCTGCACAGCTCCCCAGCTCCACCCTAACTCTGCTTTTCCTGCTCCCACTGCTCCCTGCTAATGTCCAAAGTCGAGAGAGGTGCAGCTTGGCAGGAGTTTAGGTGATTTAGGTGCCTTGCCCTGCTTTGCTGGCCACATCCAGCTCGTCCGAGGCAGCCCCTGAGGATCTCAGCGAGGATCTGCCCTCCAGAGCAGCTTTCCCAAAGAGGCTCATCGGGGTGACTGTGCTGCTGGGCACCCTCTGTGCCCTCCTGCTGCAGCCTCAGCAGCTCCTTGCAGTGGGCATCCCCTGCAGGAGCCCTGGCAGGTGTGAGCAGGGCAACACGAGCCCCCAGATGTCCAGGAGTGCCAGAGCCGACCCCAAACAGCTCCGGCCGCCGGCGCCGCTGCGGCTCACGCGGCTCCCGGACCCGACAGGAGGCAAACAGCTCCAAGCTCAGCCTTCCCCTCTCTGGAAGCAGAAAAGCAGCGATTCTGCCTGCTCAGGCTCTCCCCTGCAGTCCCTCTGTGCTCTCAAAGGCAGCCTCAGGCTGTGTGCTTCTCATGGAAGGGGCGGGTGGGGAAGATCCCAAAATGACTCGCACATGCTTGGAGTCACTGGAGCTGGGGAGCTCCGGCGGCCAATGCCCTGCAGTAACCCAGCCCTGCCTCCCAGCAGATGTTTCCTGTCATGGAAAGTTGCTGGACAGAGTGTGCTGGGGAGGCTGAGGGGAGCCTGGGACCTGGGCTCCTGTCCCACTCCCTGCACATGGGCTCCTGTCCCACTCCCTGCAATCCTCACTGCTGATTTTGCTCTCCCAAACACAGGTGGGAAGGGCTGGGCTCCTACTGATCTGCCCACACTGCCCACACAGCAAATATTTCTGATATTTTAATATTTAGGAACACCTGAAAGAGACAACTGGCTGGAGAGGGGCTGGGAACACAAACCCTGTGAGGAACCACTGAGGGAGCTGGGGGTGCTCAGCCTGGAGAAAAGGAGACTCAGGGGTGACCTCATCACTCTGCACAGCTCCTGAAAGGTGGCTGTGCTCAGCTGGGGCTGGGCTCTTTCTCCAGGCAGCACTGACAGAACCAGAGGACACAGCCTTAAACTGCACCAAGGGAAATACAGGTTGGATATTAGGAAAAGGTTTTTTACTGAAAGAGTGATAAAGTTCTGGAATGGCTGCCCGGGGAGGTGGTGGAGTCACCATCCCTGGGTGTGTTTAAAACAAGCCTGGATGTGGCACTGGGTGCCAGGGTTGAGCTGAGGTGCTGGGGCTGGGTTGAGCTTAATGATCTGGAAGGTCTCTTCCAACCCAATGATTCTGGGATTCTGTGTCTTTTCACTGCTCAAGTCAGTTAAAGAAGAAGAAAAATATCCAGGCGTGTGGTAGATAAAAATAAAGGATGTGGCTGGGAGGAACCAGCCATGGGAGGCCCACACAGGAGAAATCTGAGGGGCTCCACCACTCCTGGGTGCATCTCTGAGCCCACTCTTCTTCCCCCAAAAATAGGATTTTCTAGGATTCATTCATTAGTCAGGTCCCTTTGGAAATGAAGGGCTGAGTGAACTCCCTGCAGGCCCAGGAGAGTGCCTGGGGTGCTGGCACTCCCTGTGCCCCTCTGCCCTGAGTGCCAGCCTCTCAGCTCCCTGCTGAGGCGCAGAAGTGCCCAGGGAAATGCCACAGCAGAGCACAGATCTGCTCAGCTGTGAGCAAACACTGAAATAAACCCCTCATTCTTCCAGAACTGGGCACACAGATCTCAAAAAGCACCAAGCAGCCAACCCAGCCCCTCTGCTCTGCTCCAGGCCAGGGGAGCAGTTTGCTCACTGACAAGCTCAGCTGCACCCCAAAATCATTGGGGCACAGAGGTGTCTGCACTCAGCACTGTAGCAGTGCATCCATCTGCACCCCAAGATGAGGGAATGACTAAAAAAACATTCTGTAGCCTGTGAAGGACAAAGAACTGGCACTACAGCCACCTGCAGTGCTTTACTAAATGGCCCTCTTGGCTGGAAACTCCAAATGGGATTGAATTAAAAAAAACCACCCCCAGCCACCTGTGTGTGCAGAGATGGTGCCAGCAGTGATGG
The DNA here is from genome assembly GCA_013399945.1 of Ploceus nigricollis. NCBI lineage: Eukaryota > Metazoa > Chordata > Aves > Passeriformes > Ploceidae > Ploceus > Ploceus nigricollis. The sequence goes on from VXBC01001044.1 coordinate 22,347, forward strand.
GAAGGGCTGACCTGGAGTGGAGGCAGCAAACATTAACTGCACTGCAAACACAGAGATGGGGCAGGATGGCACTGCCGAGGTGAGGGAACTGCTCCCTGGGGAATGGGGACACAAGGGTCACATCTCCCCGTGGTGACATCCCCGTTCCAGACCACCAAATCCTCCATGGGAAACTTCCAGCAAACACTGCTGGGGAAAGGGACAGGACAGAGAACACAAAACCTGAGGAATGCTGAGTCTTGGACAGCACAGAGAACAGGGAGCAGAGATGGCACGAGGCACAGAGGGGAGGGGGAAGGAAAAACTCATCCAATTTTCATGACTTCTGTGATTTACATTGCTTCTGGAAAACTGCTGGAATAAACAGAACACGTTTGCTGCTTGTGTGGGAGAGTTTAGACCCCACTGACAGCAGGGCTGGTGTGAAAAGCCAGCAAAGAAAGTGACCACCTGCCCAACAGCATCTCCTATAAACCCATTCTAGCTGCTCAGATTTTCCATCTTTTTCCTTTTTCTCCTTTTAAAAGTGAATGAAAAGCAGAGGAAGACGCTTCAAAATAATCACTGGGATCTGGGCTGGAAAATGGGTCTGGGTTCATCATCACACAAGCTTGCACTAAAAGTTTGCTGCTAATTTAGTGCCTCTACAACCCAGCAACTGGTAATCCACACACTGAAAGTCATGGAAAACCTGAGAGGATGAAAAGTACTTGAAAGGCAGGGAGTTAAACATTGCTCCAGAAATAATTTGATGAAATGGTTACTGGGAGTTAAAAGATGATTGTGTTGATTTACAGAGAAAAGGGGGAAAATCTGACAGGATGAAAAGTACCTGAAAGGCAGGGAGCTAAACACTGCTCCAGAAATAATTTGATGAAGTCATCACTGGGAGTTAACCATTATGGAATGGCTATTGGTTAAATGATGATTGTGCTGATTTACAGAGAAAAGGGCTCTTCAACACCTTGCTCACTCACCAGGCCTGGATTTTTGCATTAAACTCTGTTCCCATGATTGCTGCTGCTGAGAGAGGCTCACCTGCCACCCCTGGGAAAGGTGTTCCCGATGTTCTCCCCAAAATGAGGCAAAATTCCCCTTTGCCTTTATAGGGAACATTTTACTCTTCCAGCAGCTGAGCTTCCCCTCCACTGTGATATCCACGAGGTCTCCAAGAGCAGACACAGCACTCTGAGACCAGCCAGGGCTGATTTCTGACCAGTCTTGTGATGTCTGGGTATTCTTCAGAAGCTCAAGATCTGCTCAGAGTTCCCCACAAAGGCCCTTTGCAGCATCACAATCCACGACAGATCCTCAGCCAGCTCCTCCTGCACAGGCTTTCCCTGCATTTCCCCAAAGGAAAACTCTGGCCTCTCCCCTTTACCTGCCTCCCCACTGGCATTTTGGGGTTATTTTTGAGACTCTGAGCTCCTGCCAGGCTGGGGGCTGCCCTGTGTGCACAGATTTGTTGGCAGAGCTGCAGGAGCAGGGCTCCTGTCCCACTCCCTGCAATCCTCAGTGCAGACTTTGCTCTCCCAAACACAGCTGGGAAGGGCTGGGCTCCTATTGATCTGCCCACACTGACTGGGAAAGCAAATATTTCTGATATTCTAATGTTTAGGAACAGCTGAAAGAGGCAATTGGTGTATTTTCACTGCTCAGGTCAGTTAAAGGAAGAAGAAAAATATTCAGGCATGTGATAGATAAAAATAAAGGAATTCAGAGCAAGGCAGACCCTGGGATGTAAATGCTAAAGTGAAAACATCATGGATTTAAATCTCACCTCTTCCCTGGTGTCAATTGTGTTTTCTCTAACTTTTCAAGTTCATCTTACTCATTCTCTTTTCCAGAGCATCCTCTGGATTCTCCTGATGCCTGGTGCTGAATTTGAGAAGCAAGCCTTGCTGTAGAGCAGCAGAAATGCTGCAGAATAATGAGACACACATCCTAATTGGGGAACAGGGAAGTAGAAGGATTCACAGCCCAAGTGAGGCAGAATGAGGCAGGAAAACCATGGCAGATTTGCCAGGCTCAGAATGTCAGGCTCAGTGACACAGAAATGAGAGCTCTCCATGGTCAGAATTGGGCCCTTGGCCCAAAACCCAGAGAAGAAAAGGAGAGAGATTTTATCCCTGGCAGCAAAATATCTCCAGTTTGTCTCTCATTTTAATGGCATCTGCTGGGTGACAAGTGTCTTGTCCCCAGTGTGGAGTTACTGACACCCCCACAGACAGAGCAGCTCCTCCTTGGGGTCCTCAGGGAAGCAAAACACAAATTTCCCACCTCAGGGGTACAGAGCAAGGCACATCTCTGTTTCAGCAAACAAAACTACAAAGGAAGTTCAGCTTTAAGGTCTGAGGTCTATTTTTATAAATTCTTTTTAAAATAATAAATGAATTAACAATAATTCACCACGCAGACACACAGCCCAAAACAGACACTACTGATGGTTAAACCACAAGGGACCAACAGATTTTTTCCCCCTACAAACCACACTATTTCCAAACCAAAGTCTCCATGTACACAATTCCTCACTAAAGGCATGAGAAGCACCTCAGGGAGTTTTCCTTTCCACTGACCTTCTGCTCTTCCACCACGAGGACAAGAACACAAAGCAAACCCCAAAATTCTGAGTGCATTTATTCCCAAAGTGGGGTTCTCTTCTCAATCTCACAGTGCACCTGCACCAGTTTGCATCTGTCCTCTGCAAGGCCAAGCAGAGAAAGCACAACCAGAGAGAGGGGCAGCTCTGCCAAACCAATCCATGACCTCACTTCACCCCTTTCCTCCCACTTCTCCACAGGGCAGGGATGGCAATCCCAAAAAAGCACTGGTGGGATCGACAGGAGAACACACAAGGCAGGAGAAGTTGGTGGCATCTTAAGAAAAAAAAAAAATAGAGAAAAAGGAATCCAGGAGAGGGGAAAGGGAGGGTTCCAACTGGCAAAGAGGAATGCAGTGTTCCAGAGACAAAAGGACCAGTTAAAAGCAGCAAAAAAATGAAGAAAACTGGTGATGCCCTGCAGCTTTGAGGCCCATGTGCTCCTTTAGGGATTATTTTTTGGGTTGGGTTTGCACACCCTGGCACCCAGGGCTGCTGAGCTGGCACACAGGACTGTGTGGAGGGTGTCTGCTCTGGGCACGGTGGGGTTGGTGTAAAATGAGAGTGGGGGAAAGTGAGCAAAGGAAATGGTGAGGTTTCATGAAGAGGCAGATTCCACTGATTCATGCCTAGAGCTGCCCTCAGAGGGGAGAGGAATGGAGGAACCAGAGTGGTCCAAATGGCAGAAAAATCCTGCCTGGAAGGAGCTGGCAGAGAAGGGAAACTCTATCAGGGAGATGCATTAGCAAATTTTTAATGGAAATAACACTGCCAAGTAGGACTGAGTGACTTCCTGGAGTCTGTGCCTCATCCATATTTTCACACTGCTGCTTTTATCTGGCCAGAATGTCTCTGCTAACTAGAAAATGGGTTTGTTTTGTTTTGTTTACAAAGGAAAATAATGGGGTGGGGTGGGGAAAACCACAAAAAAATGCAGCCAGTGCTTACTCTCCGGATGTACTGTCTCTCATGCTGAAAATATATGGAGGAAAAACAAGAGAACAGAAAGATAAGATAGAGAGGACATGAAAACACAAGAGACCCACAGAAGCAGAGCAGAGCAAAGCATCATGCAGCAGGGAATGGAGCTCAGCAGCTACAGGCAGAAGCAGTAAGAGCCAAAGTCACCTCTAGCCTGGTGAGAGAGTCAGGGCTTGGCAGCAGCCAGGTCAGACTGGGGCATCTGCTCACAGTCCTTATCTGCCACTTCTCCACCAGTTTGGCCCACCTTGGTTTGTATTTTATTCTTAAAATAAAATATTTTTATTCTTTGATTCACTGCCTCTGTCCCTCTCTGCCTCTGGGGTCTCTTCCTGCCCGTGCTGTTCACACCCAGCAGGTTCCTAACTCTGCCTGTCCCCTCTGTCAAACCCCACCTGGCTGTTTCAGCCAAAATCCCACATTCTGCTGGCCCCCATCCTGCTGAGCATGGCTGCAGGAGGGCAGGAATTGTGGCTGGCCATGGATGGCTGCTGCATTTGCCTATGGCTACTTCAGAGCCTCGAGGGTGGGGACCCAACCGTGCAAAGGTGACACCGACTTTGTGCCCAGAGCAGGGCCCCTCGCGCTGGCAGAACGAAAAAACACCAAGGCAGAAGCAAAGGGTGGTTGGTGTTTCTCTGGGGTTGGTAGAAAATAATTCCTCTGTGGTCCCCACACCGCCCCGAGAGATGCAAAGGGTTTGCAGGGTGGCAGCTCTGTTTGTCACCGGGTGTCACCGCGTGTCACCACACCCCAGCCCTGGCACTGAGACACCAGAGGTGCAGGATGTGGGGAGCATCACCAGAGTGACCAAAAGGACAAAGCTTCTGCTCTCTGTCTCTGGCATCCCTCTCCTCAGGATGCCAGCCCTCCTTTGCCAGTGCTGAGCCATTCCCAGCTCCTCCTTGTGGAAATGGTCAGAGTGCCCCAGTGCCACTGCAAAGCCCCTTTGCACCTTCCCCCCACCCAGCCCAGAGCCACCCAGGGACAAGAGAAACGGGAGTACTTACATTATACCAACTCTGGCTTTTCTGTAAGGACAAAATAAAAGAGAAGCATTAGTTAGCACGGAGATCTCAGGATCAAAAAGAAAGAGGGACAGAGAAAGCAGGTCCAATCTGGTTTGGATCATTAGTGCAGTGAAAGTGGGATTAAACAGAAGATTTCAATGGGTTTCACAGTGTGGTCTAACACAGTCATCCCCAGTTACAGGAGCAAGGGACAAATCCAGCAGCAGGAGTCTGGAACAGGAAACAGCTCAGGCCAAGGTGTGCATGTCCACATGCACACACACACAGACATGCTGCCACCTTGTCTGCAGACCAGCAGTGCCAGCCAGCAACAGAGGAGCTCATCATCATCATCACCACCATCATCATCATCATCACCACCATCATTACACCATCATCATCCCATCATCACCATCATCATCACATCATCACCATCATCATCACACCATCACCATCAGCATCACACCATCACTGCCAGCCACCTCTTGAGGGGCTTCATTCTTGCCCTGAACAGCCCTGGAAGCACTGCTAAGGGCAAGGACACAGCTTCCTCACAAAAGGCAAATGTTCCAAGGGTGTTTTGAATTTTTAAAGGGAGACACACACACACAGAGCCAGGAAAAGTGCTGTAGAAAATAGCTAGAGAAGCTAGGCAAGGAAAAAAAAAAGGCTGGGATTTTTTTTTTCAGCATTTCAGCCACAGTGTTTTGCATCATCTGCACATGTGATTTTTTTTTTTTTCCCCATCCTTATCATGGCATTTCAGATGGTTGGAGAGGACAGGCCACACGTCACACTGGAGCACACAAAAGAGCTGGCTCAGCTTGGAAAGTCACGCTCGGCAATTTTCAGCTGGAGGTGAGATTTGTCTGCAGGGAGAGGAAGAAATGAGCTTCCCACTGCAGCCAGGCTGGCTTTCCAACAGGACACTGAGCTCCTGTAGCCAGAGCTGCCAGCACACACAGGAATCCCCCTTTTTTGGGGGGATTTCCCTCATGGCAGTGAAGCCTGGGGGCACCAGAGCCTTTCCCACGAGGGTGGGCAGCTCCAGCTGTGCTGTCCCCTCTCCCAAACACTTCAGTGGGAGCTGAGGGTAACACACAAGGACAGAAGCAATATTTCACTGCCTTTCCTCCTCTGAAGCCATCTTGCTTCTGACCTTGGAGAATTTTCCAGGCTTTGCAGGCAGTTTGGAATAGGAAGGAAACATTCTGTGCTGTGCCTCGCCACAGAGGCTGCAGGAATTTCACTGGGGATTCCGTGGAATATTCACAGGGACACAGACACTGCCTGCCCACCAAGGACACACAGGGTGTTCTGCCACGGGGAAGGAGAAGTGTTAATGAGGTCAGATTGGAACAGATTTCTGTGAAGACATAGGGGTTGCTCTGTTCCCACCCCTGGATCTTCCTGCTCCAAGCTCCCTGTGTGCCAGTCCAGCCACAAAACCTCACTGGATCCCACTCTTGGAGCCAACATTTCTGAAGGATCCATTGCAAAGCTCCCAGTCTCTTGTGAAAAGCCCCACAGTAATACAGTACACAGGCTAACATACAAAAATTTGACATTAAAAAGAGGAACACCCCCTTTTCCCCAAATCCTGGGAAAGGAGATGTGCTGAGGACTGAACACAGAGCATGGTTCATATCCCATGCTCATTCCTCCAACCAGAGGAATCTCCTCTTACTTCCCACTCTTTTCCATACTTGGCCATACCTGATCCATTCATAAAGGATCGGGTTGGAGTCATCCCTCTCTGCAAGTAGGACGTGGAAAAAAGCCTTATGCAACCCAGGCTAGACTAAAAAAAGAACCAGGGTAATTAATCTGAGCCTTGCACACAGCACCTTGTCCTCAGGAGCACAGGGCCTGAGATGGAGTGATTTTCCTGCAGATTTGTTTTGCCATCTGTCTGCCTTAATGAGCAAAAGGCGTAACTCAGAAATTCCTGGGGAAAAAAACCTAATAATCAAACTATAATTGGCACACACACAACAGAGGCACTGCTGTCACTCTGCCTTCTAAATCAGGGTGCCCATGCTGTGCTGTCAGCACAGCCCAACAGGATTTCAATTCCCTCTGCTGCATTCATTGCAGGAACTATTTTTTTTTCCCTCCTCATATTTGAATTTCCCTGAATCAAGGGTCCTCTTTAAAGGAGCTCTGCAGGTTCTTCTTTAAGCTCTTCCACACAAAAAATTATACTGACATCCATAATTATACTGAGGTCCATAATTTTACCAACATCCTTAATTATACCAACAGTCAAACCTCAGCTTTTGCCTCCACCAAGTTCAACAGACTTGTCCAAAATCCAAACAGCCCTTAAATCTCCTTCTAATTTATCCTTTTTTTAAAACTCACTGAGAGGGAGATGCAAACTGTGAAAATCAAGAGGCAGTAAAATGTAGAGGGGGAGGAAAAAAGAAAGAAAAAGGAAAAACATATTCTTACTTTGAGCAGGTTAAGTCTGTCATACTGGAAAAAGAAACCATAAGCATTAGAACTGAAAAGAGAAAATAAATAAGTAACAGAAGGAGGGGGTTGCACACAGACAGGGAGAAGATGGGACAGGTTTGCAGAGATGATGCTACAGGAGCACAGAGCAGAGCTCGTGGTTACAGGGGGGCTGTAACCAGGAAGAGCTTTGGAAGAATGTGAAAAATGGAATATTTTCTCTAAGCCTTTAGTTGTTGCCTCTAAATAGCCACGATTTAGTGACCTGACATCTGCATGCACTGCTGGGAAAGGTTACAGCTCTGCAGGGCACACAGGTCACACACCAAACTTCACCCTGACAGCTCCAAACAGAGCTTCCACCCCTCAGCACCCCTGGCAGCAGCATCACAACTCACTCCTTGCTGCTCCCAGGGGAACAGAACCCTTTTGCCAAGTGAATGGCACGCCACAGAGCTCTAGGAGCATCCCTAAATCCCTTTGACACCTGGGGAAGCAGAGGCACAGAACAGATTCCAGAGCCTTCTCTCCTGATCTGTGCACTTGCAGAAGCTACACTGCCCACCCAGCTTCTAAATGGCCATAACTCCAGGAAATTTATTATAATAATAAATATAATGGCCATAACGCCAGGAAACTGATGGAATTTATTCCCCAAACCCTCAGCCCAGCCCCAAATGATCAGAATTTCATTACCTACTACCTAAAGGGGCTTTGTCCCACCCAGTGGGAGGGGTGGATGAGAAGACACAGCCAAACTCTTCTCACCGTGGCACGCTGGAAGGACAAGGTGCAACAGTCATAAGCTGCAGTAGGGGAAATTCCATTTGGAGAGGAGGAAAAAGCCTGTTCACAAGAGTGGTTAAGCACTGGAGCAGGGGCCTGGCCAGGCTGGGGGATCTCCAGCCTTGGAGGGCTGCAAAATGTGGCTGGACAAGGGTTTAGACCAAGCTGATTTAACCCTGCTTTGAGCAGGGCTTGGGTGAGAGACCTCCTGAGATCCCTCCCGACCTAAACTGTTCTACAGCCCCCAGGACTGCACCAAAATTCAGATTTTCCCCCTAACTTAATACTAATCCTCAGCATTCACCATTAGCTACAGGCATTGGGAAGAATCTGAAGGAAACAACTTTTTATCCTTGGGCAAGAGCAAAATAGTCAAAAAATACATATTTTATCATTGGTTACTAGCAAAAAGGTGGGTTTTTCCTGAGTTTGGAAAGCTGTCCCAGAAAAGCCTAAGGCTGAGTCAGACCTTGGTCTGTGGCACACTGGTGGGGTCAGGGTGGCAAAGAGAGCTCTGGGTAAGAACTCCTGGTTGAGCACTTCAGTGCTTAAAAACTCCTGCTGGAGCACTGTCTCTGACAATTCCAGTGCTTAACAACTTCTGGTTCACTCCAGTGCTTAAAAACCCCTGGTGGAGCACTCCAGTTCTTAAAAAACCCTGGTTGAGCACTCCCTGGGACAATTCCAGTGCTTAAGAACTCCTGGTGGAGCACTCCAGTGCTTAAAAACTCCTACTGGAGCACTCCCTGTGACAAATCCAGTGCTTAAAAACTCCTGATTGAGCACTCTAGTGCTTAAAAACTCCAGCTGGAGCACTGCCTACGACAATTCCAGTGCTTAAAACTCCAGCTGGAGCACTGCCTACGACAATTCCAGTGCTTAAAACTCCAGCTGGAGCACTCCCTGGAAGAATTCCAGTGCTTAAAACTCCTGGTGGAGCACTCCCTGTGACAATNGCAGGGCAGGAGGCTCTGAAGGGCTGCTGGGGGTCCTGCCTGGGATCCCCTTCCCTCTGAACTCATCTGGGCTCCTCTCCCCTGCAGTTTCTCCAGCTGCCTCACAGTGGTTGGGTTTTTCCCTCCCAGAGAAGCAGGGGCTGGCTGCAGGCACTGCAGAGCAGCACTGCACACACATTTTACAGACATCCCTCTGCTCCAGGCTTCTCCCCACCAACCCCTCTCCTAAAACCCTCTGCAGCTCCAGCTCACCACAGCCTGTCCTGGCCCACACACCTCTACTCACCAGCAATCCTGTCAGGACTCTGCTACTCCAGACCTTCCACAGCACTTCTTTCACACCTCACCTTGAGACTTTAGTCCCACAGTGCTCCTCTGCAGTTATCCCAGCTACAGATACCAAGCACAAGACAATCTGTCTAAAAAAAAGACGTCAAGAAGCCCCCAGCAGACACCAGCAAATCATGCAAGGTCAGGCTGGTCACAAGGACCACGACCAAGGGAAGACAGTGAGCCAGCACTGCTCTCTGAGAACTGGCCTAGAAGGAAACCTGAGGCATCCACTGGGGAAAGGCCAAGACAAGGATTCTGTGGGTTTTTGTGAAGCCATCCAAGCCATTCTGCTTTCATAAAGTGGAAATGCCAACAGCCTGGCACTTTCTCCAACAACATCCCACCTGTGTTTCTGATTTTTCCACTCTTCTGAGGGCAGCACAGAGCTGTGAGATCAAATCCCAAACGATCTTATCTCCAATTCAAGCACCCACAGAGGGATCTTCCACTTATCACCTCTCAGAGCGAGCCCATGAATTCTCACAATTCATTTGGGACAGGTCTGTTCTACCAGGTTCAAGCTGGGTTCACTTGAAATCACTGATCTTTAATATTTACATCACACAGCAGAGCCTGCAAGGGCAGCAAGCTGAGATCACTGGCCACAAAAATGCTATTTAACATGAAAAGCAGGGAAGAAGTCATGGAGAACAACTCTTGTTTCGGAAATCATGGAGGAAGAAGCAAAGAAAAGGGATCGTGGTTCTGTTCAGCTCCAGAGGATTTCTCCCTGGCAAAGACAGCAGCTCACTTCAAGGGAGAGGGGAAAGCAGAACTTAAAGGCTGAAATGGTTTGGAGGCAGCTGCAGGGGTGTGATGAACAGGCCAGTTCTCAGTCTGTGTGAGCAAATACCAGCGAGATGCCAGTGGTGTAAGTGAACCCAGCTTCCAGCTACAGGCACGGGGCTGAGCTCTTGCTGACATTCTCACAGCCACAGCAGGAGAATGCCTGACTGGGGTCAGCACTCAGCACCACAGGGAGGGTTCCTGAGTGATGAGACAGCTCTACAGTGGGGGACAGGAGAGAAAAAAGGCGGCTTACTTTGGAGAGGCGCTTGTGTGACTTAATCGGAGAGAAAGCATGCAGGAATGAAAAGAGAGAGATTAGGGAAAGAAGAAAAATTACCTCACAGATCAAGAGAAGGAAAACCCACACACCCAACAGGGAGCACTGTAGCCCCTCTTCCTTGTGGAAAGCACCAGGAATTAAAGTTAAGCTTTAGCAGTCACCATGCTGGTAAAAATCTCACTCCCATGACATTAATTTTGAGGGCCAGGGCGATGCAACTCCTGTCTGTGGCTCCCCTTCCCAAGGAGCCCATTTCCCTGTGAGCAGCCCCAGTGTGGCTCTGAGCACAGCGTGCCCTGCACCCTCCTGCCTCCCAAGCCATGCTTCCTTTTGGGAACACAGTGCTGGCAACCCCGTGCTGAGGGTGGCACCCAGCGCTGGGACGGGGTTTGTAGGTCACTGCGTGCACAGGAAGCCAGGCTGACCTCAAGGGCAACCTCAGAACGCCAGTGATTCAGCTTGGAAAACCCTTTTCGCCCCTCTTTGGAACTCACAGTCTCCCCCCATAGTGCTGAGAGATCAGAATGTGGGCATTGAGTCCTGTTCCCTCTGCTGAGTGGCCATGAAGGGGAGGGGATGAAGATTTCTTGTCCATGACACAATCCAGCAATAAATCAGGCAAAGATCTAACAATTCGTTTTATACAAGCCATCAGAGCTCTGCCTGTGAAATTATTCAGGCTGAAACATCCCACTTCAAAAACCTGGGCAAGCACAAGTGCTCCTGACAGCTGACACATCACTGATACCAGGGTTATAGTCAAAGGTTTGTTTGGTACCCCAGGCTCCTGTGTGTGTTTTACCAGGCCCCACTGTTCATACAAAAACCTAGAGCCAAACCTGAAACCCCCTTCCCCTGCACAGCAAAGACAAGGCCATTTCTAATATGGTCCAAAGACACAAAACCTTCCTGGGGAAAATATCAGCTACCCTGGGCAAGCCAGTCATAACATTGCAGCCATGGAAGGAATGGGCAGAGGGTGGGAAAACTGATTCTGTGCAATTTGAACTGATCCCAGAGGGCTTGGATAGGACTGGGGAAATGCACAGGCCCTTCACAGGGGAAACCTTATTTATTTCATGATCCAGGTGATAAAAAGTAATTGCAACAGCTGATTTTCAAGGTCTGTTAAAAACCCCTGGCGGAGGGGTTTTCCCACAGAGCCTCCCAAGGAACAGGACCTCGACTAGAGAGAGCTGTAGCCTCAGAGCTGTGCTGACGTCTGACCCAGGCGAAGCACTCCCAGTTAGGAGAACCTCCAGAAATCCACGGGGGAAGAGGGAGGGAAACCAGCCAGAGAAGGAGGAGGCAGGGGACAGAGCCAGCGTGGCGCGAGCCCAGCGCCGCGGACGCGCGGAGCCCTCCGCTCGCCCTCACCTTGGAGTTCTTGGCCCCGCTGCGGCCGGACTGGGAGGAGCAGCTCCGCTGGACACCCTGCTCCGGCGTGGACGGGGACTTGTCCGAGGAGTGGTCGGAGCCCTTCTCCACCATGGCGTCCCCCGGGGCGTCCTGCGGCGTGGGCGAGCGCGAGCGTTTGCGCAGGATCGGGGAGCAGGCGGGCGTGCTGCGGTTGGAGTTACTGGCAGTACTGCAGAGGAAGGGGAAAGAGAGCAGGGTTAGAGCACCTCCAAACTGAAGCAGCTGCACCCCGAGCTGTGCAGCACCCACAGGTCTCCCCACAGCACAGAGCTGCTTCCTGAACAAACGCACCCGGTGCCCCCCGTGGATTTAGGCAGTTCTCTTTTAGCAGAGGCAGAGGAACTGCTGGCAGTGCCTTTCTCCAACCACCCTCCAACCCCTCAGACCATGAGGAGGAACTCGTTGGCTCCCGTGGGCTCCCGGAGTTTCAAATGATGATCTGAGCTTAGAAAAATCAAATGTGCACCCAAGAATGAGAGAGGTGTCAGCGTGTTCTCAACACAGCCTCGCTCTGCCCCTCCTTTATTAGTGCAGCTCTTCTCAACAGGATGCATGAAAATGGGATCACACCGTTCAGAAAACACCCCATCAAAGAGCATCAGAAACGCTGGGGCTCTGGGAGGGGAGTCATGATGACATTCAATGCAGCATTTCCTGTACAGAACCATCCTTTCCCACAACAGTCAGAGCTGGGCATGAGAATGGTTTGCTGTGACCTAAAAGCCTTTGTGATTAAAAAAAATAAAAAATTAAGTTCCTTTTTCACAATAAGAAAAGCAAGGCCTTTCAGAGTTTTACAGGAATTATGAGGGGAGTGGAACTTCTCATTCTCTTTCCTCAGCAAATGCCCCAGCACCTAGATCAGCAAGCCAGTAATGTACAAACTAATACAGAACAGGAAAACTCAGATTTCCTCACTGCTCCTTCTCTTTTGATGCCTCTCCTTCCTGCCAGACTCTTCAAAACACCACACACTACACCCATTTTTCCCTCGGTCACTCATTTCCTCCAGGAGTCAAATCTATTTCTGACCAGCCCAGACATCCTCGAGGCTTTTCCAGCCGGTGCTGCTCAAGTCAGCAGGTCACAGAGGGGCCTGATGCAAGCATTGGGTCTGTGCTAACTTCTCCTGTTATCTCATGAGCAACACCAAACAGGCCACATCTGACAGCACAGGCAGCAGGGAAAGGATGGAGGAATTACAACTGCAAGGGACTGAATTAAAGAAATTGTTACAATCAGACTCTTAAGGGCTACGATTTAAGCCAAATTGCACACAGCAATCACAATGATGCACAGCAAAGTACTCCAAATGGATCATTTCCTCCCTGAAAACCTAGAAGAGCTGAACACGTGCCTGAGGTTTCATTAATTCCCAGACAAAAACCATATCCATCTCTTCTTACCTCTGAAGATGCCAAAACCATTTTACAGGCATCAGTTAGATATGAGCAGCCAGTGGAACACGCTCCCCCAGCAGCTCCCAGGTTTGGGTTGGTTTGGTTTTGGATGAACTGGTCTTGTAAATTCCCCTTTATTTGCTCACTGCTTGTGTCAACACACAAGTGATGAAACTTTCCCTGAACAGCCTGCAGGAAGCACAGAGCCAAGCTGCTTATGCAAACAGGGCCAGAATCAGATTTCCTAGGAGCTGGCACCAGGCAGGAACAGCAGCGTGGAGCTTCCCAGGAGCCCCTCAGAAGATGCCTTCACCCCATAAAGTGTGGAATTTCATACAGATCATCAACAGGCTTGGGAAAATGGGTGTGCAAAATGTTCTCTGCTCTGTTACCTATTTCTACCAAGTAGGGTGAGAAATATAGATATAGAGCAATAAAAACCTGTTCAAATATCACCTAAACCCCAAGGCAGCTCCAGTGCAGAGCAATTCCCCCTTGGCTTGGGTCTCTTCCCAAGGAGCAGTGGCACATCCCCAAGGGAAATATTGTCACATCATCTTGTCCTGTGCCCTCCCTTTCCCTGACAAGGCACAGGAATATTGAATGCTAAACCAGTGCAGCAATAACTGTAGCAACATTCAAGATTTAATCCCCACAAATAACTGAAGAAAAATAAAAAAAATTACCTGGACCATTCTCCCAGAAGCACTGCTTGACACAGTTTAGGTATAACATGAAGTAAAATTATCAGGGATTTCTTAGTTTATTGAAGTATTAAAAAGCATCAGGTTCCTTCACATATTTTCAGCTGGTCCAGTAAAAATGTATGTTTCACCTTGTCTGTGCTCCTGCTAACTCAATTTTAGCAGCCCAGCAGAGCTATATTGGTGACTCCAAGTTCATCAGCAGCAGTCCCAGAGATGGAAATGGTTCTGAACTGCCATTTTTACAGACTGTAGAAAAAGCAGACTTCTAGTTAAAACCTCTAAATTCTGAGGCTGTGCTGGTCCTGCTTGCCCCCAGCCTGCTTGAGGCAACATAAGCTGGTTTCTGTGAGAGGTCCCCAAAAATACAAGCAAGAATTTGAAGCCATTGACCCTGACTAGCACATGTGTGAACACACGGACTAATTTTTCCTCTACAGCTCTACAAAACCTGAGTTTACCACACACAACCTCCATCTCATTTTCAGTTCGTGCGAGTTCACAGTTTCACTTTGAGCTTGAGTTTAGACCGAGCCAAATTCAGTCCAGGCCCTGTTTGCTTTCAGTTTGCAGTTGTGACATTTTGCTGCTGCTCAGTTAAAGCTCAGGATGAGCAGCTCAAAACCGGGGTACAGCTGCCACAGTGTGGAGGTGAAACTCAAGATGAAAAATGCTGCAAAGTTTGGTGCTATTTTAGTCTTTTTATGGTCTTACAAAGCTCCTCAAGGTGGGTTTTCTGCCACAGCCCAGCATGCCCTAGCACTGCAGCTGCACAGGAGCAGCATCAGCTTAAATGTTTTAGATCATTTAGATGCATTTAGATCATTGCTTAGAGCTGGCAATTTTAGTGTTGCCCAGCTCTCACTGCCATAGCCACAAATTCTGGTGCCAGCTCTGCCAAGCACAACCTTGGGCAGATTCTGTCTTCCAAGCTCGTTTTTTAGTTTCAAAAATTAAATCCATCCACATCTACGGTGTTAGGGGCGTGTGGATTCTCACTTTTGCAGAAATAGGGAGGAAAAACAACATCAAGGGCTCCTTCTCCCTGAAGTCAGTGGCACAAATATCAAACCCAGGAGGGCTGAATTCCCCTCCTATTGTCTGATGACTGGGAAAAACTGAATATTTTTCATATGAAGGACCCCACAGTGTATGTTAGGGGCGTGTGGATTCTCACTTTTGCAGAAATAGGGAGGAAAAACAACATCAAGGGCTCCTTCTCCCTGAAGTCAGTGGCACAAATACCAAACCCAGGAGGGCTGAATTCCCCTCCTATTGTCTGATGACTGGGAAAAGCTGAGTATTTCTCACATGAAGGACTCCACAGACAGAGAAAATGAGGAGCCTGTGAAGTGAACTCCGTGACAGCCGAGATGGGCGCAGAAAGCCCAGGGCTGCCCCTGCCCCGAGCCCTCCCTGCTCATTCCCTGCAGTTTGAATCCAGCCCAAGGCACAGCCATGACCAACGCTTTCTGCAGTTGCCATGGCGACCGAGGCCTGCAATTGAACCAGGAATCCACGCCTGAAATGCCAAAACGGCTTGACCCACTTTGAAAAAAAAAATAATTGTGATAAATAACGCTTTAGAGACCTAATTGCCCAGAGTGCATTCAGGGCTTCACATCCCCCTGCAGAGTAGCCTTCAGTAGATGAGACAGATTAAGTGAGGGACAGAACACAAACAAGCCCACCTAAGCAGCAGCCCCTTTGCTCTGAGGTGAAATCCCCTGCACGGAGCATTTGAAAGCACAGAAGGCTGGGTTTGTCTCCTTGGTTTATGTCCTTGCTGTCTCTAAAGGGAAAACCTCATCAAAATACCATCAGCAAGCGTGGTGTGGATGGGAAGAGGCCAAACTCTGCTCAGACGTGGAGGAAAAGCATCAATATCTGCAGCAGTGTAGTAAAGAATCTGTAGCCTGCCAGTACCTTGGTTTTTTTAGCAGAAATTGTAGTGATAGGACAAGGAGTAATAGATTCAGACTGAAAGAGGGGAACTTTAGGTTGGATAAATGGAAGAAATTCTTCCCTGTGAGGGTGGGGAGGCCATGGCAGAGGGTGCCCAGAGAAGCTGTGGCTGCTCCATCCCTGGAATTCCAAGATGGGGCTTGGAACAGCCTGGGATAGTGGAAGGTGTCCCTGCCCATGGGACAGATGATGTTTAAGGGCCTTTCCAACCCAAACCATTCTGGGATTCTACAAGCTTTCCTTCAGCTGCTGAAAAAGAATATTTGGCAATGCATGGACCAGCCCCTGAGACACCAGGCAAGACACAGAAAGGCCAAATTTCTCCTCCAACAGAGAACTCCCTGTAAGGATCTGAAGCAGGTGATGAACAGACCTTCATCAAGCAATCACTTCCACAAGTTAAGCTTGGTGTTCTTCAAACCATGAAGGAACTCTTTACAAGGCTTTCATGGAGAACTCCACAAGAAACCTGACTTTGCTGCAATGAATTCTGCATGAATGACACCCAAGCATCCTGAAGTGACACCACAGTCTGTCCATTGAGCAGCTCTGAAATCACAGCCATTCCTGGGACTGACACAAGCAGCTCTTCCCCAAACCACAGGTGCCCCAAGAGCCAGCAGGCAGCTCCAGAAGGGCACTGTCACAGCACCTGTGACACAGCTTAACACAGCACATCCCTTTGGGTCTGCCACTTGCAGGATGGGAATTAGAACTCAGCCAGAAGTAGGAAAAGGACCAAAGAATTTTGCAACTAGAGCAGCTCAGCTAAACAAGCAGCAGCCTCAGGTACATGGCTGTGACCACCACCAGCTCCTCAGGGGCAGAAAAACACCACCCACACCATTCCCTGCAGTGCACTTCTCAACCCCTTGGATTTCCTCATGCAAGTCCTGTCTGGAAAGCTTAAAGGCCTCCAAGTCTTCTCTCAGTTCCCAAAAGGATTCGCTTTCCAAGAGTCATCCTGCAATTACTCACTTCTCCCTGCAGCACCGACCTGGTAACGAGCTCTTCCAGGCCCAGAACTGGGGTTTGTTCTGCAATTTGAGCTGAATTCTGCAAGTGCTGAGCAGTATGTCCCCAAACCAGCAGAGATGCACATATTGAAGCACATATTGAACTCTCTCTGTCTGAAATCCATGGGCTGTGCACAGTCAAGCCTGTGCCTACACTTTCCTGAGCAAGAGCAGAGGAGATCCTCGAGGACAACACAGAACTGTGCTGATAGTCTGGAAAAGAGCAGAAAGGTCAAGAAGGCACCTCAGGCATGGCTGTAGCACTGAAAAGAGTTAATTCTCCTCAGAAAGAGCTATTAGAGGGGTTAATTAGATGCCTACAAAGATACTTTTCTGCCATCCAGTCTGACATCAGTGGAAAATGAGGAGATTCAGAAGCTCATTATGCAGTCTCCCAAACAGCAAGCAGATGGTAACAACTTTTGATCACCAACCTACACTCCCTTCAAACTGATAATCCAAGAATGAAAACCTGCACAGATCCTGGAGCAATTCCCTGGGCCCGCCATTGCTCTACAAGCAATCACAAAATGTTATATTTCTATTACATCTCCCAGCAAGAGAGACAAAAGAGAAAGCAATAACTCAAAAAAGCAATGACACCTGCAGGGCTGTGCAGAAACCAAGGAGTGTTTCATGACAAGTGCTTTGAAAAGAATCATAAAAATAGTCTGCCTTCTGCGTGTTTTTTAGCAGCAAAGTCCAGCTTTGTTTAAGATTTACTCTGTCTATTTTGACGTTTCACAGAATGCTGTCCTCCCATGACACCCAATCCCATGTTTACATATTCATGAAATAAAATTAATGCAATTATTATGCCTCAGAGGATTAGCAAATCACTGCAAGCATTAGGAAGGAATTTGCCTTCTGCCCACAGGCAGCAGTGTGAGGATGGGCAGATGCATTATTAACCATGTCATTGTCCCCGTGGATCACCCGATCCTGGTTACCACTGGAGACAGACCCATGGACAAACGGCCTCATCTCTCACTGAAACTCCCCCTCGGCCAGCTTGGGAGCCACCTCTCCCTTCCTGCTTGGATTGACTGCAAAAATCCCGAGGAAAAGTTGGAAAATGTTTCTGAAATGCAACAAGAGAGATCTTAATAATAAATCAAATAACGCACCAGTCACAACTTGGAAAGGGTCATTAATGTGCAGGGAACCACCATGGGTTATAAATCACACCCTAAACCCCTCCCTCAGTCACAAATTATTATAATTCCATTTGCTCCAAAGGAAGGCAAGCCACATAAAACAAAGTATGATGGATAATGCAAAGAAATCTGGGGAGCAGTAAAGGGGAAACAGCAGAAAGTAAGAATTTCACATCCCTCTGAAGGTGACAGACACAGCCCCACCACAGTCACCTGCAGGTCACCCACTCTACAGCTGTACTTCCCAAGGAGGAACAGATCCAGGCTTTGTTTTCCTTCCCTCCCCACCACAAAGTCAACAACTCTTGTAATTAACAGCAAGAGCTGCAATGTCTGATGCTTCCATCAACATCTCCAAGCCTGGAACTTGGGGCAGAACAGAGCTCGCAAGCCTTGTTTAGAAAATAAACAAAACAACAACAGACACTGTTAAACCATCTTTGATGTGAGGGAAGTTTTGAAAACCTGACAGCTCAAAGGATAAAAATAAAAATTAAAATAAATCCAAGCTGTTTATTTTAATCCTTGTCGTTTCCAAGCTAACATCAGAATCTTTCAGTGCTTTGGGGATGCAATGCTGCTGTCATATGTGCTTCATTTCAAGGGAGAGTGAGATAGAGCAACAAAGCTGGTGATAAACACCCAGGCCCACTTTTGGGGGGGGATGTAGGTGTGATACGACTCCCAGATTCCCTCCAGAAGAGCTCAGGCACTTTTCCCTGCTGTAACTCCAGCAAAGCTTCATGGACTTTATCCCCAGCACAGCATTGTCCTCCTGAGCACATCCCAGCCTTGTGGCAGGGGTTCACAAAGCCCTGATGGAAGTGAGCCTGAGGAAGGCTCCGAGGAAGGCTCCGAGGAAGGAAGGCTGGGAGCAGCCCCGCAGCCATGGGGGCGGACAGGGACATTGTGCAGCAGGAGACAAAGCTGGAGCTCTGCATCGTCCCACTCACTCCCACGGCTCGTCAGCACAGCTGTCACAAGTTAATGGAAGATGTTGTGATATTCAAAGCTGGGATCAAAGCCATTTCCCTTTGTTCAGCCCTTGATGTCTCCTCCCTTCACCTTTCTGAAAATAACAATGCAACAATTCCTGATCGATCCCCTCTGTGCATTATTCCCCTGCTCTGCTCCAGCCATGCAGCAGCACTGGCCAGCTCCGAGGTGACACCAGAGAGGGTCAGACCCCCTCGGAGCAAGAACCACAAAGTGCCCTTTGTCCTGAGGACCCGGCTCAACCTTGTCCCCCCCTTTAACAGATTCTCTCTTGCTTCATCCAGCTCTTTATCAGTTGGGGGTTCCATCCAGCTGTTTATCAGTTGGGGGTTCCATCCAGCTGTTTATCAGATGAGGGCTTCTCCAAGAGAATGTTGGAGAAGAATGTTGGGGGTTCCAAGTTATCGCACTGCTGTAAAATACATCCCAAAGATTTGACCTGAAGTTTCCATCCTACTGAGTCAAAATCACAAGCTGCATCCTAAATCTACCAGCTCCTCCTGCAGATGCATGTGATTTAATGGAGCAAGGGAACAGGAATATATTCTCTTTTCTGAACCAGCATTTCCATGATGCACAGGACAATGCCAGCCACCAGTAATCTAAGAAAAAAATATTTTTTAGGGCACTCAGCAGATTCTCCCTGCCTATGAACACGCACAGTGCAATGAATCCTCACTTCCTACTGTTCTCCCTTGCCAAAAAACATTAAAAAAACAAAAAGCCACCTGTATAGACTCTGGAGCAGAGCCTGAAAAAGCGGCACAAACCAAATCCTGCCTCTCCCCATCAATGCAAACACACAAACACCGGGAGAGGAAGGCAGAGCGGAACCACGAGCCCTTGTAGAGGCAGGAGAGCACATGGGCAAACAAATCCAACCATATTCCTGCAGCAGCTCCCTGACGCATCCAACTGCGACCCCCTCCTGCCTCTCTCTTTCCCTGGACCCAGATGTTATGGCAGGAATAACTGTCCCGTGGGAATGGGGGATGGGGGACAGTGGGAATGGGGGATGGGGGACACAGCAGGGCGTGAAGGGGAAATGGGGAGGGGTGAGGGGAATGAAAGCTGGGGGAAAAAAAA
>VXBC01001044.1:44599-61222 GCA_013399945.1 Ploceus nigricollis
ATGTGCCCGCCCCGCTCGCATCTCCCCCGCCACAGAGATCCCCAAAGGGTTTACAAAAGCTTGAACAAACGCTACGAGTTAAAAATCCGACAGGTTGGAAACGCTGTGTTTGTCCTCCCCGTTTTTAATGTGCCCGCCCCGCTCGCATCTCCCCCGCCAAAGAGACCCCCAAGCGCGTTTCCAGGATTTGAACACTACGAGTTAAAACCCGACAGGTTGGAAATGTGTTTGTCCTCCCCGTTTTACATTATGTGCCCGCCCCGCTCGCATCTCCCCCGCCAAAGAGACCCCCAAGCGCGTTTCCAGGATTTGAACACTACGAGTTAAAACCCGACAGGTTGGAAATGTGTTTGTCCTCCCCGTTTTACATTATGTGCCCGCCCCGCTCGCATCTCCCCCGCCAAAGAGACCCCCAAGCGCGTTTCCAGGATTTGAACACTACGAGTTAAAATCCGACAGGTTGGAAATGTGTTCGTCCTCCCCGCCTCCCTCCCGGCGCGCCCCGCTCACATCTCCCCCAGAGGAACCCCCAAAAAAGCGACCCTAACTGCTTTCCAAGGACATCAACAAACCCTAGGAGTTCAAATCCGACAGGTTGGAAACATTGTGTTTTGTCCTCCCCGCCGCACACGCGCTGCTGGGAGAAAGTTTCAAAGCGTGGAAGCAAGAACAGGCAGGAAAATTAAACCCTAATTAAGTAGCCGCGTGGATTATCTGAGCTGAATTAAACAACGCTCATTCAGAGTTAAGGTGACCTCAACTCAATTTAGCCGGCTCCGTCTAGGAAGCTAATTTGGTTTTTGTTGGTTTTTTTTTGTTGTTTGTTTCTTTTGCCGTGCTTATCCATGTGTAAACAGGCCTGGGATTTTTAAAGAAACATTATCAAGCAAAGTTTACAGCTTCTTCAGCATTAGTAGGTGGTGTTTCCTTTGAGGACACTGTATCCCTCCAAACGTGCTTGGGGACATCTTTATTCCAGAATATGGAGATGGACTTCAGTCCCTCTCAATACAACAAATAAGGGAGAACAAGGCCCTCTTGGTACAATAAAAATTAAGCTGTAGGACTATAAGAGAGCAAAGCAATCACCCAGCTTGCACTTTGCCTCCCAGCCTATGAAATCAGGCCTTGTGTGTGCAAGGAAATAGTGTAGAACTGAGCTGGAACTCCACTAACACCCTGATCTGAGCACAAGTGTCCACGTGTGGAATTACACTGAATTATTGGACTCGGGGTGCTGTGAATGACTGCACTGACAGCACAAGGAGCTGTTCCTTGAATGCTGTAAATACTGATCACTCTGCCGTTTGCAACACCCAGGGTTGAGCATTTTCTCTTCTCTTGACAATCAGCCCCAGCTTGGAGTGCTAATTCCCAGAAGAGCATCTTCCCAAAAGGCTGATTATCCATCAATTCACTGTAATCAACATCAGTGGGAGCAGGAGGTGCTCCAGCACGCTCAGACCAGAGCGATTCAATCCTGCACAGGATTTTAAACTGAAAACACCACCACCATACACACCTTTGTCTGGATACAGGACACTTCCATCACCTTCATATTACTCAGAGATTACACCTAGGTGCATGTGAATTCACTGTTTATGTGCCACTGTTACAATAAGTTTGTTGCATCCACCAGCCTGAGGGCAGTTTTGTTGTTCCAAATGCTTCCCAAAGCTTGCCAGCTGGAGAATTAGAAATTTATTTCAAGGAAATGACATTTTAAATTCAAATTTTCCCACTCCCTGTGCCCAAGCAGAACCAAGGATGGTGTGAGTTCCACTGAAACACCATGGCCAGGGTTGTACCCAGGTTCAGTGAGTGGATATTCTGGATAAACTCAGAGAACAGCAACCAGCACTAAAGGCAGTGGCACTGAATCCTTCCAGCACAGCCTGGAGGCCAAGGAATGGCAAGATTTAAATGCTCACCTGGAGTCCAGGTTTGATCCTACTGGGTACCAGCTGGAAGTGCTGAAGGCTGAAGCTGGATGAATCCTGACTAGACAAGAGAAACCTATTTTGGGAAGCAAACAAAACTAACCACTGTAACTAATTCAAGGCTCAATTACCCATCTGTGGCAAACATTATTATGCAAGGGTTTGTGTTCTCCCAAACACTGTTCTGTACCTCGAACCAGAATCAATTCAAGCCTCACACTTTGCATTCAACAGCACTTGGAATGAGATATCTGAATGGCCTCATTTTGTTTCACAGCCTATAGATCATTCAGTGTTTTTTTTCTCTTCCAGAAAGTGAGAAAATATTAAAAACATAATTCTTAGCCTCCACAAATATTGATACGTTTAGTCTGGATGAATTTTAAGGTTTGAACAGATGCTGTTTTTCAAAAGCCACATGAGTTACACTGACCCAAATGCTGAGATAAATTCAATATAGTGGCTACCTCAGATCTGGAACACACAGAGGCTCAAAGCAGGTCATGGAGTGGCAGGACAGACATGAGGTTAGGTCTAACCCACCCTTCAGGAGAGAAGATGAATCAAACAGAAGTCCTGCTCCCAAAAGCACTGTAAGAGCACTAGTAAAAATGCAAGATTTACTTAGAGAAAAGCTTCTTAGGCTTATCTGGTGTGGTGTGCAAGGGGCAAAGTTATGGGGAACTTGGGAAACGACACAGCACCTCAAAAGCTTTACAAACTTGGTCAGATCTGCAAAGTTTCACCCAAAACTCTTGGAAGGACAAACAGTTTTTACATTTCAGCAGCACCATCCCTGGCACTGAAGACAGCTTTTTTCATAAAAGTTAGATAAAACTGCACTGAGAGAGGATCTTTAGGAGCCTTTAAGGAAGCTCTTCTGGACATAAAGCTGCAAGTTCCTGTCTTGTTCAAGAGCTGCAAGAATGAATTTTATGTCAGCTGGGTTCGCTTGCACGAGTCTGCTGTTCAAGACCCAAAACAAGGACTTTATTTCATGTGTGAAGGACAATGTGAGCATCTGCCTGCTGAGCATGACATGGTCACACCCCTCAGCCTGGACACCAGAGCTCTACCAAGCTCTACAGGAGGACCAGAACTCTACCAAGCCCTCCAGGAGGACCAGAGCCACATCTGGAGATCCCTCCCTGGGAGGATGCTCCAATTTTGGGCACGCCTGTGTCAGGCTCTTCAGTGTCCAGGCAGGCAGCACCTTCTCCCTGCCCAAACTGCAGCGCCTGCAGGGCTGCTCTGCTGCTGTAACACAAGCACTCTCATGCATATTGCATCTCCCAGCCCCGAGGAAATGAGGCACTGGCCGAGTAATTAAAGCCCGGGGCTGGTGACAGATCCGTGGGACACAGAGCAGGGCCTGGATGTCCAGGCCTGCAGAGCATCAGGTGGGGCTGGGATCAACTCTCCAGGCAGCCAGAGCAATCCTACCCTCCCTGTAAGCCACACCAGCGGTGCACAACAAAAAGAAGCCTTTAAAATCTGTCTGCACAGCCTCAGGCAGCAATGAGCACCTGGATGGGTAAACACGTAGGGTTTCTCATTTACCCAGTAATTCTTTGCCCACCTTTAATATGATCTGGTTTGAAAAGTTAAAGCCACAGGGAGAGCTATTCCCCAACATCTCTGCTTGTCAGCTGAGCTCAGAACAGAACCAGGGGGACACAATTGCATTGTATTTCCAGCCTTGTCTTTGAAAAAGACACATCAGAAATGTCAAGAAATGTTGAAGGAAAATGTGTCCTGAGGGAAAACTCAATGCAACAACTTCAAGATGTGCAAGCAGGATTAGCACTAGTGGGTAACTGGGTGGTAATTAGCATTTTGCACATGTATAATTTGGTTTTTTCCTCGTTCCACGGCTGCTTTTCTGCCATTCACCCACTTTAAGAATGAATGGGTGGACTCCTGACTGTGCAGCACGGGACAGAGGGATTCTCGGCCTGGGGTATTGGTCCTGTTTGGTAACTCCTGCTCAGCCCACGGGTGCTACTCCTCAAACCCCACAGGATTCCCACCCTGTCAAGCAACAAGAAGCACTCTCCCTTTTCCCTTGTGGAAAATGGGCTCCTAGACAGGTGCCAGACCAAGCAAAACTCCTTCTGAGCTGGCAGTGGCATTTTCACAGAGTCCATGGATTCCTACAGCAGTGGGGGCTGGAGGAGGCAGGGAATCATGTGCTCACAGGCATGGGGAGGAAGAGGGGGAGGAGGAGAACAAGAGGAGAGAGAGAACAAAGTGTCAACATCTTAACTGGGACACACAAAGAGCCAGTTCTTAGTAAGAACTTAATCCAGGATTAACAAGAGGTCAGCTACCTCTGCAAGGAGACTGGACTAAAAGGAGCTAATTAGCTCTCCTTAATTGCACAAAAGGAACCACACAGAATTAAAGACATTCACCAGCAGCAGGTCCCACCTCACCCAGGAAACACAGCCTTACCTGTTGTCCCCAACACCATGCTCAGACAGTCAGCACATGGAGAGCCAGGAGCAGGAGAGGTGCAGGGAAAAGGCTGTGGGGAGGTTCAGCATCAGCAAGGGCTGGAGTGAGAGCTGGAGCCTCCACCAGCCAGGACAAGCATTTGCAGCATGGCCATAATCTGCCTAGGCAGGTTCCTCATCAGCCACTGCCATGGTCTGCCCCAGTCCCTGAGGAAAGCACAGCTATCAGCTCACAAACACTGATGCCCATGAGGGTGTTCAATGCAGTTCTGGCCTTCTTTAAATCAGTGTGAGCTCTGAAAATGAGGAGGAAGAGTAGCACAAGGCAAACCAGTTTTTCCCTGTGGGTTGAGGCCAAGAGAATCCCAACATGGAGAGGCACTACAGGATAGATGTCAGGAGAAATGGCGAGCACACAGCACCACGGACAGGCAGCAGATCCCACCTGGAAGCTGCCAGTTTGGAATGATGCAGTGGGAAAGGCTGGCTGAGCTGCCCACCCACAAATCCCCTCTCTGGAATTTCTACCATGTACCACTCACACACCTGAAGTTCCCTGTCAGCCTCTGCCTGGCACTAAATCCATCTGTTTGTTCCTGTGGAGCCACTGCATGTTCTGCTCTCCTGCACTGGGGCATCTTTTACCCCAGAAGCCCTTGTTCTGCACTGACAGATAACGGATCCAGCAGCCAGTGTGCTTGAAAATGAAGATTAACAGGCACATCAGTAACACCAGCAGATGTCTCTGAGATGGAGCACTAATACAAGGAACTCCTGCATTTATTCAGGTTACAGCACCGTGCTGAGGGCTGGGGAGATCAGGCAGACACGGGCCTGAGTGCATCTCAGCAGGATCAGCTCTCCTCTTCAGGGAGGATGAAGGGAAAAGCAAAACATTTGTACCAGGGAAGGCTGCCCTACCCACAAGGAAAAATAACAGAAACAGGAGCTCACCCTAATTACAGGTGCCTGTGAAATCATCACAGCAGTGCCTCCATTATTTATCCCTGTTTTCTTCCCTCAGCACAGAGTTAAATGTTTTGCCACTCTACTTCCAGTGCCACTGCAGGGGCAGCCAGAAGGGACCAGCAGCATCAAAATTTCATCTCAAACCCAACACAAACAAACGAGTTCTTGGGATGCCACTGGGAATATGAGACAGCCACCCCCTCTCTGCTCCCAGGAACTGAGCAGCAACCTCAGTCGTGCTGCTCCTGTGCAGGCTCAGCACAAAGGGAGGGTTCCCTGACATCTGGCTAAAGCTTCAACAGCTGCCTTTGGGGAGAGCAGAATGAACACCAACAGAACTGTGCCAGGGGCTGGGCTGCAGCAGCCTCCTGGTACAGACAGGCCCCATCCACCACCCCTCTGCTCCCTCTTCCCTGCTGTACTGAGCTGGAATGGCTCACTGCTCATTCATAAAGAGAAGGAAAATTGTCCTAATTGTGCTAAAAAGGTCCATGGTCCAACGTCTTTCTCCAGCACTGGCTGGTGCAGTGAGTGCTTCTGCATTGTGTTATTCTGTTATGGATATTCCAGCTTCTCCATTCCTCCCAACTGTTCCAATCTGGTTATCCAAACAGATACCAGCCTTCTGCAGCCTCCCACCCAGCACTGCCCCAGCCTCTGCCTTCACACCTGCCCTGTGCACCTCTGATTTCCAACCCCAATCCACCTGGATTCATCCCTGCTCCCACTGACTTCCTTAACTCCGCTTGGCCCTTTCTTCCAGATTCCTGAAATCTGCTGGGCTCACCCCAAAACTGACCAAAATCATTACAGAGCTGCTCAGTGCAGCCCCTGCCCCCATGACCACAGAATAAGGTGGAGAATAAGGCTGCCCTACCCACAAGGAAAAATAACAGAAACAGGAGCTCACCCTATTACAGGTCCCTGTGAAATTATCACAGCAGTGCCTCCATTATTTATCCCTGTTTTCTTCCCTCAGCACAGAGTTAAATGTTTTGCCACTCTACTTCCAGTGCCACTGCAGGGGCAGCCAGAAGGGACCAGCAGCACCAAAATTTCACCTCAAACCCAACACAAACGAGTTCTTGGGATGCCACTGGGAATATTCTCCACCTTAAGTCTTCCCCAGCTTTTCCCCCCACATCCCTTCCACCCCGACTGACATTCCCCCATCAGCCGCGTCTCCATCCCAGCCCCGCATCCTTTTTCCCGAGG
The DNA here is from genome assembly GCA_013399945.1 of Ploceus nigricollis. NCBI lineage: Eukaryota > Metazoa > Chordata > Aves > Passeriformes > Ploceidae > Ploceus > Ploceus nigricollis. The sequence continues at coordinate 51,180 of VXBC01001044.1, forward strand.
AGCTGCCTGACCTCCCAGCAAACACACACACAAAGAAAGGACTCCCCCGCCTGCCTGGGAGATGAAAAACGAGGATTTAAAGCATTCCACGGCCACCTGTTATTGCATCGCCCTTCCCGGGAGGCGCCTGCGGCTCTTCCCCGCTCCTCCTGTGCGAGCTCCCCGCAGCCCGCAGCGACCCTGCCGGGGGGGACACCATGGAACCGCCCGGGAACCTCGCTGCTGCTGCTCCGAGGCATCTCACGGCCGCCAAGGCAGTTGACAAAAAGATTCCCCGCTCTGATAACGGCCTGGCATGGCTGGAACAAAGCCGCCTTTGCAAAGCGCTGCCCGGCTCTGGCATCCGAGCTGGCTGCTGCCCACTGGGGAGAAAAGCTCCCACTGTCGCTTTAAGGATGTCCCACATCACCCGGTTAACCCTGGCTGCTCCTTGCTGCCCTCACCGAGGAGAAACTGCAGGATTTCTGCTCTTCTCCTGCCCTTACCCATCTGTTCTGCCGCCCTGGGACAGCCCTGGCATCCCGAGCAGAGCTTTATTAAATATTCGGTGCTGCTGCACAGCCCTGGCATCCCGAGCAGAGCTGAATTAAATATCCCCGTCCTCCCCGCGGTGCAAACCACCAGGGAGCACTTCTGTGACGACAAAGGAGCAGAGCAGTCAGCGTGGACATAAACATCCCAATTACCTCGAAATTCCACTTCCTCGCTCCCACAAAGCTCTGGCTTTTCACCCTGAGGGGCTGCACACCCTCCTAAACCTTATCAGGCAACACAAACCATCGATTTCCCTGCTAGAACAGCAGGCAGCAACAGGAAATATTTAGAATAAATAGAAATATTTGCCTTCAACACTCGGGCATTTCCAAATACTAGCTCTGGGAAAGGCCATCTTCTGCACGGAGGTTCTACAATGCAGAAGGTAACAATGTGACTCATCTTGAAAGTGTATATAAACACACTTAAAAAATCTGTCTGGGGAAAAATAAACAGAGGCTGTGCCTGATTCCCATCTGGGAAAAGCAGGAACGCAACCCTGCTGCTGTCCTTGGCTTTGTACCTACTCCAGGCAGGTGCAACAGAGGAAACAAAGCCACAGCCAGCAATTTAAAGAATTTAGAAAGGAAGAAAGCAGCACAGATGGACAGGAGAAGAGCAGAAAGCAAGTGAAAAATGTCCCTGCAGCATGATATAGGAGCAGGGAGGACTGATGTGACTCGGAGCTGATCAGTCACCCCTCATGGAATGATGAAATGATGAAATGTTTGCTCTGTATGATCAGTTAATCCCAAGCAGGAACACGTTTAGAAGGGTGGCAAAGAACCAGCCAGATTTTCTTACAGAGCAACGAGTTCAAAGGAAAGCAACAAAAACATCATGAGGCTCGTTTGTGAAAACAAACTTGAAGGGTAAACAAAGTGGAGTGGTCAACAAATATTTGAAGAATGTAAATATTGAAGAGAAAGAGAAGCTGTATTAAAAGGTTTGGGGTTGTTTTCTTTTTGAACAATGAGCAATGGGATTATATGAAATTGTGGGAAAGAAACAAGGCTGAAGTGAAATCCTCAGAGCCAGGGGCAGGAGAGAAGTGGGATAAACTCATTCACTTGTCATGTTCATAAACAGCAATAGGTAATTGTTAATAAAGACAAAGCAGACCCATAGAACCACAGAATATCCTGGGCTGGAAGGAACCTACAAGGATTATTAAATCCAGCTCCTGGCCCTGTACAGGACACCCCACTGGCAGGAGCATGGGTCAATACCTCAATAATATCACACTTCTTCCAGCCTCTCCTTCTGCTTTCCATTATTTCCATTTCTTTAAAGAGGCAGCAGCCCAGTCTGCAGCAGTGCAGGACTCTAAAGGTTGGTGATGATTGCAAACCTAACTGATTACAAACCTATGATTGCAAAATTAGGGCTGGTTGAGCGTTACAATTTCAAGGATTGTTTTGACTTGCTGCATTTTTGTCCCCAAAACTTCCAAGACACACACAGACAACCATGGGATTGGGAGTTCCATGTGGGAAATCTTGCAAAGTGACATCCAAATCATCCTGAGCTCCTAATCTGGGCTGTGATCCTTGAAAGAACAGATGTCCTCAGGATAACTGTGGTATCTCCAAATACCAGCAAGGCACAGGTTGTTTTGGGACAGTTGTAAGGGTTCAGGTTGTTTTGGGACAGTTGTAAGGATTCAGGTTGTTTTGGGATAATTACAAGGATTCAGGGTGTTTTGGGACAATTATAAGGATTCTGGGTGTTTTGGGATAATTACAATGATTCAGGTTGTTTTGAGACAATTTCAAGGATTGAGGTTGTGGCTTTGGGCAAGTCCTCTGTGAGAAGTGCAGGGGATAGGGATGGATGTTTGCATTTCTCATCCTGGCTCTTACTTCAGTAGAGTTTGCTCTCTTTAGAGAATTGGTTTAGCTATAACAATTTTTTGCTGTCCTAAGCCAGGTTTCCAGTAGGGAATTAATACACAGCTATTAATAAACAATTAAAAGGAAAAACACCTTTAATCTCCATGTGCCTCATCTGCAAACCAGGACTAATTCCACTTCCTTTCTCCTACCCTTTGTCCATCTTGACTATTTGGGATGGAATTTCTTCCTCCAAACTGGAGGTGGAGCATGAAAATCTCCCAGCACAGCAAATCTCTGTTTTCAAGAGTCTCTTTTTCTGTAAAACAACACAATTTTAGAAACAGTTCTATTTCCCAGATCAGTTGTGCTACCAGCTGCCTTTAAAACAGAAAAGAATCCATGGGGAACTTGTTCTTCCTGTTGGAAAAATAATAGAGCAGGTATTTGAAGCAATGCTGCAGCTTTAGTGCCCTGGAGCAGGCACTGAATATTGCTCAGGTTCTGTGAGCCCTGGCCTCCAGACACATCCTTCTTTCATGGCCTACAGCTAAGCACGGGTTTGCCTCCCAAACCTCATTCCCAAAATGTGCATCAGGTTGTGCAGCACATTTCTCTAACAGCTGACAGCTCTGAAAAAATCCAAATTCCAGCTCTGAGGGCTGCAAATCTCCTCACGAGCAAAGGGCACTTCTTCCACATCTCCAGAGCTGCTTTATTTCTGGTCCTGCGGGGTCAGAAATGCACCAAAATTACAGCCCTGCCTCCCCAGCAGCTCTCTAAAACTCCTCTGTCTCCATGCAAACCTTTTAACTCACAGCATCTCGTGTGTCCTCACTGCAGCAGGGCTGAGACCTTGCAAATGTCTCAGGCCTGGCCACTTCCTTCTGTCCCTTAAACACAGCCTGATTTGCTCAGCATCTCATTAAGCGAATGACTCTAATTAGAGGGAGCCGTTCTTGAACTAAACAAGTTGTGTGTTCCCCCTCCAGCTAATTTGTTCTAATTTTATGTGTATATCTGGACATTTCTTCTGTTACCAAATCTTTGCTACTCCTCAAAATACACCTAATTTCCCCCCAAAGTCTTTTTCATTCCACTCATTTTCTCCTCCATTTTTGTCCTTCCAATTCCAAGGCCTGAAATTAGCTGTGGTCCAAACCACATTCTACCAAACCTGGTATTCTGAGTGGTTTGAAAATTATTCCAAATATATACCCCAAATATATGAATCTCCAAAAAAAAAAACCCACAAATTCCTCTTTCTCTGCTCCTCTGCCACATGCATGGAGTGGCTGTGACATTGTCAAAGGAGAGTGGCAGCATTTTGCATCTTTTTTTAGTTGGGAAAAAAGCAGAGCATCTGCTCTCAGATCACTTGGCTGTGACCACAGAGAGCATTCTGTCCTGGAAAAATGGTTACAGGGGAATAAACCACTGGAAAATGTAAAATATAATCAACAGCACAGGCCTAAATCTGGCCAAAAGAAAAACTTTAGGAAAGGAGAAGCTCAGAGAACATTCCAGCATCTTGTATTCAGCACGTGGCTCTGCAAGGGCACTCAGAAGGAAAATGAATTCTGTGCAGCATTTTGGGTTTGGTGTCTCCATTTCCTGAGCTTGGATGTTCTATCCTTGGATATATTATTGCAGCTTCTACAGTTTACTTCAAACAGGCTCAAAATCCTGAAATTAGCACTTACCAGTCACAATAAGCATCAATTAAAATAATAATGCATTAAGATGCACTTTCTAACCAGGGCCTGAACTCAGAGGAGTTCTGGGGAAGGTTCAAGCAAAACCACAGCAGCTGCTCAATCAACCAAAGGAATACCATGAACTGGTTAAAATGGAGAGAAATCTGGAATTTCAGCTGGAAAAAGCAGAAGAGGCCTTGACCAGGACACAATGATTTGTCAGGGAGCACCACAAGGGTTTTGATGGCAATTTTTGCCTCTTCCAGGCCTTGCCCCTGCCCACTTGCTGAGCAGAAATGAAGCAGAAATTCCAGCTATGTGAGTGCTTCTCTTCAGTGCAACACAACTATCAACACACACGGGGTGAATCAGACACTTAAAAACGTGGGACACTGTCCAGCAGCTCCTTCCAGCACTTGTCCCTTGAAAATCTCTGCTCCAGGCAGAGGGAGAAGGAAAGGGAGACTGATTTCTGTCCAACAGCTCCTTCCCAAAATGTGGGAATGAAAATCTCTGCTCCAGGAGGGGGGAAAAGGAAGGGGAGGCTGATTTCTGTCCAACAGCTCCTTCCAGCACTTGTCCCATGAAAATCTCTGCTCCAGGCAGAGGGAGAAGGAAAGGGAGACTGATTTCTGTCCAACAGCTCCTTCCAGCACTTGTCCCATGAAAATCTCTGCTCCAGGAAGGGGGAGAAGGAAGGGGAGACTGGTTTGCCTCATTGTGCAGGCAGGGAAAGTGGGGCAGAGGCAACATCAGGATGAAAATGGTCAATGACAGATCCAGGCACAATCAGGGCCTCTCGTGACCCCCAGCTCCCACAGGCAGCACCTTCCTTCCCTTTGGAAGGGACTGAGCACTCAAACAGCACCCAGCAGCCTCAGCTCCATGTTTTATCTCTTCCTGACTGACTTTTCCATGTTTTCAGGCTTTTTAGTGAGGAAAACAATCTCTGGAACAGCCCCACTGCTGCCTCACTCGCCTCAACTCCAGGCCCTGAGTGAGCAAAGGCTGCAGAATTGCAGAGCCACTCCAAGCAGTTTGCCCTTCACTTGACATTTCTGAGGACTGGAGACAGAGAGCAAGGTGATCTTGCCATCTGATAAGAGGGGAAGGCAATTTCCCAGCAAAACAAATGACTGGGATTCAATTAGCCAAAATAATCTGCAGCCCAAGGAGAGATCTGGGGGAGAGATTCTGAGTGCTGCAGCAAACTCTGCAAAGTGCAGCTTCTTCATGGCCTAAGTCAAAGAACTGCTCTGCCTGCCTGCCCTCAGAGAGGTTTCAATCTGCACATACATATTAGAGGACAAAATTACAGATGTTCATCCAAATTTAAATCAAAACTTGATGCCGAGAACCAGCCACATAAGAAACAAAGATATTAAAGGGATGCTTTTGCCAGTCTATTATCACACAGCAAAGCCAGTCTCAGATCAAGGGTTTGAAAATGCCTTGGTTTTATTTCAAATGGTCTTCTTCCACTGTAATTTCGTACTTTTACTAAAATAAAAGTTGTGCTTCACAGCCTGTTGCCACTGCAGGTATTAATCCAGCATGGCACTGTGAAGCCCAGGACCAAAACTGGTGCTGGGCTGATCCTGCTTCCATTTCTGCCTCTCTTGGAGCCCACGAGCACAGCCTGGCCAAGGGAATTGTGTGCAAAGCTTTTCCTTGGCTTTACTGCACTTGGATTAGGCTCCTCACTGCTTCCTAGGGCTTCCCACTATGGAAAAGGGCAGAAAAAATAACACCAAGGCTAGAGAAATTAGCACAAAACCTGCTAATTACCCCTCAGTGACTGCGTGCCATAGAACCTGCCAGAATCAACCTGCCAAGGCTGCTCCAAGCTGCTCTTCCAGGCACCTGGCACGACATCTTCTTGCTGGAAAAGGATAAAAACCTTACTTTATGGACAGCCAGAACATTCAGGACGTATGGCCAGGTCAGAATGTTCTGGATGCAGGGGAAGATGAGCGACCTGTTAATGAGGTTTGCTCTTCCTGCCGCAGCGCCAGCCAGCGGGAACGTTCTGATTCCTCAGATCCATTTGCAGAATTCATAAGGAGCTAAGGCCTCTCCTCTCCCAAATACCATATTTATATGTATGTGGGTCAGCTCTGGTGGTTTTTAGCCGAGGATTATCAGCACCTATTTCTTGCCCCTGAATAAAAGGCACAAAGGAAGATGTAGGTACAGAAGAATCAATGAAGACAGGAAAGACTGAAAATGCAACATTTGAACCTGTAATGTGAAGGTCACACAGCACAATGGGCACAGCAGCACAATTACATAACTTTAACAGAACTATTTTGTGAAGCTTCTCCAAAAATTGAGGAAGAATTGATTTGGAAATCCAATTTCATTTGGCATCGTTTGCAGTGCCACAGGACGAAGTTCATTGTCGCTGCACATAGACGTTCTTTAAGGCTGAAATTGGAAGTGATTTAAGCAGCTTCATCATTTCCTGGGTAATCAAGGAGCCACGAATCCCAAACACCCACGTTTGTCACCCCTGTGTGTCACAGCGAGGACTCGATGCCTGGAAGTGAGGACAGAACCATCCCTCCTGTGCCTGTCTCACCAACCTGCTCTTTTACATCGCAAAGAAGCGGCAAGGCTGGGAGAGCAGAGCTGGGTGGGACGAGTGTGACAGCTCAGGAACCCCTCCCTCCCCTCTTCCACACCCTGAGACGTGGATTTCCAGAGCCGGGGAAGGGCAGGGTCAGCCTGGTGGAGGTACAAAGAGCCCCTGCAGCCGCAGCCTCCAGAATGCAGAACTGAAAGTGCCTGAAGTCAATCTTCACTGCTCCCTGACATCAAACAACTTCTAATTTTAGCTCTGCTGTTCTGTAACCCTACCTAGTTCCCATCCCACCCCCACAACTACATAATAGATCCTTCCCTCAGATAAGTAGGGTGTTGGAACATTGAGAGTTTTTTGGTTTTTTTTTTTTCCTCACCCACAGGCACTAGCAGAAAAATGAATTACAGATTTATTTTTAGTGGAGCCTTTGGCCCTTCTTTTCTCTCTAGGTTCCAGATCACAGGTTCTGCAGCTCAGAACTATTCCAACCAACACAGCAGCACAAGCAATGCAGAAGGAACCACAAAAGAAGGAAAATCAGATGAGCAGAGTTTTACTCAATATCCCATTTATGGGACATCAAGTTCAGCTACCAGCTTGTTTTTGTCCCTGCAATGCTCTTCTGGCATTAGATTTCCATTTTTCATCAAAGATCTAAATTAGTTTCCATCTCTGCTGGATCATGAGCTCCCCAAAACTCCTAAGAAGGAAGAGCAGGGCAAGCAGCACAGCCTGAGATGGAAGGGGAGGGAAAGGCTGCTGTGGTTTTTGGCTTTCTGAGATTTAAAGCCCGAGGCCTGGCTGATTACAGTCCCTGAGGAGCTGTGAGATAGCAGTGATGTCAGCCTGGAGGCAAAAGCTCTCTCCCACAACACCAGGTCACAATACAAAGACGGAAACAGCATTAAAACACAAAAATGACCAATTAAGCCAAGACACCAGACTGTGACGAGGCAAATCGCTGTTGTCATCTGTCCTGCCAGCATCCTCGGGGGCTGCAGCATCACTGCTGCCACCAGGACGCGGTGCTGGAGCACTGTGACTGCACAGCAGGTCCTTGCAGCGTGCCACTGCCACACGGTGATGTCACCCAGCCCCTCTGGCTGTCCCCAGCTGTGCTGCAGAGCCCCGGGGCCACCGGGAGCACGGCGAGATGGGGATGAGATCATTTTGGGCAGGGTGAGATGCAAGAAATGCAGGGCATGGTGTGAGGGGGCAGCACACTGGCCTGGGCCAGGACAGGCCCAGAGGATCCCTGATGTCACACACAGTGGAGTTTGGTGTGATCAGACAGCACGGGATGGATGTGGGGCCTGAAACCTGGGAAAGGCAAGTCCTGTTCCTAAGGGTCAGAGCAGGCTGCTGCTGCTGACAGCCTTCTGTCCCTCCCTGGTACAGACAGAAATCATGTGTCTCTCTGAGCATGGCTCCGGGAGGAAATCTGGGTTAACCCCAGCAGTGCTGCTCCTGCACCAGGGACCAGAGGATTTGTTTGCAGCCCATGCACTGGATATATAAATACCAACCCTATAAGCTCATTTCATATCAAGGCTGTCCAGCCCACATTAAATACCCCAAGCAGGTTCAGAGAGCCCTGCATTCATTCATTCTGTCCTTAAATCCATGCTCCTCCAATCAATCCAGCAGGGACAAACACACAGATTTGGGCAAAGCAGGACCTGAAACAACATCCCTAACTCACCCTCCTGTGCTGGATATTGCAGCACAACCAAATAACCAAAATATCCTAGGGGGAGCAGAGTGACAGCTGCAGAGACCCAGAATGCTGTATAATTAAATAAGGGAAGCAATCAGAATATTTAATTTCGGGGCTGGGATGAAGGGGGATGCTGAAGAGGCAGGGCTTGGGCAGCACCTGTCAAGTGATTCCAGGAGAGCCGGGGGAACTGATCGGGATCTTTATGGAGAACAAAGGGGCCCAGGAGTGCCCAGAGCCCCCGGGGCCCTGCCGGGAGCCCGAGGAACGGAGAGGGAAGAGCGTCACCTACTGAAGCCCGGCCAGCACTTCCTCCGGCGCTGTAATCTGCTTATGTCCCCGCGAACCCTCAGCAGCCTCCCCGCTCGCTCCCAGCCCGCACAGCCAGCAGGATGCTCCAGCGTGAGCTGGCACAAACTGGGATGAACTGGGAACGTCACAACCCCCAGCCCCGCGACGGAGCGATGTCCCAGCCGGGTTTGTGGGGAGGCAGGGACGGGATGCGGCGGGGGCCGTGGCACTGCAGAGCCACTCCATCCCAGCGTTCCCAGCATTTCCAGCACATGCTTGGCTCTCCTGGTACTCCACTGAGCTATTATGCAACTCCTCAGCCCAACCGCACAGCACAGAAGGCAGAGGATCGCTGCGAGAGAGGGGCTTTTTTCATTTAAAAAAAATAAAAATAGTATAATATTTTCAAATGCTAATATCTGTATCATTTGTACAGCTTGTGTGACACAGCCATGTACACACAGGGAAAATTCAAAGGCTCTCAGTGTAATTAAATAAAAGATAGAATTAGAGAAATTAGAAAAAGAGATGACCTATTGAGTCATCCCTGGCTCGGGTCTGTCCCCTGGGGCCCTGTACAAGATGCTTCCTAGTGCTATACTGTAGTGCTTTTATTTTTTACACAGAAAAAAAAAAAAGATATAAAATTAAAATAGCAACAATAAGTAAAATAAGTTTGCTGTTTTCTCACACTTCACAGGCGAGGATCTCAAAGCACCACATTCATCCTGATGCAAACCAGCGCACTTGAGAGGAGGCTGTTATTTCTATGATTACTTCCTTTTTCATCACAGAAAAAAAAAAAGGATTAAGGAAAAGAAACAGGCCTTCCCATTGCCCTTGTCATCCAATTCAACCCAAATTACGAAGTCACATTCCACTGTTAACTGTGGAGCTGTTCCCATCTGATAAAGTTCTGGTTAAATCAATTTCATCATCATAATTCAAAGCCTATTTATCCCAACTAAGTGGTTTTGACATATTGGAAATTTAAAATAGTTTTGATATACTTGGGATTCTACATAACCCTTTGGTGGTCAAGTTTATATTATATTTTATATATAGATATATAATTGTATCCTCTATTACATATATGTATATATATTTACCTACCCCTGCAAAATACAAACTTGACCAACAAAATATCTACGTGGGAACATTTTAGACACACACACACACAGACAGAGCTTTGTCAATTGCCTTTCACCCACACAGTGTTTTCTTTCACTGCCCACTTAGCCAAACCTGGTGAGTTTCCCCCCAAAACACCCAGGAACGATGAAAGAATTATCGAGCACTCGGGTACCTTGCTGGCAGCTCTGGGTTCCCCGGAACTCTGCTGTCTATGCCCTTACAGCACCACGCCAGTGAGGAGCATCCCCAAAATC
>VXBC01001044.1:62044-73064 GCA_013399945.1 Ploceus nigricollis
TCACTGTGAAGCCATCCCCCCTGCCCTGTCACTCCATGCCTCTCACAGTAAATATTTCTTCTTATCTAACCTAACCCTCCTCTCTGCCAGTGTGAAGCCATCCCCCCTGCCCTATCACTCCAAGGCCATCACAGTAAAGAATATTTCTGATTATCCAATCTAACCCTCCTCTCTGTCACTGTGAAGCCATCCCCCCTGCCCTGTCACTCCATGCTCTCATAAAAGCCCCTCTCCATCTCCCCTGCAGACTCCCCTCAGTCCTGGCCTTGCCTCCCCACTTGTGAAATCAGTTTCTGGGGCCAGCAAGAACAGATAGGAGTTTTGAAGGCCCCTCACACACGTGGGTTGTGTTCCCCTGGCCCGTTTCTGCAGCAAGAGGTTTATTTGCTTTTCTCCTCCAGCACAAGGTCCTCTCCATGCAGGGACCTGGAGGAAGAGGCAGAGCGAGCCCCGTGCTCTCCTCCCTCTGCCAGTGCTGCAATATTTGGTAGCTGATGCTTGTGGGGGATTTGCCAAAGCACCACTCCAATTCCCTGACTATCCCAGAGCAGGGATGAGCTGATTGCTCAGGCCAAAAAAGAGAACTCCATCCCTGCTGATGCTCCAGAAGCTGGGACGTGTCACCTGAATTTCAGTTTGTACCCATTTCTCCTTGTCCTACCACCACAGCTCCTGACAAAGATCCCCTCTGCAGCTTCCTGAAGGGAAGAGAGTCAGCCCCCCAGGCTCGCCTGAGGGCTGTGAAAACTAATGGAAAACTGGATTTCCTAAGGGAAAACTGAATTTCTTAATTGAGAACCAAATTTCCTAATGGAAAACTGAATTTCCTAGTAGAAAACTGAATTTCTAAATGTAAAACTGGATTTCCTAATGGAAAACTGAATTTCTTAAGGGAAAACTGGATTTCCTAATGGAAAACAAAATTTCTTAATGGAAAACAGAATTTCCTAACGGAAAACTAAATTTCCTAATGGAAAACCAAATTTCCTAAAGGAAAACCAAATTTCTTAATGGAAAACAGAATTTCTTAATGGAAAACCAAACTTCCTGATGGAAACCCAAATTTCCTGATGGAAACCAAAATCTTCAGCGAGGCAGGGGCCAAGTGCCTGCTCTGGAGCTGCGGGAGGGCGATCTCGTCTGGCAGCTCTGGCACTCTGGAACAGCAGAGCCGTTGTTGCACCGTTATTATCAGGGCAGAAGCAGAGCTGTGCCCCCAGAGCAGCACCAGAGAGCCCCTGCACCCCACACCCACAGGGAAAGGCCTGGCCTGAAGGGAAAAGTGCCAAATATTGCATTACCACCCCCATTTCCTGCAGTGCACGTTGATTTTCCCTGGAATTCTTATTTATCTCACGGGATCCGAGCACACCGCACGCAGCAGGAGGTGGGGGGTGGGGCAGTGTATCTCAAATAATTTATAATTTCATTATTTATCTGTAAAGTTCTTCAAAAAGTGAAGGCTGGGAGTGTCCAGGGAGGGACATCCAGGCTCTTATTCCACACAGTTCTGAAGGGGTTTGGTCCTGGGATAGGAACAGTCTGGATTATAAATCCTGCAGGAATTCAGCAGTTTTAGGGGTGGGAGAGGAAAGAGAGCAGGCAACTGTGTGTGAATAAAGATTCTACTCTCTCAAAGGGCTTTAAATGGTATTTTCTCAATTTTTTTTTGCACTCACACCTCCATCCCCATGGCTGCAGATAATTATGAGTGGACTGACACGAAAACCTTGATCTGTAACATCACCACCCTTGTTCTGTTCACTGCTCAGGGGCCAGGGGGGTGCTTGGGGCAGTTCCACAGCCCTGCCCTGGCTTGCAAAGCTTTCAGTGACATTTGTCTGAGGGAACACCGGGGTTGTGGTGCCCACATCCCCTTTGGAAAGTGACAAATGTGGTTCTTTGCTTTCCTGATAACAACAAAGAGATTTTTTTTCTGGTTCTCCCAAACCCTGAAGAGATGAAGAGCAGCAAAGCTCCACTTCTGAATTCAGCAGAAAGTCACTTTTGGAGGGCTTGGATCACTTCAGGACAGGTGAAATGAAACAGCACCTTGGGCAGAAGTTTGGGAAATTGGGGGAGCAGCACTGAAATGGGGAGCTCTGCAGGAGAGCCCCAGGGCAGGTGGGGACACCCCAAATCCCTGCTTTGGGAATTTGCTCCAACAACATCTTTGCAGTGCATTTTTTGTTTATTTCTAGACAAAAAGCACTTATTTAACCATAAAGTCAGGCACAGACCTTTCCCCATGACAAACAGCATGGAAAAAACACCTTCAAATCTCACCCCACATAATCCCAGACTCAGCCCTTCTTAGGTCCCACCTACCCCAGCTTGGGCCGGGCTTTGGGCTGGGCTTTTCTCCACCAGAAGCTTTGCAGCTGTGGCCTGCAGGGTGTCAAGGAGGGAGGCAAATCACAAATGCTGTAAAATGGGTCAGGAGACCTGCAAGCTTGGCAAATCTAGGACAGACTAATGCTGCAGAGTCACATGTTTGGAAATCAAAGCTCAGGCAAGAAAGGTATTAAGAGATAAGCAGTCATGCACTTTTCCTTTTTCTTTTTTTTTATCCAAATAACGTGAGGGGTGGGGAAATTATCCAAGGAAAGAGAGGGTTGGGAAGGTGTTTGTTTAATTGTCTGGCTGGCCACCTCTGGAATCTGCTGGCCAAAATCCTCCCAAGCAGGAGCCTTGGAGGGCCTGTGGGTCACCCCCACTCAGGTATTCCCAACCCCAAATTCTGGCTGATCCAGCTGTGCCAGCTGCATGGACAAACCCTTCACTTTCTCCCCCAATCCTCTGCATTAACTATTCCAGTGGGGGAAAAGGAAGAAAAGGTATTAAAATGAAAATAAGGCAAGGCAAAAGCAGCTGTAGGTATCAGGAGGGACGGGCTATGCACAGCCACCTCCTCAGAGCTAAGAATACCCATCAGTCACATGCAAGATGAATTCCAGATTAATTATCTACCTATTCCATCCCACTAATGGAAAAAAAAAGGAAAAATACCAGTCAGGGCTGTGGCTGGAGGGGTCCAAAGCCACTTCTGGCCCCTGTTTTGGAAAGGGAAGCCCTAACAATCCCTGCTTCTCACTGCTCTGTGCAACTGCAGGTTGTAATTCTGAAAATGGTTGTAAAAACCATTGATATATTGATAAAAATCATTGATATATTGTCCTCATCTGTAGAAATGTCAATTTAAGTGGCAAATATCTTTCATGATCATGTTTTGCATTCGAAAGAGCTTTCCCAAGGCATTGGTATTTGGGTAAAAATTCTTTTTCCATACGAGAAATTAAAAATAGGCATAAAAGGGTAAACACTGAGTTTCCTTAGAGTTTGTTTTGATGTTTTGTGAAAATAAACATAATAGCTGAGCTGAACAGCATCTCTGAAGGATGTGCAGGTGCCCTCACAGAGCCATAAATACATATTTTCACCATTTTCATCCTTCATACAGGATGTTAGACCAGAGGTTCATTTTCCCCTCCAGCCATAAAGGCTGAAAATCCAATGATTTTGTTGGAATGCCATTTGGATTATTGGGGGTGGGAATCTCATTTTTTAATCAGATGCATCATTTGCTCAGCACAAACAATAAATAATAATAAGACAAGTTCATGTGGTTGTGTTGTCCTGCCTCATCCCCATCCTTTCTCCCAGGAAAAAATTCTCATAAACTTCAAAAAGAATTAAGATAATTTGGATCCTGGCCTCGTGCCAGTAACATTTTGAGTATTCCTGGTCCAGATCAAGAATTCCATTAATAAAACCTCCCTTGGGGCTCCTGGCTGCTTCCAGCACCAGTCAGGAGGAGGAAGTCAAGCAGCAGCAGCACACACACAAACACTAAAAACAGCAACAAAGCCAAAACCAGGCAGAACTTTCTCAAACTGAAGGAAACTTGGGAGATCAGGGGCAGCAGAAAATAAAAAAAAAGGGGGGTAGAAAAAAAGACCGGATGTTTTCCTGACCTGTAAGTACAAACTATCAAGGATTTTAAAAGTTAGGTCTGGAATACACAAAACCAGATTTATTTTTTTTTTTCCTGGCCCCCTGCTTGGATGAAAGAAATACTGATGGTGCTGTCCAGATAAAACAGGGCTGGACGTGGCCTCTGCAGAGGCAGGAACATCTGCACAAAGGGACAGGCAGGCAGGAACTGGGGCTTGGTGCTGGAGCAAAAAAAGGCAATTTTTGCACAGGATATTGCCACCGCCCCAGGCAGGGCCTGGGAGGAAGCTGGAAGCACAGAGGCAACCACAGAAAGTAAAAGTTTAATATTTAGCACTGCTTTATTCACACACAGCTGTTTTGTCCTTCCCCAAGCAATCCCAGCCAGGTGCTACCTGCTAAATCATCTCCAAAAATCTCTGTGATGATGTAAAAAGGCACCTTGGCTGCCTTCACTCAGCACCCCCTTACAGCTCAGGAGAGGACACATTTCCCCCAGGATGGAACAAGCAAATCAGCTGGAATATCTCTCACAACATCCTAAAATCCAGAGGATTTCCATGTGTGTGTTTGCAGGGCAGAGAAGCAGAACTCTGGGATGTCAGGAGGTTCTGTCACAGCTGCTCTCCACTGTGCCACCCTGCTGCTTCCTTTCCTGCTGAGGCACCTTCCAGGCTGTCTCAAGAACTGGCATTTCCTGCCAGGCCAGAGAATGCCACCCCCACCCCCCAAAAAAAAGGAGAAATGCAATTTTAATTCATTATTCATCCTCATCTTGGGGCTCTTCAGAAGTGTCAGGGGTGAAAGGAGCTCACTGATTTTACAATCTCCATTTCACCTGGGAAGTGACGCCTGCTTTCTCAAGGAGCTCCACATTGACCTGATTTCCCCTTCCTTCTCCAAGAGTTTAATTTGCTTTTCCCTTTTTTAATTTGCTTTTCCCTGGCACTCAGCAAGGAGCAGGGATGGAACAATGCAGGGCTTTCACTTTCAGCAGGCCAAGCACAGCTGGAGGTGACACAGCCCCGTGTCCCTGTCCCACAGCAGCTCTCCAAGCCCTGAAAAGCCCCAAGATGAGGATGAATAATGAAATAAAATTGCATTTCTCCTTTTTTTTTTGGGGAGACACACCATTCCCTGGCATGGCAGGAAATGCCAGTTCTTGAGACAGCCTGGAAGGTGCCTCAGCAGGAAAGGAAGCAGCAGGGTGGCACAGTGGAGAGCAGCTGTGACAGAACTTCCTGACATCCCAGCCCGTGGCCACTGCTGGAGCTGAAACAAATCTCTCCAACCTCCTCAGAAACTCCTCCAGACTGGCCTCAGCAGAAATTAAGCAAAATTAACAACATGCCTTCAATGCTCCAAACTCCTCACAGGGGTAACTGGCTCAAAGTTGGCTCAGAAAACTGAATTTTGGGGTTTTAAATAAAGAACTGAGGACTAAAGATCAGCACTCACCAAGGTTAAGTTCAAATAAATCTGTGCACATTCCAGGAAATAACTAATTCCCAAGTTGTATCTGCTTTAGAAGGTTCAAACTCAACTCAGTTTTCCATTTCTCCAAAAAGATAAATATATTTTTTTCAGCACATTCACGTTAAGATGGTGCTTCAACACTGTAGGTCACATTTCCCTTTAATTAAAACCAAAAACTACAAAAAACAGGTACAGAGAAAAACAATTTTCAAGTGACTCTGTTGTTTCTGCCATGGAAAATGTCTGTTTTTCAACCCAGAGATAAAACTGAGTTCCCCAAAATGCCACCACAACTCTAACTGAAATGCCACAGACCCTTCAGCACCCTCAGTGGGGTTTTTTTCCAAGCCCTACAGCTTGAAGAGGGTTTGCAGCAGTTGAGGTTTCAGCAAATATGATCCTGAGGATGAGTTCACCTTTATAAAGCAACATTTATCCAGAAGCACATCACACAATTTATTGATAAACACTTCAAAAACTCAAAAGCTGCATCAAGGAGCAACCCAGTCCTGGGGCAAAACCTTCCCCAGCATCATCCAGGCCTCTGGGAAGTGGAGTTGAAAAGGATGGAGGGTTACAGCTGGGATAAAGGTGACAGGGAAAGCTCAGCTCGGATTCTAGCTGAGACATGAGCCCTGCAACGTGTGACCAGCACCTGTTTAACCACGAGAACACTGAGGGGTTTAACCATGGAATTCTGTGCCCAGGAAGGAGTTTCTCCCTGGAATACAGCAGGCTGCTCGAGGATGCAGCCAGAGCAGCCTCAAAAGCAGAGATTTTTAGCTATTAATGCCCTTCCCCACTCCCTGCAAGCCACGGCTCCCTCCAGCCACGCTGAACTTCATCACTTTGTGACATAAAGCCCCAAACGCGTTTTGCAGACACATCCCCTGCACTTTAACCCTGCTCTGATCCCAAGGAGGGTCCTTTTGGTGGCCAGGAAAACAAACCTTGCCTCTGAGGGCACCGTGCCATGATGTTCAGCCACCCAGAGGTGCCAGCCTGGTGCTCCCCAGGCCTCCCAGCCATTCCCACCTCACAAACCCAGCTGGATCCACCCAGTTCCACTCCCTGATTCCCAGACTGCCAGCCCACAGGAAAGCAGAACCCACAGCCCGGTGAAAGCAAGGCACAGGCAACAGAGAAGCCTCACAGAAAAGGGTGGATGCATCCACAAGCTCGAATTACTTTCTCGCTTTTGACACTCCCCCGACATCCTTTCCAAAAAAAACAGAGAAGAGGCTGCCAGAAGGAATTTCTCCTCACACAACCGTCCCGGGGAGTGGAAAGCTGCCCCTAAAGCACCATCTAGTGTCACTCCCTCATTCAGCAGCATCCCTACTCCCACCTCAGATGACCACAAGCCCCTCAATTTCCCTCCCTCCCACCTCCAGCTTCTGCCTCCAGCACCAACACTCCAGCATTTCCTCCAGCCTCAGGACTGTAACATCCTCCCAGGGCTCAAACCCCATCCTCAGCCCAGCAGCAGGATCTAGACTGATTTACTGGCTCTCCCAGCAGCAGGGAGATGAGCAAGGGGCAGGAAAAAGGTTGGGAGACAGAGTAAGAAGGTGCCAAGCGAAACCACTTACGCACAGTGAGGCCGGCAGCATTTCCATCCTACCTTTGCTGTCGCCATATCAGACGTCTCCATGCTTTCTGCTTGGCCTAGCAGTGAACAAGAGCACGGGGGAGAAGGGAGGGAGGGAGGGGAGAGAAAGGGAAAGTCAAAAGAGGATGAAGAACAACAGGCAAACAACCTGACAGGAGGATGAGAACAATGAAAGTCACTTCAGGGTTAGTCCCAAGACTCTGCCCCCCCTAGAGAAGGGCAGAAAAAGCATCTCAAGCAGATGGCCCCCGGTTAGGAACTTGTTTGGAGCCTGGCACAAGACTTGAGTCACTGCCATGCCCCCAACTCCTCCCCCCTGCCACCACCCATGGGTCGAGCAGGATGCTGAGGGACCCTGCTCCTCCTCCTCCTCCTGCCACTCCCAGCTTCCTTTCCAGGCTGAGCTCCTGCAGTGAGCAGGGAACAGCCCAGCCTGCAGTGAGCAGGGAACAACCCAGCTCCCAGTGAACNACCCAGCTCCCAGTGAACCAGGGAACAACCCAGCTCCCAGTGAGCAGGGAAAAACCCAGCCTGAACTGAGCCAGGGAACAATCCAGCTTACACTAAGCAGGGAACAACCCAGCTCCCAGTGAACAAGGGAACAACCCAGCCTGCAGTGAGCAGGGAACCCAGCTTCCAGCGAACAACCCAACCTGAACTGAACCAGGGAACAGCCCAGCTCCCAGCCAGCTGCTCATTCTCCCTCTCACTCTGCGGGAAGGGAGAGTCACACACCCCACCCCACCCACCCCGAGTGGGCATTTCAGGAGTCAGGAGGACAGGAAGAAAGCAGGTGGGTTCTGGGCAGTGCACAGGTACAGGAGGAGTGCTCAGACACGAGGGGGATGGATGTGGGGAGGAAAGAAAAGAGTGAGGGGGGGCAGGCAGGCAGGTGAAGCAGCGATGGTGCAGAACAGCCATACCAGAGACCACGCACAGGCACACTGCAAGGCGCGCAGCAGAACGCGGGGTGCAGGCTGCTCAGCTGCATCCCCCCGAGCACACTCACCTCACAGAACACTCTCAAACGATTGGGCCTGACCTAGTAACTCTTTGGTGCACGCTGAGCTCGGGCTGGAGGCACCAAAGCCCCAGGAAAGGTGCGCTCGGTGCCAGCATCAAGAGGCATCCGTAGCTGCGTGGCCCTGCCCGGATTGGCGGAGCACGGTGACTTCATGCCGCCCCATTCATCCCCCAGCTTCTCCCTGCCGGTCCTCCTGGCCTACTTTGCTCCAGTAAATCAGTCTGGAGCCTGTGAGGCAGCCCAGGCAGCCCCAGGAACGCTGCTCACTGCTCCCCAGGGCGCCCTGGCACAGGGCAGGCAGAGCAGAGCCGGCTGCGAGGGAGGCAGGGGAAGCACTGCAGAGCTCAGGCAAAGGAAAGCCTCTGAGGGCGAGCAGCATCCCTGCCTGAAAGTGCTTATTCATCCCCCAGTGCTCAGGCACGCAGCAGGAGCACACTGAGAGAGCCACAAATGAATTTATGGCAGGGTTTGAACACACTGAGGGGTCTGAACGCACCGAAGGGCAGCTCAGCCTCTGCTGAGAGCACTGCTGCTGCCCTGGGCACAGGCACTGGCACCACTCACCCCAGGGAGCAGAGCCACGGGGGTTTGGTACATTCAATATTTCACAGCCCTGGTAGACCCTCAGGGGTTTATTATATTCAGTATTTTACAGTCCTGGCAGACCCATGGAGGTTTATTATATTCACTATTTTACAGCCCTGGCAGATCCATGGGGGTTTGGTACATTCAATATTTCACAGCCCTGGCAGACCCACGGGGGTTTGGTATATTCACTATTTACAGCTGTGGCAGATCTATGGGGGTTTATTATACTCAGTATTTTACAGCCCTGGCAGATCCATGGGGGTTTGGTATACTCAATATTTGACAGCCCTGGCAGACCCATGGGCGTTTGGTATATCCAATATTTTACATTCCAGCATGGGGGTTTAGTATATTCAATATTTTACATTCCTGGTAGACCCTCAGGGGTTTAATATATTCAGTATTTTACAGCCTTGGCAGACCCACGAGGGTTTGGTATATTCAATATTTCACAGCACTGGTAGACCCCCGAGGGTTTGATATATTCAATATTTGACAGCCATGGCAGACCCATGGGGATTTAGTATATTCAATATTTGACAGGCGTGGCAGACCCATGAGGGTTTAGTACAGTCAGTATTTTACAGCCCTGGCAGATCCATAGGGGTTTAATATATTCAGTATTTTACAGCCATGGTAGACCCATGGGTGTTTATTATATTCAATATTTCACAGCCCTGGCAGACCCACAATGGTTTGGTATATTCAATATTTCACAGCCCTGGTAGACCCTCAGGGGTTTATTATATTCAGTATTTTACAGTCCTGGCAGACCCATGGAGGTTTATTATATTCACTATTTTACAGCCCTGGCAGATCCATGGGGTATATTATATTCAATATTTCACAGCCCTGGCAGACTCACGAGGGTTTAATATATGCACTATTTCACAGCCCTGGCAGACCCATGGGGGTTTGGTATATCCAATATTTGACAGCCCTGGTAGACCCACAAGAGTTTAGGTTTATTATATTCGATATTTGTCAGCCCTGGCAGACCCATGAGGGTTTAATATATTCAATATTTGACAGCCCTGCCAGCAGCCTGTGCTGCAGGGCCATGGCACAGATGTCCCCCTCCTGCAGAGGGTGCAGCAGGAGGGGACAGGCAGCACCCTTCAGCACCCAGGAAAGGGCCATCAGCACAGAGAGTGCTCCTGCCGTGGCCCACAGCAAATGTGCATTTTGCCAGGTGTTTGTGCTGCATGTTCATGCATGCTTGCACCAACCCAGGCTGGCACACTGCATCTCTGAGCTCAGAACACACAAATCCTCTGAAGAGAGGAGGTTTGGATGGGGTATGGGGCAGGAATCCTTCCCCGGGAGGATGGGGAGGCCCTGGCTGTGGCTGCCCCATCCCTGGAAGTGCCCAAGGCTGGCTTGGATGGGCTTGGAGCACCCTGGGATGGTGGAAGGTGTCCCTGCCATGGGACTGGATGGGTGTAAGGTCCCTTCCATCCCAAACCATTCCATGATCCATGAAACACAGCCTTACCAGGGACATAAAGCCCCTCTTCTGAACATTTATTTCAACCTCCTAAGGCATCCAGTGCAGACAGAGATCCACAAACAGCAAATCCACACACTCTGCTCCCCAAGCCCTCTTTCATGAAGCCACTGGTGTCCCCCTAATGACATTTCTACTTCTGTGATTTTCTCCAAGCTCACAGCAGCGTGGCAAGGAAAAAAAAAAAACAAACCACAACGGCTTCATGAAGGACTTTCAGCAAATCCTGATCTAAAGAACCATCATTTTGCAATTCAGTAAAAGCTGCATTTCCACGTTTCAGCCTCTTTACAGCAGAGGCTCCCTGTGGCTGCAGCAGCTCCTGAGCTAAAAAGCAAACAGGAAACATCTCCTGAGGAAGTCCAGTGTTCGGAAGGGAACAGCCCACTGTGAAATGCCTGAGCTCCGGGTAGGAATTCCAGGCTCTATAAATAGCCACAGCCACGGTCGTGTTAGCCCCGGGTTCCAGCTCCTAATTGCCTTCAAAAGGATTCCTTAACAACTACAGAACATTGCTTTTTGTAAGTATTACCCTTCAAACAGCCACAACTCACAGCCAGCAGGGCATCCTCTGTATGGCTCCACATTCCCCAGAGCAGCCTCACCTCTCAGAGACTCCCAGGGACTAAAAAATTCCCTTCTCCAAGTGCCCACGCAGTGCAAACAAAGGGCTGAGGAGGCTCAGACAGATTAATTTGCCAGGAGAGGTGCATGACCTGCAGGCAGAGAATTCAACGTGCTGCCTGTGAGCACCACTTCAACCACACTGTGATTCTCCCATATGGTAAAAAACAAAGAAAAGGCTGCAGGAGTTAGGGAAGCACCAAAAAAAACCCTGTTTGGGTCTGTGAAATGCATG
>VXBC01001044.1:73989-89862 GCA_013399945.1 Ploceus nigricollis
CACCCAGGCACCCTGGAAAGGGCCATCAGCACAGAGAGTGCTCCTGCCTTGGCACACAGCAAATGTGCATTTTGCCAGGTGTTTGTGCTGCATGTTCATGCATGCTTGCACCAACCCAGGCTGGCACACCGCATCTCTGAGCTCAGAACACACAAATCCTCTGAAGAGAGGAGGTTTGGATGGGGTATGGGGCAGGAATCCTTCCCCGGGAGGATGGGGAGGCCCTGGCTGGGGCTGCCTCATCCCTGGAAGTGCCCAAGGCTGGCTTGGATGGGCTTGGAGCACCCTGGGATGGTGGAAGGTGTCCCTGCCATGGGACTGGATGGGTGTAAGGTCCCTTCCATCCCAAACCATTCCATGATCCATGAAACACAGCCTTACCAGGGACATAAAGCCCCTCTTCTGAACCCTTATTTCAACCTCCTAAGGCATCCAGTGCAGACACAGAGATCCACAAACAGCAAATCCACACACTCTGCTCCCCAAGCCCTCTTTCATGAAGCCACTGGTGTCCCCCTAATGACATTTCTACGTCTGTGATTTTCTCCAAGCTCACAGCAGCGTGGCAAGGAAAAAAAAAAAACAAACCACAACGGCTTCATGAAGGACTTTCAGCAAATCCTGATCTAAAGAATCATCATTTTGCAATTCAGTAAAAGCTGCATTTCCACGTTTCAGCCTCTTTACAGCAGAGGCTCCCTGTGGCTGCAGCAGCTCCTGAGCTAAAAAGCAAACAGGAAACATCTCCTGAGGAAGTCCAGTGTTCGGAAGGGAACAGCCCACTGTGAAATGCCTGAGCTCCGGGTAGGAATTCCAGGCTCTATAAATAGCCACAGCCACGGTCGTGTTAGCCCCGGGTTCCAGCTCCTAATTGCCTGCAAAAGGATTCCTTAACAACTAGAGAACATTGCTTTTTGTAAGTATTACCCTTCAAACAGCCACAACTCACAGCCAGCAGGGCATCCTCTGTATGGCTCCACATTCCCCAGAGCAGCCTCACCTCTCAGAGACTCCCAGGGACTAAAAAATTCCCTTCTCCAAGTGCCCACGCAGTGCAAACAAAGGGCTGAGGAGGCTCAGACAGATTAATTTGCCAGGAGAGGTGCATGACCTGCAGGCAGAGAATTCAACGTGCTGCCTGTGAGCACCACTTCAACCACACTGTGATTCTCCCATATGGTAAAAAACAAAGAAAAGGCTGCAGGAGTTAGGGAAGCACCAAAAAAAACCCTGTTTGGGTCTGTGAAATGCATGCAAAACAAACCCTGTTAGCGACAGAACCGGTGGGAGGGGAAATTAGAAATAATCAGGAAATGTTATGGGGAGAGAGGAAGAACTGCTACAGAGAATGCCAGAATGTAAGGAGGAGAGAGTTGAATTGGTATGCACCTTGGTTACAGGTGTACAGATCCCCAGGAAAATGTGGCAGGTGGGCACAGTCCCGAGTCCTTCCCGAAGGCAGCAGTGATGTGCAGCGGTGCAGATGCCATCACAGCATCTGCCAGCTGGGGCACACCTCCATTTCCCTGGGAAAAAAACCTCAGCAGGGACTCCCTCTGTGCTGCAGCAGCTGGGAAGTCACATGAGGCTTCATTTCCAGCAAAAAAAATATGCATTTCTCTCTCTCTAGGCATGATGGGAGCTGTAGTTCCACGGCCAGGGCAGAAAATGCCTGAGAGCCATTTCTGAGCTGTGGCTGCAGCCTCTGTCCTGGAGCTTGGGGTCCTGGCAGGGAGAGAAAAGTGGAGCAGCAGCTCAGCACCTTCAGCTACTTGGAATCAGAGAGTGGAAAAAAATAGCTCTCTATCCAAAGGAGAAAAATAATTCCCCAGAGAGACTTGGGAATAGGAAGAATATTTGTGTAGGGAGAATGAGGGGCAGCACCAGGAAGGTAGAGAAGCTGGGATGATTCAGATTGTAACTGCTGCTTTCTTGAGCAATATTAGAATAAAAAAATCCTGCTTTCACACTGCCTTTTGGCTCTTTCCCTCCCCTCATTGTCCTGCCTGTTTGAACTCAACCTTTCTTTTGCCTGAGGTGCTGCAAGAACCTCTCCCAGCCCGGGAAAGGCTCAGTCACTGTGCAAAGCTGGGTAACAGAGAACCCTGTGACTCATGGCATGCCTCAGAGAGAAATCCCCCTTCTCATTCTCTGCTCAGTTCAAAGGAAAGTAATTTCCTAATTTTTGCCTTCACTGCCAAGAACTTGCAGCCACTGTGAGCAGGCAGCAAGAGGTCACTGCCTTGGGCAGAAATCTTGTGGCATGATTGGTTTTGCTCTCAGAGACAAGGAGATTCTGAATTATCTCAGGGCCTGAAATAATTCCCATCACACCACAGCCCAACACCTGAACAGGAGAAGATTTTCACTCAGCATCATGCTGAACGTGCACACTCCTGAAATCAGAGTGTTTTTAAATGCCTAAACAAAGCCTTTAGACCTGTTGGAACTGAAATCTTTCCAGTCCATCAAGCTAAATCTGTATATGCAGTCCAACAGCCTGGAGTCCCTGGGCTGGCACTGCCCGAGGGATCATCCATGGAGACACTGGAGAAACCAAACCTTCTGTTCCCATCTGGATCTGTGGAGTAGCTCATGCAATATCTATAAAAAATAATCTCCAGTTTCAGATAAAGCGGTGAAGAATGCACACTATGATATTTTTTTGGCTTTAAGAATAAAAGCCATTAGAGGGATGACTGCAGAGGAGGAGAAAGATCTGAATCCTTCATTTCTGAAACCTGAGACAGAAGAAAGCAGCTAAAGAACACAACTTGAGGCTGCAGAGAGGCATTTCAGAGCAGCACTGAAAGCCTCCCCCAGCCCCTTCAGGGGCTCTCTGGGTGACAGTGGCATCAACGACAGGGCAGAACAAAGGCTGGCAACAGGAACAGAGTGCAGAGGATGCCCCTAACCCTCAGAGCCACACTCCCTTGGGGAGCCCAGCATCAGTCCTGGTTTCTCAGGGCACTGATGGGTGGCAGGAGCTGCACACTGAACACTCACATAAAGAAGTCTAAGCCTGGAGCAAAGATCCTTTTCCAGAGTAAAGAAATAATGAACTCTTACAGTGCTGGAAGCTTTGCCAGACCCCCAGACAGGCCCATATTCCCATGGGAGTGGCACTGAAACAGCAGGAAGGGGTTCAGCAGAGCCAGAACCCAGCAGCCAAAGGTTTGGGGCAGGGCTCATCAAGGGCAAGGAAAGCAGGCAGCAGGGAGAGCTTTTAGGTTGAAGTTGGAGGAGAAGAGGGAAAAAAAGCCAAGGGGCTCAAGGACAGATGGCTGGTGCCATCCCAGTGCCTGACCTTGCTCCACACACGCCACCACCTTGTCACCAAGATGCACAACAAACACTCTGCACAGGCCAGGGGGAGTGGATGGGGAGGCAGAGAAGCAGAAGAAGAAAGGCAGAGGTCAGCGAGCACTCACACGGTTACAGTCATCGGCAGGAAGGGGGGAGCCTGTCCCGGGCCAGCTCCCAGCAACCTGAGGGAGCGTCCCTGCAGCAGCAGGGGAGGAAACACGGCTGGAGTCAAAGAGGATAAAATCCCAGCTGGGTTACACACGCACAGTGGGGCAGGGGGAAAAGCAGCACAGAGCCGTGACCTCGGAGTCCAGCGTGGAAGGACGCAGTGCTGCCGTGGGGGCAGCCCTGGGATGGCTTTTGGTCACTGTGGTCACTGCAGCCTGGCCCCAGAGGAAGCAGCAGTGACGAGGCTGATGAGAGGGCAGAGCTGAGCAGGGAGCTCCACGGAGCCGGAGCTGCGCAGGAGGCACCGGGCTCTGCTCTGCTCTCAGATTTCTCCCATCACAGGCAATTCCATTTTAAAGGAGCAGCTGCCTTGGAGCCTTTTGCCAGATGCAATGCTGCTGTGGGGTAAGATGCAGGAAGCTGAGAGAATGAATTCTCTGTTGAAACAAAGAGAGTTGGATGGGAATGGGTACTGGAATGAAATTCCCAAGGGCAGAATTGACCAAGCAGACTGCCCACTACCACCGTCCCAGCTTTTCCCAAATCTCCTGAAATGGGAGAAAACACCTGGTGAAAAGTGTGGATGTTCAGCTCAGAAGGAAGCCAGGGGATGCCTTGCAGAGGTAAAGTCCATGAAAGGATGTTCCAGGCTCCTCTTGAATGGTTGGTACCTCTCCTTTTTGACTGCTGACTATGAAATGTGAAGATGCACGAATTTCCCAAGGAAACCATTGCAAATCTTTTCATATTCCAAAGATTTACAGCACTGAGAGCACAGAACAGGCCGTGATGAGGGGTGTGTGTGTGCTGACTGCAAAGTCAGGAGGGAGTTGCTCTGTTCAGGGCCCCACACCAACAGCAATCTCTCCAACACAAGAGCAGGAGGATCCTTCACCAAACCAGTGCAAAACACCTCGAATTCCCAGTTCAGACCAGTGGCATTTTTCTGTTCCTACAGAGAATGAGGAAGAAATGCCCTGCACTGAGCAGCTGCATTTCAGAAAGAGCTGATGGCTGTAAGATCCAAAGGTCTCTGTAAGGACAGCAGCACAGGCATTCCAGCTGGAAGAGGCAATTCCCAGATCCCTTCCCAGCACTCCCAACCTGCCCCAGCCCCAGGGGAAACTGAGGCAGCACCAGAGTGCCTCGAGAGCAATTTCTCCTCCAGCTGCTTCGGCAGAAGGATCAGCATCCCCCTGTGCCTTCAGCTTCCCTCAGCCAGGGCTCTGACCAGCCAAACTCTGGTTTATTGTGGGCCCAGATCCTCCAAAACTTCAAGGGGGAGAACAAAAGGAAATATGCTGTAAAAAATAAACCTTTTTCTGCCCTCCAGTCCTGCCTGCCAATTTATTTGCTCCACAAGTGGGTTTTGTCTCACTTATCCCTGCACTATTCCTCCTCACCTGTGCATTTATCCTTTCTCTGCCCACTGCACATCAAACAAGTCACTACAAATTCAGAGATTTTGCCCCATCTCATCCCCAAGATTAAGTGAAGCTTGAAATCTCTGAGATTTTATTAAAAACAGAAGCAGATTAAAGCTGTAGCCACCCAAGGGGCTCCTACCTTGAGACACCCTTTCCACTCCACTGCTTTGAGCTAAAAATCTCTGTAAAAAGGGAAAAGATGGCACTTACTCCTCACAGACAGCAGCAGCTCCATCTGCTAACTCGACTCTTCAGCACAAGAAGAGACACCCTGTGGTCCAGCTGGGATGTCTGACATCACATTTTAGAGTTTTCTTAAGTGGATACACATTTTCACCTCCCAGGAAGTCTTCTGAAATGGGAAACTCCCCTTTTAAACTGGATTTTGGCTGCAAAGAAGCTAAGGGATATGTTCTATTATGAGCATTCTCACCTATTATTTGTCTTCTCTGTTGGTTAGACCCACAGATGGAGTTCTGTGTGCCTAAGATCATTTTCACTTCCCCTTAACCAGCACACCAGGTCCCAGAACATCCCCTAGGAAATTCTACACCCAAAAAATGTTAACCAAATATTTTTTGTCGCAACAGCAAACAGGATTTGCAATGATTCACAGGGAAAAGATGTCAGAAAAAAAAAAGGGTTCCTGAAGAGCTGCACCCCATCCCACCCCATTTTACCTGAACACCACCTTTGTGGCACTGCACTGCACTCAGCAGTCACCCCACACAGGCTGGAAGCAAGGCACAAATGCACCCCCAGAGGGTTTTTTTGCAGCAGCAGGAGCACCAGGCACACTCATGGCATGACTCACACCTTGTTTCCCATGCCAGCCCAGCTGAAATGCTCCCAGCACGAAGGAAGGTGGGTTTCTGTCACAGGCACACAAAGAGGTGTTGCCCACACTCTGCTTTTTCTCAGCACTCTTTTCCAGCACCCGTTCATTCTGCTATCGTGACTAGTGCAGCCAGAATTCCCAAATCCTCTGGGTTTGGGCACATGCAGCAAGGCTGGAAGGACAGTTCTAAGCCATCCCACAGAGCCCAGCCTAACAAGGCATCCCCGTGAGATGAGGTGGGCAGCTCTGACCTGGAGATTTACAGCCAAGTCTGCAATGCAAAGCCCAAAGCAGCCCCTCCCTGCAGAAACGTGGCCACACAAACAGAATTAACAGCAGGCTGCCCTGTAAACCCTCCCTCCTGTGCATCTCTGACAGCCCCAGCTCAGGCTGGGAGCAGTTCAGTTCTGTGAGACTCTCTGATTTTATAGCAGAACTGAAGTTTCAGTGCTGCAGCAGGAGCCCACAACGGCTTTGTTTCTCTTTCCTGGTCTTGCCCTTGATTAGGCCAACAACTGGACCATTTTCAGGCAATCTCAGCGAGCCCCAAGCAGGCTGAGTGGCCACACATCCCCTCTCAGAATGGGCTCCTTCTCTCTGCTGTACCGGGCGGAAGGAGGAGCGAGCAGAACAAATCTGAATTAATCCCCTCAACAAGCAGCCCTGCTCTCCACAGCCAGCTGGCACCTCACAGCAAGGGCTGCTTGGGAAACCAGCCCTGAGAGGGCATGGGAGCAGGGGAACCAAGCTCAAATGGGACCCATGCTGTACCATGGGCACTGCCTCGCTGCAGGGCTCTGCTCTGAGCAAAGCCTGGGCACTGCCAAGCAGGTGAGCCACACCTGGAGGCTCAGAGAGCACAGGGAAATACCTTTGGGTCACTCACACCGAGTTACAGGCCCCAGAGAGCATCCCAGCCTCTTCTGCACCATAATATTCCGAGAATCCCAGCGTTCCCAGGACACAGAGCTGATGGGGTGCCCATTACTTACAGCCTGGAAGTGAAGTGTGGTTCCACAACAAAATCCTGCTCTTGGGAACAGGAAGGGAGGGTGAGGAGCCTGCCCAGTGTCTCAGAGAAGGAAAAAGAGGGGCATTAAACCACCTCTGCACCTCCTCCTCGTGTTCCTGAGCATCACTGGTGAGTGCCTCCCCTGCACCCAGTGACAGGCAGAGCACAGCAGGGCTGATCTCATCTTGGCTAAACCAGTCCACAGGAGTCAGAACCAGTCCAGAAAAGTCCAGAACTTTCAAGAAAAACCCAAAAAGAACAGTGGTGGCATCTGAGGAGCAGAGGGCACGTGGTGTTTTCATTCACTGACTCTGCCAAGCTGGCAACCCAAGGGGAGCAGAGGTGAGCTTCAGCTGCTCTTCTCTCTTCTTCAAGCTGCTTTTGTCAGCCAGAGGTGAGAGGAGCAGAAAAGGGACATAATCTAAACATTAACCATCTTTCTTACAATAAAAAAAAACCATTCAGCATTCTGGTTAAACTCTGTATTTAATATTAAGTCAAACTGGCTCAGAGTTTGGAGCTAGATTCAAATCCCAACTCAATTCCAAGTTATTGCAAAAGCATCAGGGTTCTGATCAGGGAGCCTGTGAGAGCTCAGCAGCCTCCAAGTCCTGGCCAGAACAGTTTGAAAAATTTCCCTGAAACTGATCCCTCTGTGAGGGGTAAAAGCTGCTCAGGGATCTCAGTGGATCAGGACCCTTCCTACCAAGGACCTGTGCTGGATCTTTGCAGGAAAAGGGGCTCAGAATGCTGTGCCAAAGGGAAGAGGAGAGAGGGAGAAAGATGCAGAATAAACAAGCCCTAAGAACATAAATAATATGGAATTTATCCATTTTCAAACTTTGACCTCTTTTCTGCTCTGCCCACAACTTCCTGGGAAAATTCAAGCTGCCAACAGAATTTCTTCAGCTTGTCTCTGTCGCAAGCTTTCCCCTAATTCCCTTGGAAGCTGTCTTGTGAATTTTGATCCATTATTTGAGAAATCTTTATGAGATTGCTCAGAGCAACAGCAAGCCCTGCAGCCCTGGAACTGCACAAGATTAAGGAACTAAGCTGAGATGCAGGATATATCCAAGACAGAGATCTTAAAGTTAACTGTGCTTCCCCATTAGATATGATCTCTGTGTAAATCATTTGGATTTACAGCTGTGTAAATGTAAATAATTTTGATTTATTTGGTTTTTTGTGTAAATAGTTTTTTATTATCTCTTGTAAACTGACAGTCACTTCCCTCTTCTCCATTTCCAACCTTGCTTTCCGTGCTCTCCTCTCTTCAACAGTTTGTCTCCTCCTTAGGCTGAGTCTAAGGACTGATCTTCCCTCTGGTTCAGTAGCTCAATTTTAATTAAAACACACTTTGCATCCTTAAACCTGATGGGTGCCTTGGACAAAGAACAAGTCCTTGGATCAGGAATGGACAGGCTCATGAATTTGGGGTTAATTTGGTGGAAATTCAAGGTAATTCATGCATAACTTTGTCTCCTTTCAGTGATTATGGGGTCTCTTATGTGCACACATCTCACCCAAATCTGTGGCTCAATCCCAGCCTTACCCACCCCTGGAATTATTTTAAGTCAAGCACAATTATTTGGACCCTGTGCCTGAATTTGTACTTACACAGAAGTGGTGTTTCAGCATCTGAGCAACTCAGACTTAATTCACCACCTCTGTTTTCCCGTGAGGTAAAAAAGGAATTCTCTGATTTCATAAATAGCAGCACAAGTGACTCACCCAGGCAATCAGCAAGCAAAGAACAGAGCCCTCAATTCACACCAGACCTCTTTCCAGCACATCCCACTAAATTCTTCCATCTAAAAACACCCACAAAGGAGATTGTTATCCCAAAATGAAGTGTGGCTCCCTCTCAGCAGAGCCCAGGCGTGGCAGAGACAGAACTTACATGGATTTGCAGAGGGAAAGTTTTTTCCTCAGGGAGGAGACACAGGGGTGGCACACCTGCCTGGCCACCGTGCCACAGGATGCTGGGCCAGGGCAGGGCTTCTGGACCATGGCAGCACCTCCCAGGCAGCAGCAGCACTCACACCTCCAGAGAAAGGATTGCCAGAGAGCCCCAGATGCATCCAGAGCAGGGCAAAATGTTCAGTCTTCTCCTAAAACCTCCAGGAGCTGCCTTGGGAATCCCTCGCTGAGCAGGGAGCTCCACCAGCAGTGCCTTTGGTGAAGATCCTGCCTGGGAGGATTCCAGCCATCCTCAGCTGTGTGTCCTTCCTGTTTTCATCTCAGAATCAGCTCAGCAGCCCTTTGCTTTTGGCTGGGGCAGCTTCTTTCAGCACTTTCCCAGCTGTCCTGGGGTGGGTGCAGCTCGTTCCCTGCTCTGAGCATCTCGGGCTCCTCCTGTTCCTGCCCTCCTCTGGGATGCCAGGGCAGCATGCCAAGGCAAGGTGCACCTTCCAGGGCACAGCACGTGGCTCCCTGCCCTCCTTTCTGCTCACATCCTACAGCTCTGACGAAATCCAGGCTGGTTGTGGGGTTTTCAGGGGATTTTTTAAGAGCTGGTGTACAATAGTCAATGGATAAGTGACCAGAACTGCCTTGGAGTTCTTCAAAACAGAAACTCAGAGCTTCAAATCTGTGCTTGGAGGACTCTTTGTTACTGGTCAAAAAAAAAAAGTCACCTAAAAGCAGCAAAAATAAGTCCTCCTCATTCAATTTCTGGGGGATCTAAAAGATTCAAATGCCTCAGAAACAACCTCCATCTGTGTTATTTATAAGAGCAGACAGCAAAGGCTCTGTCAGCCTTCTCACTAATTCCTGTCCAGCTTACATTAAAAGCTGTTTGAATTACTTTCTGGTGAAGTTTCATGAGCACAAACCACCAATATCCAAATGAAGACTGTACCAGTGGAGGCTGAGGGAATTACATCAGCAAATGAGACCAAAAAACAGCAGAAAAGATAATTTACTATCCCTCACATGGATAATTTTAGGATCCATGCAAAGAGAAGTTAATTGTAATTAAATTTAGGCAGCAGGTTCTAAATATAAGAGGTCAGTAGGCTCAGCACTGCTTTGGCTTTGCATAAATAGTTTTGAGATCTGCCTGTGCTGCTGAAATCTGCCCCTTCCAGCCAGGAAAATATTATCACCAACCTCAATGCTCCCTTTAAAATCCATCTGAAACAGGCAGCACTTCCAAGTGATTCCCTGCCGCTACACCCAGAATTGTATTAACAAATCCTAACCCTATTTAACCTGTGGAATTCCAGCTGAAATGGAATTTCACCTCACCCAGAGGTGACGCCCTCAGAACCCTCCTGCTTTGCTGTCCCACTCTATTTCCTGGCTGCAGTCACCCGTCAGTCAATTAGGGATGTTTTGTTAATTAGTCTAGGCTCCACAGCCATGGGGAGATGGATAATTGGAGGAGAAGGTGAGCTACAACTCCCAAGAGCTGATTCTGAGCCAAAACCCCTCGTGGGATATGGAATTTTAACATGGGATATTAATTGGCTCCTTAGGGTCACTCTCAAGTGAGTCAATTCCTGCTGTTTCAGGGGCTGGATGCATTTTCCCACTTTCAAGCTGATGAAAAATTCACCTTTTAAACATTGCTAAAACCAACATAAATCACATTTCTTCTTAGCTGGCTCTGAGAAGTGCAAGGAAAATAAATCAATGATTACTCAGGGCTCACAGCTCATGCCCAGCACAAGAAAACTCAGCAGATTCAGGCTCAAAATTTGACCTACAAAATGCAGCAAAACTCCTCATCACGTGGCTCTGAGCAAAGCAGCATCCATAAATCATGCACCAAAATAAACAACAAAAATCAGTTTTCAACAGCTTTTGTGCCAGTGCTGCAATTTGAAATGGTCATTAATCAACCCAAATTAAAGTTTCTTCTGGAACTTCACAGCAGTTCTCACCCAGGTGCTGCACACAAGTTAATCCAGCTGAAATCTAGAGCTCAGGACTGCCACAACACATCAGAAGTGAACAAAACAACCAAGCTCAGAGGTGTCTTTGCTGAGGACAGGATCCCCCCAGGAAATTCCATTTGTGGGTTTTTAAGGATCAGAGGTGCTAATTGCCAGCACACAGCACGTCTGAGGAAGCTGCTGCAGCAGCTGGAGTTTGGGGAATGAGCCCCAAAAGAAAATTCTGGCTATTTCAGGGGCTGGATGCATTGTCCCATGTTCAAGGTGATAAAAAATGCAGCTTTTTAGACAAAAAATCTGGCTGGATTCCTTGTCCCATGTTCAAAGTGATGAAAAATGCAGCTTTTTAGACATTGATAAAACCAATTTAAATCACTTTTTTTTGTTAACCAGCTCTGAGAAGTGCAAGGAAAAGAAATCAGCTCAGCAGGTGTGGTTTCAGTGGGTGCTCCAGGCACAGACTCACCTGTCCTCACGCATGGAGGGGCTCAGGAAGCGGGCAGAGTCATCGTCGTGGCTGCTCTGCTGGCTGCTCTGCTGGCTGCTGAAACACAAAACAGGCACAGTCAGAGCTGGGCAACCTCCTGGGGACACTCTGCTTCCATCCAGATCATAGAAAACAGATCTGTCTGACCTCCTCTGGAACACTCAGCTTCAATCCAAATTGAGGAAAAATCTTTGTGACTTCTGGAACACTTAGCTTTAAATCTAGGCCAAGGAAAACACAGATAGAGCTGAGTAACCTCCTCTAAAACACTCACTTTAATCTTAGATTAAAACAGTTTAAAACAGCTTTGAGACCTCTGGAATATTCAGTTTAAATCCAGATCATAGAAAACAGATCTGTCTGACCTCCTTTGGAACACTCAGTTTAAATCCAGATTGAGGGAAACATCTTTGTGACTTCTGGAACACTTAGCTTTAAATCTAGAAAAACACAGATGGAGCTGAGTAACCTCCTCTAAAACACTCATCTTAAACCCAGATTACAGAAAACATCTTTATAACCTCTGGAACACTCAGCTTCAATCCAGATTGAGGAAAACACAGATAGAGCTGGGTAACCTCCTCTAAGACACTCAGTTTAAATCCAGATTGAGGGAAACAGATCTGTCTGACCTCCTCTGGAACACTCAGCTTCAATCCAGATCATAGAAAACAGATCTGTCTGACCTCCTCTGGAACACTCAGCTTCAATCCAAATTGAGGAAAAATCTTTGTGACTTCTGGAACACTTAGCTTTAAATCTAGGCCAAGGAAAACACAGATAGAGCTGAGTAACCTCCTCTAAAACACTCACTTTAATCTTAGATTAAAACAGTTTAAAACAGCTTTGAGACCTCTGGAATATTCAGTTTAAATCCAGATCATAGAAAACAGATCTGTCTGACCTCCTTTGGAACACTCAGTTTAAATCCAGATTGAGGGAAACATCTTTGTGACTTCTGGAACACTTAGCTTTAAATCTAGAAAAACACAGATGGAGCTGAGTAACCTCCTCTAAAACACTCATCTTAAACTCAGATTAAAACAGTTTAAAACAGTTTTGAGACCTCTGGAATACTCAGTTTATCCAGATCATAGAAAACAGATCTGTCTGACCTCCTCTGGAACACTCAATTTTAAAATCCAGATTGAGGAAAACACAGATAGAGCAGGGGAACCTCCTCTGGAACACTCAGCTTTCTGTAATTTCTGTAAATCCAGATCACAGAAAACATCTTTGTGACCTCTGGAACACTCATCTTGAATTCAGATGGAGGAAAACACAAACAGAGCTGTTTGACCTCCTCTGAACACTCAGCTGTAAACCCAGATTACAGAAAACATCTTTATAACCTCTGGAACACTCAACTGTAAATCCAGATTATAGAGAACATCTTTGTGACCTCTGGAACATTCAGCTGTAAATCCAGATCACAGAAAACATCTTTATAACCTCTGGAACACTCAAATCCAGATGGAGGTAAACAAAGAGCAGGGGAACCTCCTCTGGAACACTCAGCTGTAAATCCAGATTACAGAAAACATTTTTGTAACCTCTGGAACGCTCATCTTAAATTCAGATGGAGGAAAACACAGATAGAGCTATTTGATCTCCTCTGAACACTCAGCTGTAAACCCAGATCACAGAAAACATCTTTGTGACCTCTGGAACACTCATCTTGAATTCAGATGGAGGAAAACACAAACAGAGCTGTTTGACCTCCTCTGAACACTCAGCTGTAAACCCAGATTACAGAAAACATCTTTATAACCTCTGGAACACTCAACTGTAAATCCAGATTATAGAGAACATCTTTGTGACCTCTGGAACATTCAGCTGTAAATCCAGATCACAGAAAACATCTTTATAACCTCTGGAACACTCAAATCCAGATGGAGGTAAACAAAGAGCAGGGGAACCTCCTCTGGAACACTCAGCTGTAAATTCAGATTACAGAAAACATTTTTGTAACCTCTGGAACACTCATCTTAAATTCAGACGGAGGAAAACACAGACAGAGCTATTTGATCTCCTCTGAACACTCAGCTGTAAACCCAGATCACAGAAAACATCTTTGTGACCTCTGGAACACTCAAATCCAGATGGAGGAAAACACAGTGTTCATGCTCCCCATTTGGGGTTGAAAGGAGGAACCAACAGGAGGCATTAAATTTAAATCTGATTCACAAGGAGCACGAGGGTTTGGAGTCTCTCAATCTCACTGTGTGACACTTTCCTGAAATATAAAAGTGACCTTGCACATCACCTGGACAGCATCTCATCATTTCTTGCAGCCAAACACTCCAACACCAAGCTGCTGGGTGTTTATTCCTGCCCCAGCAGAAGTAGAAAAGAGCAGTAAAAACCAATTTTTGAAGTGGCCAGCGCTGAATTTCTGGCGAGCCTTGCAAGCTGAGCCCACAAGATGTCACTGTCCCCCCTGAAATGGGCGTTTTGTGGGAGATAATTGAATTTCCTGCACATTTATCCTGTGGAGTTCTCCTCAATCCCCCTCTGGCAGCTCCAGGGGCTCCTCAGGGCTCCTGCTGCAGCTGATTCTGCCTCCAGGTCAGGCTGGAGGGGCTCCTGGGCCAGATTTCATCTGCTCTGCTGGCTCTGAAACCACAGCAAACCAGCAGCACAAACTTGTCTGGGAGCTCAGACTGGGATAAATTTCTCTGTGGGCAGGATCTAAATCTTAAACAAATTTAATTATGTATCACTGCTTGTAGTCACAGCTCTGCTGCACTGCACACAGACCTGCACATCACAGAAATACAAATATGGGATAAAATAAACCTCCACTAAATTACATCTTTTCATTCTAAAGAGCAATTTTTATCCAGCAACAACTGTTTTGGAGTAAACAGTACCAAAACTGCAAACAGCACATCTCCATGAAGTGTATTTGATAATTAAAACAAATAAAGGGACAGGTTTTCTCCTCTCCCTTCTTTTTGCCAAAGAATTTGCAGTTTCTGCAAGGAATAAAAAGCCAGTGAATCTAAATTTCATTCAATATTTTCCTCAACCACCTTCATTTTGACCAGCTGCTTCTCTGAGGCCATCAAGGGCTCCACCTTATTGAAAATGACCTTTCTGAGAGCACACCACCTGGCCTGGGGACACATTTGGCATTTGGGAGACACCACCTGGCACTGCCCACTCTCTGTGCCTCTGCAGAGCATGAGACAGAACATTGTCACAGTCATGAGAGAGAGGAGAGCAGGCTGAAGCTTTCAGAAAAGTGAAATTAGTGATCAAGAGTTATAAAAATCCTTGAAAAACCAATATAGAAATCAGCCTCTGAGGCTGGGCTGAGGAAAGCACAAAACTCCTGCAACAAGGGAAGGAGAATTCTGTATTGGCTCCCAGCTGTAAATCAACAGCTGGGTAAGAACAATGCATTCCTAAAAGCAAATAAACCTTTTTGTTGCACTTCTGAGCTTCATTGTGGCCCAGTGGTCTGGGGAAGAGCAGAGAGGGAACCACATTTACCCTCCTTGCCAAAGGAATTCCCCCTTTTGACCAGAGGAAGCATTGCAGGGATTATTTCTCTAATTTCTTGCTTCTGCATAGCAAACCCTCCCACCAAAGCTCCCCATTTCAGTTCAGATGGAGCAGATGGAACCAAACTTACCCAAGGAGAATTCCCAGACTCTCCCAGCCCAGCAGTGCTGGGAACAGCACGTGCAAACTCCCTTTGGGACAGCTAAAATGAACCTTAGACCTCTTCCTGTTCATCCACCCAATAAAGTTCACATTCCAAATGAAGGTTTAAAATTTAACAGAACCCAGGTATTGCAGCTCATTGAAATTCAACACCTCAGCTCCAGACTGTGAGCAATTAAAAACTCAGAGAAAAATCACTTTTTTACCCACCTGTCCTTTCAGCATGAGCTGGGCTTTGCATAAAACTTTGGGAGATTTTCACACAACATAAAATTATTTCAACTTTCTGGTTGTTGGGCAGTGAAGCTGTTAAATTCACTAAAATGCTCAGAGTGGCTGAAATGCAGAGCCTGTTGTTTTGTGATGTTTTTCAGCCCATTTGAGGATAACCTGCTATTAAGTGTTCCTTTGGAAGGGTAAAATGACAATTTAAAATATGGGATAATGAAAGGAGATAAAGAAAGGTGGGATTTGTTCTGAGGAACAGCAAGGAAAGAAGTATTCAGACAGAATTTTGTATCCACAGAGAAGGTCAAAAAGCTGGATAAAACTCCCAGGAAATCAGCAAAACAGGCTGCTGTCATTCCAAAGCTCAGCAGTGATAAACTTGAACTTGGACAAGGTTTAAATCTTCAGGTGCACAAGCCCAGGGTGCCCCTTTTGTTCCTATAATTTCTAAGAAAATAAAAATACTTTAAGGTTTGTGCCCTATGGTTTTTCCTTAATTCTCATGCAAACTCATTAGTTATTACTTTAGAAAATGAAGACAAATCCTCAACACAGATTAACCAGGCCTTTTAACAGTTAAATCTTTGAAGATTCTGCTTCCAGCACTCCTCCACCAAGCAATTTACCCAGGTAGCCCAAGTACAAAAACCCCATTTTTCTACTGACTAAACCCAGGTGTTCTGATCCCACACACTTTGTTTGAAGCAAATTTGGATTTGCTGTTGTTGCCTTAAATATTTCAATATTTCTCTTGCACTTGGGAAGTTCTGAGCTATAAGCTAGATTTTGTACTATTAATATTCATTTAAAAGGCAGAAAAGTCTCATTTTATTCAG
>VXBC01001044.1:98336-115475 GCA_013399945.1 Ploceus nigricollis
TTTTTTTTTTTTTTTGTCCCCATTGACTGCTCGCAGAGAAGCCAGAGGAGGAGGGGCATTGAGGAACAGCCAAAAAAGCAGCAGCAGCAGGTGGCAGCAGAACTGGTCGGGCTTTTAAAAAGCTCAGTTTCACGCCAGTGAAAGCTGATTTAAAAGAGTTCTCTGGGGCGATGCTGCTTCCAAAATGCCCGTGGGGGATGGAGGGGTGAGGTGCAGGAACCCACAGACAGCACACCAGGACAGCGACACGTGCAGAACAGGTTTCACCCCGGGACAAAGGAGCTGCAGGGACAATTCCCAGGCACCCACACCCCAAGGGAGCTGCGGCAAGGGGCAAACACCCGGAGCAGCAGCCACAGGACACGGCTTGCAAAATTCTGGTGACGAAATCAAATCAGGAGAAATGTTGTGACAGATTCTCCATCGGTATCCTCTGAATTTCGCTGACTGATCCTGCATGAGGCCCTATTTTCATGTTAAATAAATAGGATATAAAATTAAAGTCCTCTAAGGCAGTGACTAAAACTCAGCTGCGTGAATTTCGAGCGTGATCTCTCTCAAAAAAAAAAATAAAAATCAACACAAAAACATCTCTAAATCAACCTGACACAGCTTCAGTTTTCATTGTTCAACAGCCTGAACCTTTAAAAATATTAGCTTCAGGTTAGAAAATATTTGTCAACCCAAATCAAAATAGTTATTCTTGCACGGACTGCCTCGGTTTTGTTTGAAAATAAACTTCACAGGAACTCTGAACATCAGAAACTGCCATGTAGGACAGAGCCAATGTGTCAGGAAAGGAAGATTTATAGCAGCAGGAACAAGGGGAAGGAAATATTTCAATCAAATGACAGAGCAGTTTAAATGCTCAAGTGCTATATTTAATTTCTGCACTGTCCTTTTTGCTCTGCTCATTCTGTAAGTTAATAGCTTGACAACCCTTCAGATGGATTTCTGGAGAATCTGTCACCTTGGTATCCATGCACCAGGTGCACACACACAAACAGAATGCCTTCCACAAACACCCACTTAAAAATAAATGTGGTTTGTTGTTTAAGTCCAAGAAACAAAAATCTACAGTTCAGACAAAATGCCAATATTTCAAAAGTAGCTTGGGTAGCTTTGCATCTTCTCTGATCCCTTCTCTCCCACATCTTGCCATGATTTCTACCTTGTCACCACACAGTCAGAAGCATTCCTGGCTACCTCATAATGCCAGAAATTACATTTCACCTTCTTCCCATGGCTCTGGCAATCAAACCCCCGTAGCATCACTCCTGAATTTTAACCAAGAGAACGTGAACCTTCACGCAACCCCTCCCTGCTCCAGGGAAAGGCACCAGCAGCCCTTTGGAGGTTGTCATGAAGGTTTCTGCCGTGCATTAATGAGTTTGATCTGCCGTGGAATCTTTCATCAGCTGCACAAGAGCCTCGTTTAATTGCAGCAACAAGTGCAAACGAGGGTCAAAGCTCAGGCTCTGGTGTGATCCTTTAGCACAGCGGGCATTGCAAACCCTCAGAATGCCCACAGCAATTGTCTAATTAATCCACAAGAGATCCAGCCACGCTGCCCTGGCCCAGAGCAGCTTTGGTAATCCCTTTGTTACCCAAGGAAAAGCTGGTGCTGTCACCAGGCTGACTTTTCACCCTGATCCCCACTGAACTCCAGCAGAGCTCACTTGGAGAAAAGACCTTTTCCCACCTCCTTTGTACATGAAATAATCCTCTGCACCCTGGGAGTCACCAGCACTGCCCCTTTAACTCCAAGCACTCCAGGGATTAGTGACCAGCCCTCATTTGCATTCCTGGCACATTTTTATCCTCAGAGGGGATGTCGGGCACCTGCCTGATGCTCTGGGGAAAAAGAGAAGCTCTGCCACGAGAGCCAGCTCCAACACCTGACCCAGAGTGAGAGATTCCAGGACTATTTCTGTCCCAGCCACAGCAGCAGCCTCTCCCAAGCCTTGTTCCTGACTATTCCTGCAGTTTAATGATCCATCCAATGATGGGTTTATTCCAGAAACAAATGGTTGTCGATGCTTCAGGTTGACCAACAGCCTTTCCCTCCTCAAATATTCTGGGTGCTCCAGTGCCCTCAGAAATATGAAGCAATTAGGAAAGAAAAATCCTATAAAAATATTAAAATCCCTTCCCTGAAGGAAGAACATGAAGGAATGGCAGCCCAGGTTCTTTGGCAGACCTTTCCATAAGGGCTTTCCCATGGGTTCAAGGGATAGCAAAATGAGAAATGAATACAGAGTAGGAGCTGGCACTGAGAGTACGCAGTAAAAAAACAATTTTATTAATTAATAGCAGTTATTTTCACACACAGGAAATACACTACAGCTCCTTCAGAAGCTGAACTGAGTCACTCAGAGCACATCTGGCTGCAGAAGCTCTGCCAGGCCAGGCAGGGAGACTGGAGCACTCACAGCCTGGGAAGAACTCAAGCAGAATTCCCCTTTTTCCCATAGTTCAGCATCATTTTCGACTTATTTCCCTTCCTGTGCAAGCAGCTGAGAGTGGCAGGTTCTTCATGAGGAACCTAAAACTCAGACATGACCCTGCTAAGTCAAAATTCTGATTTTCCAGAGTTCAAAAACATGCAGGGAGTTTGGGGGTTTTTTTGTTTGTTGGTTTGTTTGGTTTGGTTATTTGTTTGGGTTTTTGTGGGTTTTTCTGGGTTTTGTTTGTTTATTTGGGTTTTTGGTGTCTTTCTGGTTTTTGTTTGTTTGGGTTTGTGGGTTTTTCTGGTTTTAGTTTGTTTGAGTTTTGGTGGGTTTTTTCTGGTTTTTGTTTGGGTTTTGGTGGGGTTTTTCTGGTTTTTGTTTGTTTGTTTGTGGGGTTTTTTTGTTGTTGTTGTTGGTGGTGGTGGTGGCTGGGGGATGTTTTCATGAAAATTCTGGAGTAATTTTGTGATTTTTAAATGAAAACCCGATACATTTATCCACATTTACTTTCCTATTCTAACCTTCCTCTGCAAGAACACACGTTATATTTGGAGCTGGATCTCAGACAGGGACTTCAGCCACATTTTGCTCTTTGCACATTAAATGAGATGAGTTCTATTACAATCTGACAGATGAGAACCTGCTGCAAGCAACTTATGCTGAGCAAATTCTCACTCCAGTGCCCTCCAGCTCTGCCCCTTGAAGGGTGCCCTCCCTGCCAGCAGCTGCTGTCCCTTGNGTTTTGTTTGTTTGGGGTTTTGTGGGTTTTTCTGGTTTTTGTTTGTTTGAGTTTTTGTGGGGTTTTTCTGGATTTTGTTTGGGTTTTTGTGGGTTTTTCTGGTTTTTGTTTGGGGTTTTATGGGTTTTTTCTGGTTTTTGTTTGGGTTTTTGTGGGGTTTTTCTGGTTTTTATTTGTTTGTTTGTGGGGTTTTTTTGTTGTTGGTGGTGGTGGTGGTGGTGGCTGGGGGATGTTTTCATGAAAATTCTGGAGTAATTTTGTGATTTTTAAATGAAAACCCGATACATTTATCCACATTTACTTTCCTATTCTAACCTTCCTCTGCA
This sequence comes from Ploceus nigricollis, assembly GCA_013399945.1. Lineage (NCBI taxonomy): Eukaryota > Metazoa > Chordata > Aves > Passeriformes > Ploceidae > Ploceus > Ploceus nigricollis. The sequence continues at coordinate 101,852 of VXBC01001044.1, forward strand.
AGAACACACGTTATATTTGGAGCTGGATCTCAGACAGGGACTTCAGCCACATTTTGCTCTTTGCACATTAAATGAGATGAGTTCTATTACAATCTGACAGATGAGAACCTGCTGCAAGCAACTTATGCTGAGCAAATTCTCACTCCAGTGCCCTGCAGCTCTGCCCCTTGAAGGGTGCCCTCCCTGCCAGCAGCTGCTGTCCCTTGGGCAGGCACAGCCCTTTGGTTTGGGCTGGGTGACACCTGATCCCTGCACGTGTTGTTTTCTGGAACCCCAGCACTGTTCCCAGGCAGATGACACAAATTTCACTGGCAAGAAATACCAGACAAAGAGAGGTCCACACATTCCTCTTCCCAGTTCCTCAATTCCAACTGAGGCTCATGATTGCCTCAATATTTCAAATAAAACTCCAGTCAGTGGGAAAATCAGCTTTTGGATAAATTCTATCAATCCTTTCTGCTGTAGGACTTGTATTTATCTGGGTTTTGGCCTCTGAATTAAAAGCAGATGTGCACATCCTTCTAGTCCCAGTGCCCACAAGAGCCAAGTGCATCACAGGAGGGCACCCATCCCAAAAAATTGGGAGCAGCAGCTCTCAGCTCCTACTGGGATCACAGCCTTGCCATCCCCAGCCTTGTGGGTAACAATTTGTGTCCAGTCTCTGCTGTGAGAGCCACAACTTGATGAATATTTATTCCAGCACATATTGGTCCCTGCCCATTTTAACAATACTTGAAAAGATGGAAAAAAGGCCTTTCTCAGGAGTGAATTTATAGAGATATTCTGTATTTATAGAAGGCATTAATTAGAGATCAATATATATTTGTGTCTTCTATTTCTTATATTAATTAATACTCAAAGAGATGGAAAAAAGGCCTTTCTCAGGAGTGAATTTATAGAGATATTCTGTATTTATAGAAGGCATTAATTAGAGATCAATATATATTTGTGTCTTCTATTCCTTATATTAATTAATACTCAAAGAGATGGAAAAAAGGCCTTTCTCAGGAGTGAATTTATAGAGATATTCTGTATTTATAGAAGGCATTAATTGGACATTATATCTATTTGTGCCTTCCCTTTCACAAAAACAATTCCCATGTCAGCAACAGCCATTAAAGACTCCAAGCCATGGATTGTTGCTAACAGAGCACCACCTTCAGCAGGCATTTCAGCTCTGACCTCATGCACAGCAGCAGCCCCCAGATGCTGCAGATACCCCACAATTCCAGGAGCTGCCAGATGTGATTCCAGCAGCTCAGCACACGGAGCACTTTCCCAGCATTAGGGCAGTACTCTCACAGTTAATTTCTTCAGGCACTGTTCTCTCTCCAAATTCAAGGGGACAGTGGAGCCAAAGATAGCAAACAATACAAATTAAATCAATGTCATGGCTTGGCAGAGATAATCCATCAGGAGGCAGCAGCAGGGCACAGGTTTCAGAACCTGCCTGACAGTCTGACTTCTCTTTACGTTTCAGGAGTGAAGGGAATGATTTGGCACTGCCTGTTCACACTGATCAAGGGATTCTGCTGCAGCATCAGCAAGGGAAGCTCATTTCTCCTCCTAAACCTAATGAGGGGATCAAGGATTAATTATAGTCAGTCCATCACAGGGCAGAGGGTGATCCATGAGACTGAATTTCCATTGGAGCCTGGGATTTGGTGTGTGGAGGAATTCCATGGAATTCCTCTCCCTGCACAGCACTGACCCAATGGATCACAGCACACCATTGAGCAAGGAGGACAAGCCTGGGAGTACAAAAGGGCTCTGAACATTGCATTTCCCCTCTCCAGGTAAAATCCCTGCTCCACCAGCCCAGCCCAGCCTGGTTTGAACCCAGGCAGGAGCAGCCAGCTCGGGGTGTTTGCTTCCATTCAGCACCTGGACCAAACAAATACTTCCCAAATTAAAGAAGGAAGGTTTTGTTACAGAACACCCTCCAGATCAGAGATTGAGGCTTTCACAAGATCAATAATTTCTCCTTCGAGGGAGATGCAGCAAATTATTTGTACAAAGAGCAGCCAGTCTGGAAAGGCTGGCCCTGATCAGCACAACTGAGAGTGGAATTCCTGCATCCCATAAACAGGAGTGATGTGGATCTGCCCCCCATCCCAGCCCTTATTCCAGCTCAGAACAAAACCCACCAGGTGCTTTAGCAGTGCTGGATTGTCCTTTTGGGATGGCCTGACTCCAATTTACATCCGTGTCTGGCCAGAGCTGGGACTTGTTCCCAGCCGTGCCTTCCCTGCTGCTGCCCTGGCTGATCCAGGAAATGCAGATCCAGGAAATTCAGATCCAGAAAATTCAGATCCAGGAAATTCAGATCCAGGAAACCCAGACCCAGGAAACCCAGACCCAGGAAATGCAGATCCAGGAAACCCAGGGCTCTACAGCTGAGCCTGAAGAGAACAAATCACTGTTACTCTGGGTCATGGTTTTCTACCAACAGCATGGTTGGAAGTGTAGTGCTCTGGAGTATTTCTGCTTTCTGTCTTATGTTTAAGAGAAAAACAATCCTGAAACGAGTGGCATCATCTTCCTCTGTCGAATTTCAAGAGGAAGAACACATCTTTGTCCTACAGAAATACAGGGGAAGGGAATGTCTGCCTGGGAAAGATTTAAGTTTTATTCTGCACTAGGCCAAATGGAAACATCAAAACTATCTCTGAACTCCTCAGAGAGACAGAAAAGGTTCTTTCCTGTGATGGGTAAATTCATTTTATACTAAATATATATGAATTCTAAATACAATTCCTGTCCATCACCTCAACCCCCCACAACTGCAGCAAAGCTGCTGGAGCCTGTGCCTCCAATTAGGCAAATGCCTGAGGACAACTGTCAGTGCTCCTCACCATCTCCCCAAGATCCATTTAAAAAAATACTTCGTGGACAACTGAAAACCCTTCTCCTCCAGCTGCCTGTGTCATTCACACCCCTAATCCTGCACTTGTGGTGTGGAAATGAAACCATCCAAGGGCAGCTCCCCACCCCCAGCATCCTCTCAGTGTTCACACCTCACAGGACACAGACAGATCTCTCTCTCTCAGTGTGTGTTACATGCCCCAAAACGAGTTTGATGCATGAAATATGCACAGAAAACTCATCCCTGTGGTTCTGGTTTGTATAAAAATATACACATTTTTATAACAGTGTTATATATAGAACATATAGCAATATATGTCAGGCATTCCCTCACCTGCAGCATCTATTTAGGGAGAATTAACAATCCCCAGCCAGGCTGAGGTTACCCTAAATGAGTGTGGAAAAGCTCTGTCACAAAGTAAATCCCAATTTATCAGTTGGGACTGCAATGTGTGCACTCACAATTCACTGAACTGAATTCCTGGGGCAGGAATTTTAACCTGAACGTGCAGGTGTGAAACACCAGATAAACTCAGTGAATATCCTGAATATCTTAAAAACAACCACAGCTATTGCCCAAACAATCACCACCCTCCTGGCTGCATCTTCCCAGCTGTGATTTTCTTTTGTTTTCCAGGTTTTCCTTTGCCAAGGATGCCGGGGTGGGTTCCCCTGCTGGCACAGGTTGTAAATAACCTCAATAAACACACACAGCTTCAGTGCCAGAGCCTCTCTGACCCAGATCCCAGCAGCTGCTGAGGGTGGTGTTTAATAGAAAGGAATGGCTTGGAGTTGTCAGGTTGTGTCACCAGAAATCTGCTTTTTTTTCCCCCCAGAATTATCATTTTTATGTTCCAGTGAGGCTCTTGGGGAAAACAAGGTCAAACCCTGCAGAGAATGTCCATCAAGGTCAGAGTCAGGAGCTCTGGGAGCTCACACTGCAGTGCCCAGCAGGACTCAATTCCAGGTGTCCCCAGAGCTACAAACTCCACTAATAACCACCACCAAAAAGAATTTTGTTTTCCCCTTTTCTTCCCTTTGAACATACAAGTAGCAACAGAATCCAACAGGTGATGCTTCTCCAGCTGTTTGGGGTTTTAAATCACATTAAACAATCACAATTCCTATTTTCATACACCAAGATTTGTGCCCAGAAATGATGTTTTGTTTGAGTAGCAGCCAGAGGTTTTACCTGCCAGGGAGCACCACACATCACCTGACATGCCCTGTAAATAATCTCAGCAATTCAGGTTTGCAACCAGTGCAATTTCTGAGGAGAACTACCCCAAAATATCTTTATTTTTCCTTAAAGCCAGGCAGATGAGGCATGGTTATACTCTTGCTGAGAGCCTGGATATCAGAGTTCCTGCATTTTCCTCCTTTGTCCTTCAGAGAAAGCCATTTCACATTTTGTCTCAGTTTCCTTCCAGACACCACTGAGATTAAGCACTGCCTGATGTACTGGAACTGTGCAAGTTTAATTTAAGAAAGAACATAAGGCACGTGGTGATCTCCAAAGTCTCTCAGAATGTACAGTCCAGGAGATTTCCAGAGTTCTGGGGGCTGAAAATTCCGTGTCCTGTCACCCACGAGGGCAACTTCAGTGCAAAACCAGCATCCATTTTAAGGTGGAGAACAGAAAATAAGGAATTCCTTCTTGCTTCTCCTTCCTGATCAGGGCTAAGGCAGACACTGGGCTCCAACCATGTGAACTAGGAAATCTGCTTTGCTGGAAATGAATAATTCATGTGTCTGACAATCTCCCTGCCCTTTTTTTCTTTATTAAATTTGGGTGGGGGGTGCCACCAGTGTTTGCTGAGCTTTAACTCTCAGAATTCTCCAGTTCTGTCACACACACGATGGCAATTTCTCTCCTACCCTGTCTGAACCATAACTCAATTTGCAGGCAACAGGAAAATATTCTCAAGCTCAACATCAATCTGGCTACTTCAATATTGCACCTCTGCTGGTTTTGTCTCTGCTTTTTTTATTTACAGCTCCTACCAAATTCCATGGCACTGCTGTGTGTTCGCCCTGATTTCCAGGCATGGGGCAGTTCCCAAATGCAAATACAATAATTTCTGTTCAAATTCCATCTTAAACCATGATGGATTCAAGGTGATGCTATTTTATGTGACACCGTGTGAAGAGAGGAAAAGCAGATAATCTTAGAAATAATCCAAATTAGCCACATTTGAACTTGTATTATTTAAGAGTTTATTGTGTTGGGGGTTTTTATTTTTTCACTTCTACATAAGGCTATTTTCATGTTTGAGCTAATAATTCACAAGCAGAACATATTCCAGGCTCAAATCCCAGCTCCAGCCAGGAGAGGTGTGGGAGAAAAAGCCAATTCCAAATGATGCCACTCCATTTGGAGCAGAGCTGGAAGGCAGGCAGGGATGGAATTTTGAACCACAAATTCGGGTTTTTGAAGTTCTGCCTCCAAGTTACAAAATTATTCAGCCCAGACTCAGCATCTGAGTGAATAACCTCTGCAGGGATGAATGCTGAGCTCCTTGCAGGATCTTTTCATCAGTTATAAATACATTTGCCATTCATTTTTGCCTTCGTGCTCTTTCACTCCCACTTCTTCCCAGCCAGCCACTATTAGATCTGAGCAAACAATGACATTTACAGGATTATTTTCTAAAAAAAAATCATTTTTCTGGCCCTTTGGGCTAAGCTGCACAATGACACCTTGGCAAGGCTGTAATAAAAAAGCAGATATTAAACAGAAAGAAAAGCCCCAGTAAGTGGAAGCTCAGTGAAGCATCAGATAAATTTCTTTTTTAACACACTGGAATCTGGCAATTACCTCTCACATCAGCGTGAATAACATCCAGTAATTAAATCTAAGGCACAGAGCTGATCTAAGTGGCTGATTTGGGTCTAAAATAACCAATGGGATTTATAATTAGGCATAGCTACAGTGGTGCTGAGAGCAGGGTGAATTCCAATTGCTCAAGGCAGTTCTTAAAGGTAAAGCATTTTTATTTAAATATTAATTTGTGTACCAAGAAAGCAGCAAATCTGTTCACTTTGGGGGATCTGTTGATTTTCTTTCTCTTCCACTTCCAAGAGAATAATCCAAAATTTCATCCCTAAGAGTTTGGACCTGTTGCATCTTTTATCTTCACAAAAAGATGTGAAATTGTCTCTGCAATCACCTCTGAGTGTGTTTGTGAGTTATCCCCTGGGTTTAACCATGCTGAAAGCAGCTCAGGAGCTTCAAACATTTTCTTGGACCATACAAAGAATTATTATCAGAATCCCAGGGAGAGTTTGCAGATGGTGAATTAAGTTTCCCCATCCAGTACAGAACAGGTAATTAATAATTCATTAAATGGTAAAAGTAATTAATAATTTTACCAGCTTTTACCTAAACTGGGACATGGAGGGGAAAGAGATTTGTGTGTGCTCACAGACTTGGTGCCTGCACAGCCATAGCTCAGATAATCCCTGAATTTTACAGAACTTTCACCAAATTTCAGTGAAATTCCCACTTCCACACCAGGTTTGTGGGAATGTCCTGGTTTTAGGACAGAACTTGATCCCAGCTGGAACCAAAACAGGGATCAAACGAATTGCTAATTGCTCTTACAAGGTCCTTGTGCTCAGGGCAGGAGTTGTTATAGGATTTTTCCAAGCTTAGGAATGGGCAAATTGAATATGCAAAGAGCTGTGTGCCTAAGACATGAAAATGCATCCCCAGGGCAGCTCAGAGCCCAACAATCTGCCCATTCATCCCAAATTCAGAGCACCTAATGAGGAGGCAGAAGCCCAGACAGATGGAGGAGCAGGCTGAGTCTCTCTCCCTCAAGAAGTGAGGATTCAACAGCATCTGCTGCAGACATGCAGAAGGTTCCTGTCACACAAATAAAAACAATCATCATCTGCCAGCCTCCAGTCTCTGCAGCAGGGATTCACAGGGAGCTGAGATTCTCAGCTCCAGGAGATCCAGCTGTTCCCTGGGGGAGGGAACACACACCCAGCACTGCCTGGGGAGGGGGGACTCTGCAGGAATTAGGGAATCTCCATCCCATTTTTACCACATCAGACTCAAAGGCAGCTGCAGGGATTGGATATTCATTGCAGGATTGGATATTTATTGCAGGGATTGGATGTTTATTGCATGATTAGATATTTATTGCAGGGATTTGATGTTTACTGAGGGCAGCCTGCTAGGAGCACAATTTCTCAGCAGGTGCTCCCACAAATCATTTTCTCTAATGAACCTACAGCAAAAAATCAAGACCAGAAGAATGGAAAGCCACAAATTACTTGTCTCAAAGGACCTTTTTTAAAAAAGAACATACCAAAACACTCTTAAGTGAGGTCATCAGCAGAGGGGAGAAACAAATGGAGAGGTGAAATTAGAGCACAACACTGCAGTGCTCCCTCTCAGTGTGGCACAAAATGCCTGGAAAGGCACTGGAGCTGTTTGTGGGATAACAGGGGCTCAGCCAACCCATCCCAGCCCCTTCTCCACCAACAGCAGCTGCCAGGAGGGTCTGAGGCATGTCCTGGTGACATCCTGATGTGTCCCCACATGGTGTTCCCCCTAAGGGGCCGCTTGTCTGCAGCAGCTGTTTTTGGGACAGAAGGCAAAGAGACGTGAGAGGAGCTCATGTGACACAGGGAACATTAAAGGCAGGATTTTTTGGGAGCAAACAGGAATTCCACTCATCCTTTCTCACTGCAGGAGGGATCAGCCTGACCAGGTGTGTGAAAACTTGAAGGGGTTTCTTCTCACCTCCCTGGAATTATTCATGGGGCTGCAGCAGGAATTTGGCTCCTACATGAAAGGAATGAGGGACTTGTCTCTACAAACTGTGGGTCTGCTGAGAAATAAAATTGGATACTGAGAGATAAAAGAAACAATGGGAAGAACCATAAATTCCATAGGAATTCCACTGATTGGAATGGCAGCCCAGATGATGGTTTTATCACCTTAGATGTCTGGATCTGTTAGAAATGTTGATTGACACAAGGAAAAGGAAAAGGGAGGCACACATTAGAAGGGGTCTGTATTAGGTGATTTGGGAAATCTGAACCTCTCAAGTACTTCAGCCAATGGGGAAAGAGAGAGGGAAATTGGGATAAAAAGGAGGCTGAGTCCTCCAAAAATCTGAGAGACCCCAGGGAATGCCCCATGGCCTCTCCCTTTATTGGAATAAAGTTACAGCACTCCTCTGTCTCCTGTTTGGACACAAACCTCTGGTGTTTGTGGATGAATTTTCCTGACATTCACAAGTTTCTTCACTTGCTGAAAATGAAAATCCACACAAGGAGTGGATGAAGCTCTCGGTGTGGAGAGCTGCCAGCAATCCCAGCAGCAGAGAGGCACGTGAGGGCTGAGCTGATCCCTTCCAGGGCCACTCTCCTCATTAGTCACCTCCAGCTCCAGAAAAAGCCAGTGACAAAACACAAAAGAGCTGCAGTTTTCCAGCAGGAGACTCAAGGCTCACATTTTCCAAGGTTCACATCATTTCTTTAATGCAGCAGTTGATGTTCCACCTCCAGACGCTCCAATGAACTCAACCAAACTCAGAAAACTTGACAGAATTTCCCCTCTATTGATGAGTCATTAGCAGAGCATTTCCATTTTCCTCTCACTTAACTCCCCTGGAACACAACCCCAAATCACTGGAGTGACACAGGCAGGACTAATTTCCTTGGGAGAGTTTCTACCCCCTTTTCCTTCTCTAGAATCCTTCAAAGGATCTTGCGAGATTAAAGTCACAGGATGTGATTCAGAAATCCCTGTCAGCATCCCGAGCTCCCATCCCCTGGATCAGAACAAGTGAAACATCCCTGGAATTGTGGAGGATGTGGGAACATGGACGTGGCTGCTCTTGACTCTTTGGCGACACAAATAAGAGATCAGAAGTTTTGGTTGAATACACAAATTCTTCCCCAGTCAGCACAAATTAAAGTTCAGGCAGCTGGGTGTTGTAAGAATGTGGCCAACCTCTGTTGCAGGGAGTTTAAGACCTGCCCTCACATTTCCTCCCAAAAATGTGTAATGTCCTTTTAGAATCAGCTCCAACACAGATTTTCCACCAGATTTCCAGATTTTCCAGATCAACCCCTCCACTCTCAGAGGCTCAAATCAGACTCTGCCCTTTCAGCTCCATTTTCCTGATCTCTGCTCTGCTTCCAACACAAACCAGCTCCACTTCCTGCCTCTCCTGGAATTACACAATTCTGTTGGTCCTGGCCTTTGCAGAATTTACAGTGAATATTTTACTTTCTTCCTCCTCCCAAAAATATTGGAAGCTTTTCTTTTAAACTCTTTTTTCTCCATATACATAATCAGTTAAAATCTTTTAAACAATTTATGTTTAATACATTTCTTCCAAAGCTCCTTAAATATTAAAACCCAAAGCTCATCTCAAGGAATCACTGTTCTCCTAGAATATTCATTGAATGAAGTTTATTACACCATTCCTTTTCCTTCTCAAACATCTTTATGGCAACACACGTGGCAGAGCTAAAATCTTGATTTTTTTTTTCCCTTTTTGAACTGTGACTTTCAGAGTTTGGGCTTTATGAAGCCAGGCTTTTTTTTTTTTTCCCACCATATTAGACAGGATCAGAATTCCAGAATAAGTAACAGGGCAGGGAACAGTGCCATCATGTGTGCCAGGGGCACACAGCCACACTTGGGGGGTACCAGGGATCACTCCAGCCTTGCTGAAAACATCACAGCCCATCCCTCCCGAGATGTTGCCATAGAAACCTTGAATTATGTCTATAGGGGAACAGGAAAAAAAAGGTTTCTTAAAGGTATGGATGAAGCAGCTCCATGGAAACCAGCCCTGGCTGTCAGAGGAAATGAACAGAGGGGTTTGTGTGGGAAGATGATCATCAGCTAAATCTGCAAAGTGCCAGCCCTGCCAGCCAGGAGAGCGGGCACTGCCTGCCCCGGGCTGCCGTGGGGGGCTGTGGCACAGGAGCTCCTGGCACACTGGGGTCAGGTTTGGCCAGTGACTGCAGGGCCCACAGGGCCAAAATACCCCACAAATGCCTGTCAAAATGGCTAAAATACCCCACAAACAACCACAGGGCCAAAATACCCCATAAACACCTGCCTACATGGCCAAAATACCCCACAAATGCCTGTCCAAATGGCTGAAACACACCACAAACAACCACATGGCCAAAATATTCCACAAAAAGCCTGTCCACAGGGCCAAAATACCCCACAAAGAACCACTTGACTAAAATACCCCACAAACACCTGCCTACATGGTCAAAATACCCCACAAATGCCTGTCCAAGTGGCTGAAACACCCCACAAACACCTGTCCACAGGGCCAAAGTACCCCACAAACAACCACATGGCCAAAATACTCCACAGATGCCTGTCAAAATGGCTAAAATACCCTACAAACACCTGCCCACAGGGCCAAAATACCCCACAAAGAACCACTTGACTAAAATACCCCACAAACACCTGCCCACATGGCTGAAATGTCCCCCACAGTGCCCCTAAACCTGGGAGCAGCCTGGCACAAATCCAAGGGGAGCCAAGCTAAAGAGGGTTGGGGCTGGGACAAGTCTGTCCATTCACACCACAGCCCTTAGAAATGCACCAGCCTGCTCTGAAAGGAAGTGGAGATGATTCTGGTAAATTTTCATCCCACTTGTCTACAAATATCACCAGATCTGGAAAACACAAATAGTAATTATTATTATTATTTATATGTTATTTTATATATATATATANATTTCTATGCCATTTATTTATAGATATTATTCATTATTTAACATCCCTTCTTTAAAGGGACATTAGAAATGCAGGCTGTGGAACAGGAACCTTCTGGAAATTCCCACTTGCTGCATGAACCAGAGGATTAAACCACAACCATGCCCATTATTGTTGGATTGTGCTAAAGTCACTGAGGCCCAGAGTCAGCCACCCTCAGCATCCCAGTCTGATGCTCTTACCCTGACCTCCCTCAGTGGCACTCTGAGGTAAACATATGCTGCTCTCTCATGGTGAAATAAGCATTTAAACAGATCAGGAGCCTCCAGCAAATGAGTCAAATCTAATCCTTAATCAGCACTTGCTAGATCACTAACCCCAGACAAATTATTTAATGCTGTTTATTGAAACTATCAGAGCAGCTGCTTATCTGCAGCTCCACTCCCCAGCTGGGCCCAGCCTCATTCATGAAGCTTTGATGAGGGTAAGGAAAGCAGAGCAAACATCCAAACAGATATGGGAGTGCCTGGAAAATCCTTTCAGAAACAAAAAAAATTGATATTTTACAGCATTTGGCTGCTTTATCACTAAGGAACATTTTGTGTGGTTATAAAAGGTACTGAGTTAGACACGTGTTATAATTCCAGTTTTCCTCCTCATTTTTTTTCCCTTTTTCACTGTTTTCTCTCTTTTATGTTTCCCTGGAAAGAGTTCTGTACCCAAACACTGATCTGGGGATTCACATGAGTGCTGCAGCTCCCCTCCCCAGCTGGTCCCAGCTCCATTCATGAAGCTTTGATGAGGGTAAGGAAAGCACATCAAACATCCAAACAGATATGGAAAATATCTGGAAAATCCTTCCAGAGACAAAAAAAAAATTGATATTTTACAGCATTTGGCTGCTTTATCACTAAGGAACATTTTGTGTGGTTATAAAAGGTACTGAGTTAGACACGTGTTATAATTCCAATTATTCTCCTCATTCTTTTTCTATTTTCCACTCTTTCCTCCCCATTCTTTTTCCCTTTTCCACTCTTTTCTCCCCTTTATATTTCCCTGGAAAGAGTTCTGCACCCAAACACTGATTTGGGGATTCAGATTTGATTGGATTGGAAGGATTTGACTCCTCCAGCTGGAGGACACAGCCCTGAGCTCGGGGAATGCTGTGAACCCACAGCTCCCAGCCAGCCAGGCTCCCCAGGAGCTGCTCTCATTTTCCATGAATTTGATGTCAGGCAAAGCTCCTCTGAATTCCAGGGCACACAAACTTCCTGCCCTGCCCCCAGCTCTCCAGCCCCTGCTCTTCCATGGCTTTGCAATCTTACACCACACAACTCCCAAACCTCTTCCTGCCCGGATTGGGTTCACATTTCCCCCACTGCTTGCCAAAACCCAGCTCACAGAACTCTTTATTTATAAAATTCCCCTCTCTCCAAGGCTCAGGAATAGCCTGACTTGTCTCATCTGCAGATCCAGTGCTTTAGCCCATCTCTCCAGCCAGGTTTGCTATTTACAGCTGGAAAATTCTGCATTCTCCAAAAGTTAAAACAAAAAACCTATGGGGAAAAGGCATCACAAACCCAAAAGGCAAATTATCATTTCACTAGAACAGAGCCATCAAAATTCCAGGATTTTTTCCATTGGGCAGCTCAGAATTGGTTTTCACCATGTGCTTGTGAAGGGAATCAAAGATGAGCTTTAGAGTAAGGATCAGCATTGTCACAGCAAGAACCAGGCTCAGGATTTTACATTTTCCAGGCATTAATCCGTGCAGCGTTTGGTTTCATTGAGACAGTTTTAATCAGGAGTTGGAGTCATCACCAGGAATAAATTCATCAGACAAATCAATTCCAGGCAGGAATAAATTCATCAGTCAGAAAAATCAATTCCAGGCAGCAGCTCCCCAGCCAGCCCTGCTGTGAGCAGCTGCAGGAGGTACCTGTGCTCCTCTCACATCCCAGAGCACAAACAAACCTTGCTTCTCTTGGCCTGCCAATCACAGAGCAGCAGGAATTTTTGGATAAACAGCCAGGAGGGATATCAGTGTGCTCCAGAGGAAGCTGGAAAACATTCCCAGCTCTTGGGTTATTGTGCTTCTCTCCTTGATATGATTACAGGAGTTAAAGAAACATTTTTCCCTGGTAGGATGTTTCACATTCTCCAACTCGCCTGAACTTTGCTCACCAAACCCTTTTCCCTGTAAAACTCAAACCCACAAAGGGGCTTTAAACAGAGAAGAATTGAAGACAATTAAAGCATTGCTTACTCGGCCCCCATCCTCAGCAGGATATTCCCTTCCTGAGTATTTACACCTATGTACTCCTGAAAATTTAAGATATCTTGTTGACATAAATGTAAATCTTCACAAAGGTGAAATTCAGTGTGTAGGACAAACCCCAGGGCTGAGCACTGGAGGGGACCTGACACAAGGTGCTGTTGTCACAAAACACCTTCCAATATTTATTTGGAAAGAAATACAAATGCAAAATCTGTGTTTTCCTCCCACTCCCAAAAGCACAGGATTTGTATTCCACAGCTTCATCTCCCAGCCAGTGCTTTGCCAGCTGAGACACCCAATTCCAACAGGAAATCCCCTATTTTATTCCAAATGTATCAGCTTGTTGTCCATGTTCCTTGGGCTAGCACTGCAGTTCCAAATATTTGATAATTTAATTGCACAATTACCATTAAATGCCATTTTCACCACGGAGGTGGCAGCTCAGAGCCACAAGCAGGGGACATTGTCCACAGGTTTGCAGTGGCAGTCAGAATTCCAGCCCAGGAAGAGCAGCCACCCTTCAGGGCTGCATTTCCAGCCCTGAATGACCCTGACAGACTGCGGAGTGTTTATTTGTTCTGCTCTAAATCCATCTTCTCCAGACTGCCACGTTGTGTTATCTCCTCATTTCCTCCTTCAATCACTTCATTATTTCCATTTCTCTCTGATGCTGATACATGAACTTGCATCTTTTGCTGTTCAGTTGTAAAACCTGAACTCTCCCCTTTTAGTGAGAACCTTTGACTTTTTAAACTTTTTTTTACTTT
>VXBC01001044.1:115492-147338 GCA_013399945.1 Ploceus nigricollis
TTTTTTTTTTTTTTTTTTTTTTTGAGCTCATTCCTTAATCCTTAATTCCTTTTTTTTACTTTATTTTTTTGGGGGGCTCATTCCTTAATCCAAAACACTCAGGGAGGTGCAGGAGTCCCTGACTTCATTTCCTCCTCAGATCAGAGTTCCAGTAAAGTAAAGAACAATCAGCTGAATTAACCCCTCTAAGAATTAAAAAAAATCATCTCAGGAACTCTGCTTGGGGCCCAGGGTGCTAAAGAAAGGAACAACACACAATAATGATTAGCAAGTTCTGCAGAGCTCTCCCAGCAAACACACAGATGGCACACAGACAGTCAAATGCTACACACACATTTCATGGCATTTTGGAAGCAGCACATTTGGATTTGAATACCCCAAGCTGTTACTCAGAGCAGCTTTTTTCTTTTTTTCTTTTTTTTTTTTTTGCCACCAACAAAACTCTGCCTCGTTTATTTTCATATTTCAGCGCACCCACAGCACAGACCTTTGAGCATGCTTGTAGTAAAACTATTAACATGGATTTGGATGTTGCTGTGATCACTCTGCTTCTCCCTCTTCAGTCTGGAGGGAGCCAGAAGCCAATGGAAAAAGAAAAGCAATGTGGAAACCCCTCATCAGGAGGAGACCTAAATGATCAGATCCCTTCAGAAACTCTTCCTATTCCTGGAAGTGCTCCTTGAAGTGACTTTGAGGTGTTAAAGCTCTGTAAGAACAGCCCCAGCAGCCCTGTGCTTTCTGTACCCACCACAGAGATGGTTGCCCACATCCTCATTCTTCCCAGCCCATGCAGCAAATGAAGATGCCCCAATTCCCCTTCTAAAATCAGATTCAAACCCTCCCTGGCAGCTCTGCAGCCAGCACAACCCCACTCCATGGCACTCATACATCAGATTTATGAGCACTGGAATATGCTTATTAAATAAAAGCCATCTCACAGGTTTTATAAACAGGGGGTTTTTACTGAGGAGGCAGAGCTGGCCATCCACCAGCTGCCACAGCAGTGAGGGATCGGACACAGAGATGTGAATTTCTGGATTTTACCAAGCAATTTTATTCCAAAAAGAGCCCAGCAGCATCTGCTCTGAGCCCAGAGTTGTGCAAAGTCATCCATTCAGTCACCAACACTGTTCTTCAGAAGGGAATAACCCAGGAGATGCTGGCTCCCAAAATGCTGCTGTAAACCCCAACTGCAGCGAGCTCCCCTGAGCAAGGTTTGTGCCAGAAATCAGAGACTCAGTGCTGCCATACCCCAAACAGCCCCTTTAGCCACAAATCCCACAGTTTTATATAAAGTTTCATCACATCTCAAAAAAAGGAAAAGAAAACACTCCTCCCTTATGGGCAGGGTTTGTGCCAGAAATCAGAGACTCAGTGACTGCCATACCCCACACAGTCCCTTTAGCCACAAGTCACATTTATTTCAAGTTTTATCACATCTCAAAAAAGCAAAAGAAAACACTCCCTCGTGGGAATTTTGGCCTCCAGCAAATCTCAGTTCCTGCTCACCCTTCAGGAAGAGGGGATGACTCCAGAGAGAGCAGAGCATTAGTAAGCAAATCATCTCAGCTGTAATTACACTTGGCACTCAATCATTTCAGCCCAGAATAATTTTGTTTAGGCCTTCACTGACTAACAGGAGAAATAAAAGACATCAATAAACATCATGCAGGGACGACAGGCTGGCATCAGAGCAGAGCTGAACTCCTTCCATCCCTGCTCTCCAGGAAATCCTCATCAATGGGGCAGGGAAGGTGCAAAAGCCCAGCCTGGAGAGCTCTGAAGCACAACCAGCCTCAACAGCCACTGCAGGGCAAGAAACAAACGTGGAAAGCAAGGTGCATTGAGAAATAAACACAGCAGCTCTGGGTTAGGAATGGGTTTCAGGGGTCTGTGAAAAGCAAGGTGCATTGAGAAATAAACACAGCAGCTCTGGGTTAGGAATGGGTTTCAGGGGTCTGTGAAAAGCAAGGTGCATTGAGAAATAAACACAGCAGCTCTGGGTTAGGAATGGGTTTCAGGGGTCTGTGAAAAGCAAGGTGCATTGAGAAATAAACACAGCAGCTCTGGGTTAGGAAGGGGTTTCAAGGGCCTGGAATTTGAGCCATGGTGCTGAAGACACCAGCTTTAGCAAAAGCCTCCCCAGTTTTGTGTTTTAAATACCCAGAAGGTTTCTTGTGCTGTCCTTACAGTGCCAGTCTAAAGCCTTCTGTGTTTAAACTGAGTGCTCAGTGTTTAAATAGATCCTGAGCCATCTCCCCTTTCACATCCAAATTTAAGAAGCTTTGTTTGCTGTGAGTTGCCATCTCAACAAGGCTGAGATACAATCAACTTAGGAACAGCATTTAGAACTATTTTAAGATTATTTCTGCCTTCAATTGCAATGCTTGCAGGGAGCAATAAGCCATATTAAGATATCCCTTATCTTAAATATATCCAAATAGGCCAATATATAGGGTGTAGGGTATAGGAGATCCCTTATCTGGCTCCCACACCCATTTTGCTCTTCACACCCCATAAAGCTCTGCCAGGAATCCACCTGGCTGCTCAGTTCACTCTCAGTTTTGGGAACTGCCAGCCAGAGGAGAAGTTTCTCTCTGGGGTCTCCCTTAACTGGGGAAGCTTTCTTGGAGCAGTTCTGTGTTAGGAACGAGAGATGCATTGGACTTTTTTGGTCCTCAGCTTCTTGTTTTAGTGTTATTTTATTAAAACTTCAGCATGCTGTCTGCATTAGACTTTGCATGCAGGAAAACAGCACAAAAATGGCTAACAACCTCATGTTACAAGGCCTTTTAAGTCGAATTAAAAACTAAGCTACTTAATTAAAAAGTGACACTTTGATTATTTTCTTTTCTAACTCAATAACTGACTCTTAAAGACTCGCAATGCAGACTTTTTTATCTAATTACAAGATACTACTCAAACTCATGAAGAAGAAGGAAGAAGAAGGAAGACAAAAGGAACACAGACAACACTTTGTGCTCTCTATTTTGTTCTCAACTACAAGATACTAAAAATCTTAAAACTTAAATTTCTCACTAAGTGATACACTTACACTACTCTCTATAATCTATTTCACTTTTTTGTGGATTCTAGTCTATTTTGAAGTCTAGGGAACTTTCTCTATGAATGAGGGTCAAAGTCAGTGCTCTTCTGGGCGTCAGGACCCCCAGGGCAGACAGAGAAACTTTTGCCCTGGGTTCCAACATCGAGACAAGGAATGGTGAGAGCAGAGCCTGGCAGTGACAGAGGAACCCCGCCGGGAGCACATTAAAACAAATCCCTGGAGGAGAGGAGCGGCTCCACGGATTCCAGCAGAGCTGCCTCAGCTGCTCAGGAGCAGGAGGAGCTCGGCTTTGTGTCCCCCAGCTGCAATCCAGATAAGCTGTGCCCTGCTACAAGTGTGCTCCCCTGGAAAAGCACAACAGTCTGCCGTGTAAACTGCTGATGAGATTAAAAAGCTCCTTTTTATCTCAGTGTGCTGCTCCCCGGGAAATCCCTCGTGTCTGTCCCCCCATCACAAATCAGGGATGTCACCAGCACCAGGACAATGCCATGTTTGTGACAAGGAGCTCCTGTCCAGGGCAAGCCTGACATTTCAAATGTTGACTGCTCCTGAGAGCCTGGCCCGTCCTCAGAGACACATTAGGAGATAAAAGGCTTATCTACACAAATAGTAAACATCCAGCTGGCCTGAGCTGCTCACCCCAGCCCTGCGACTGGGAGGGCTTGGAGAGGGAGCACAAAGTCACCCTGAGATCTCTGAGAGTTTGGAAAGGAGCATAAAGTCATTCCTGAGATCTCTGAGAGTTTGGAAAGGAGCATAAAGTCATTCCTGAGATCTCTGAGGGTTTGGAGAGGGAGCACAAAGACCCCTGAACTCTGTGAGGGTTTGGAAAGGAGCACAAAGTCACCCTGAACTCTGTGAGGGTTTGGAAAAGGAGCACAAAGTCACCCTGAACTCTGTGAGGGTTTGGAAAAGGAGCACAAAGTCACCCTGGGCCCTGTGAGGGTTTGAAGAGGGAGCACAAAGTCACTCTGAGATCTCTGAGGGTTTGGAAAAGGAGCACCAAGACCCCTGAGCCCTCTGAGGGCTCCTCAGCTCAGGGGCTGCACTTGGTGCAGAGCATTTCCAGATGTGAGGTGCCACAGACAGCTCAAAATCAGACAGAAACGGCGATGGAAGGTGATCAGGGCAGAGCTGGACCATTCCCTGTCCAGAGCAGCACTGCCTCACACAAGTTTGGAGCTAAAGCTTTAGGGCACAGCCTTGTTCTGCACTCGGCCAGAGGTGATAAGTGGGAGATCAGCTCCAGCTCTTCTGCACCCCAAGGTCTCATTAAAATAAAATCAGAAGCTTCTGTCAGACTGCCAAGGCAGCCCAGAGCCTCTGTCCACACCAGGCATGTTTTAACTTTCCCTTCCTTGTGGCACAGGGGAGAATTCTTTCAGCACTTAGGCTGCTCTAAGACTAAGTAATGAAGATTTGCCCCTTCTCTATCCAGCCTAGATCCCCAAAGCTTTCCCTGGCAAAGGCAAGGAAGAGCAGATGTCCAGTTCAGATGAGATTAAAGGGAAATGTCCCATATTGGTTCCCCTGTCCTGTAAAAGAAAAGGTAGAGACTAAAATGAAAGTCAAGGGAAAAGACCTCAGATTTGATAACTGGTTCTGCTGCTAAAAGTGACAAGAAATTGGCCAAAACATGGCAGGACCAAGGAACTTGGCTTCAAAAATTACCTTGGCCTGAGGAACTGGTTCCACTCTATTGATTTTACCTTGCCAGCCATTCATAAGACTCAGAAACCGAAGTGTGAAATCCTAATTATTTATTGGGCACCCCAGAGGCAGAAAAAGTTAAATATTAAAGGGAAAAGAATAATGGCAGAAGAAAGAAAGAAAAATCAGAAATAGCCAAGGAGAAATTGATAAATTAAGTTAGAATAAAAAGTTTATGTGTGTACATCTGGGCTGGGTGACTCATGAGATAAAACATCACCCAGCCAATGGAGTTGTTTGAAGAGGTCTCCAGGGAGGGAAGCAAGGAAAAAGGGAATAAAAATGAAGCAAGACAATGATGTGGATGTTTCTTTCAGTCACAACACGGCCCCAGTGGAGGGTGGGGAGGTGGGCGAGGTGTGTGGGTTGAGACACAAACAAGGATTAAAGGCATTTTGCTAAACCTGGATCCGGATAAAAGCTTGCAGTTCCCAGCCTGCTGATCTGAAACAGATTATTCCGTGACCACTTCCCAGCACAAAGGGTGGAACTGACTGTGGAAAGGAGCCATTATTCCCTGATTTTCATCCGGGCTGGGCCAGCCCTGCCACAACCATGGAAAACAGCAAACACTCACATGGCTGGGACCAACGAGCTGCTGGTTTTCTCCATCCTGCTTTCCCAACTTTTCCAGGTGTCCTGTTTCCTGTAGAGCTTTTCCTAGCACAGGGTCCTGCAGTCCTAAGTGTGATCAAAGACCTGCCATGGTCATGAAACCACGTCCTGAAAGCTTCTCTCCAGCAGGGCTGGTGGCAAACCTGCCTGGTTTGGCTTAGGGGTTTTGAGCACGCTGCAGTCACCAAGCTTTTCATTTTTATCTCTGCTAATCCCACTAATCTCTTGCTCTTTAGTTAAATTAGGCCCTCAGTAGTTACCAGTATTTATGCTCTAGAAGATTCAGAATGGGGTTACAGCAAATCCAATTTCTGCTCCCTCTTGAGTGAAATCTCAGAACTCTCACTAAAGCAGGTAAGAATTACTAAATTAACTTTTTTGTGAGCTTCTGAAGCACCCCACAAGGGAAATCCCAAGAGAATCCACAAAAAGAAGGGCACATACCCCAAAGAGAACAGACTCTGGACACCTTAACATGAAATTACACAAATTAAATGCTCTCTCCACCAATTTCCTCACCTGTAAAAGGGGGAAAGCATAAAAAAAGCATCAGGACCATAAGTTCTAGGACAAAGCACCACCACTGAAAGGCAGTGCTGATCCAGGCCTAACAGAGCTGTCATTTCCCTCCCCAGAATTTCAGGTTTTAGGGCTAAAACCGGTAACACAAAATGGGTTTGCACCTGGCAGGCAAATGCAGAGCAAGCACGTTCCAAGTGTGAGGAAAGGTGTGAGCAAAGTGTGTGAGGAAAGGCTTCAGAGGAAGGACAGTGAGGGGCTAAAACTGAGCAGAGGAAGGGAACAGGCAGGGGCCAGGGAGTAAAAATAGCTTGGGTGGGTTTCTCATTTTATTTGCCATAAACACATTACTGAAGAAGAAATCACCTTGGGTGAATAAAATCACCTTTGAGCTGCATCCACCAAAAGGAGTTTTCAAAGAAACCCACAGCTCCAGTCTGATTCTTCCTCTGTCTGAAGTATTTACTGGGCATAGAGTTCTTATTTTTGGCTTCACAAGTGCCCTGAGCATCTCATTTCCAGCCCTGAGAGTCTGCCTGAACTCTACCAAAACCACACTTTCAATTCTCCCAGTCACTGCTCCAAGGCCACAATCCCTGACACAAATTCTCACATAGATTTTGTGTCACAAAATCAGATTTTGTGTCACAAAATCCTCCTGAATGCAACTTTGCTAGGTTCTAGGCATACAGAATGCTATCCAAACTTGGGGTGCAAGGCTCTGGCATTGCCAGAAGCCATCCTTAATATCCTTAATTATATCATGGAGGTAAAAAGGGGGATTGTCCCCTTCAATATGGACATGACAACATTTAGTGTTTCCGTAGGTATTTATACCCACAGGAAGAGCACTCACTCCGTGTACCTTGAAATTCAGATCCTCTTTCAGAAGCAGCCACTTTTAGACCTGCCACTTAATTGAACTTGAGCCCTCCCTTGCAGTAATTAATTGTGCTGGGGAAGTTTCTGGAAAGTGCAATCCAAGCCCGCAGTTGGCGCCTTGCGTGTGGATAATTGCAGGTGGGGAAGTGCTCCGGGTGCAATGAGCATTCCTCACTCATCTCCCTCCCTTCCCAGTGCTTACAAATGCTCTGCCAGCAAATCCTGGGAGCTGAGAGACCATTAATCACTTGGGTACAAAAGGAATATTAACCCAGCAGTGCTCCCTCCTGGGACTGAGGCCTCAGGCAAGCAGCAGTCATTAGCTGGACTCTGCAGTTCCACCTCACTCACAGCAGCGCACCAGGGCAGCTCCTTGATTAATCTTTTATTTCAACACAGATTATCTGTTCATGTTTGAGGCTATTTGTCCATTTTCCCTGCCACTGAGTTAATTAAAAGTGTAACAAAGAGCAGCACACAGCTCCAGGAGTGAGTTTTTCCTGTGGTGTCACCACAGAACCTAATGTGTAGATAATGCCAAGTCCCTCCTTCCTCACCCCCTGGATTCTCACAAGAGCTACTTCAAATTTTTCAATTTGAAGTATTTTATTTTATTACTCTCTGTGGCAGGAGCTCTCTGGCCACAGAGAGCAGGCACAGACTGTCTCAGGATCTTTCCTGAGAGAAGCAGAGAAGAGAATCAAAACAATTCTTATCTCTGCTTGTTGTTGTGCACGTGTGGAATGTGTTTGGAGATTGTTTACCCAAGGTGATTGCTGGATTGGATTCTGGTGATGGTGTTTGGATTCACTGACCTGTTGGATCCACAGCTGTGTCAGATCTCTCAGGACAGAGTCACAGGTTTTCTAGTTAGTTGTTAGTTAGTGAGAACTCTTGCTACTGTAATATAGTGTAATATGAGTATAATAAAATATACTATAAGATGATAAATAAAGCAATTGATCAGCCTTCTGAACCATGGAGTCAATGCTAATTATTACCTGGCTGGGGGCCTGCAGCAACAACTCTCTCTTGTGGGAGTAGCTCTGTATTCATGGACAGAGAATTGGGATGGAGCAAACCTGTGGCTGTGTGCAGTCAGAGCCCTGCCAGCCAGGCATGGGTGCTGTACGTGACCTAGTTAGGAATGGAAGTGTGAGTGAGAGCTGCAGAAATCTCCCACTCAACAGCACTCCAGCCCACCCTGAGCCTTGGCTGCCACCTCCCTGTCCTACCAAGAGCAGAGACGCCCCTGTCCCAGACTGCCAGGCAGGATGGATTCTATTTGCCATCTGTGTGGCAGTTCCCTTCTGTTCATTGGGCAGTTTTCCTTCTCTCTCCCACAACCAATCCTCCCCCAGGAGACACCTGCTGATAATGGCCACTGAATNCCCAAACAGCACCAACATTTTTGGGCTCTGACTTTGGTTCTGCAGCTCAGCAAAGCTCAGGGGAGGATCCATCCTCCTCCCCTGCCTTGCTGCCTTCCATATTCTGTGCAATTAGCTTGGGAACCCAGCCTGTCACATCGGCTCAGGCCTCCCTGGGTGGATGGGCTCCCTCCTTGCTGCAGGGGGCAGGAGGGCAGCGAGGCTCTGCAGCCCCAGGGCCCCTGCCCTTTCCACTGTGCCATGTGTCACAGCCATGAGTGTCACAGCACGGGCAGGCAAAGCAGCCTGCTCGCCCTCATTAGCTTCTCCCAGCAGACAGAAGGGCTGAAGGTGGTCATAATTCTCTCCAGACAGAAATTCCAGTCCCTCTTCCTCCTGTGGTACATGAGTAATGCTGTGGTTGACTCTCACAATTAAAAGGCAAGTGTTATGGATATGTTAAGAAAAGTTTTATAGGTTTATAGTTATGTTTCACCCCCCTTATGTTGTTATCAGGGGGTGACCTGGGTAGTCAGGACATCAAAGGCACTGGACAGTAAAGAAGGAGTCAATTACAAGACTCTGAGAGAGGCTAAAGGGTTAAAAGGCAAAATATCCACTGTGTGGGTGAGCACATGGTGGGAAAGATCCTCTGCTCCCAGCACTGTAATATTTTCTCTATTCAGTCTGCTGTGGTATTTTTTGATAAGGTTTTAATAAACCTTTTTAAGTGTTTTGAAAGCGAGTAGCATTTCTCACACTCCCAAAATAGCAGGCACAGGACACGAGCAGCAGCAGGTTTGCTTCACAAGGAGGAGGTGGTGGAAAAACTCAGGGCAGCAGTTCAGAACTGGGGGGTGGGTCGTAGAAAAGCCTAAAACACCAGAGCACAAAACTAGAACCCAGCATGGGCACCCCCATCCATCCCTCCTGCCTCTTCTGGGAGCAGATCTGAGACTTCCAGCTCCTCCAGCCCCTTGTCAGCAGCAGCTACACAAAGCAGGACATTTCCCATCCTTACACTTGTCACTCCATCTTCCCCTGGTTTATCCAGCCAGGTGTCACCAGCCTTTCTAAAAGCCCAATTCCTTGGTGCCCATCTTGCCAAGCAGCCAGGGGAGGAGGGGAGGCTGGGAATGGATGCAGAGAGGCGTGGGCAGGTGTGAGAAGTGCTGGGAACAGCACAAAGCTGATAACAGAAATAAAACTGTGCCTCCACAGGAGCTGCAGGGGCTGAAAAACACAACACCTCTGCTGGGTTTGCAGACAGGAGACACCACGTGGGACACACCACCCCCGTTTCTGGGGCTGGAATTCCAGAGCTGGATCACACAGCACCTCAGGAGAACCCTCAGACACATCAGGACAGACCCCACAGCAGCAGCAGGGAAATACCCCCAACCCCAGGGCTGGTAAGAACCTGGGACAGAATAATTCTCTGAAAAGGAGCAGCAGCAGGCACTGGCACAGGCTGTAGGGCCACTGTGGGGTTTCCCATAGAGGTTTCAAGCCAAATCCCACAACCAGACATGGGGATGGCCCAGCAAGAGGTCTCAAATTATCCAAAGGTAAGGAAAAGGGTTTAGGATTTAACTCCTACAGACTGTCACTGGTTTAGCTGCAAGTAAGAGAGGAGAATGTGCCTAAAACAGGGAAATTTAGGAAGTCTGGAGGAGAGCAGGAGAAAGGAAAAGCTGTAGTGCCAGTCTGGTTCCCACTAAAACTGCAGAACATTTTTTGTGTTTATCATTCCAGCATCCTCCAGGACAGCGCTGGCAGCCACAGGCACAGCTCCATTCACTCAGCACTGAGAGCCCCAAAATCAGCACCAGCACAGCCATCAAGTGCCTGACCCTAAATGAAGCCTTGAAATCAGCACCAGCACAATCATCAAGTGCCTGACCCTAAATGACCCATTTCCTGCCCCTGCCTCCTTTTTGGCCCTATAATAATTCATTTTATCTTTAAATTAAAGTTTAAATACAGACTCAGCCTCTAGCAGCAGGGTGGATCCTGCTGTTCACAGAGGGACAAACCCCAGGCTTTTGGGATCGAGGCCAGAATTTCAAACAAACTGCTCAAATAATTACAAATAAACACTTGTTAATAGCAAATAAACACTTGTTAATCTGTAGGTGTGCAGGAGAGAATTCCCCACATAAGCCCAGTGAGTGCACACCTGACCCACTCGAGTTTTGTAAGGAAATCATTTATTTCAAAGACTCCAGGACTAAACCCAAATGTTTTTAACTTCACTCTGCACCTGCATGCCCAATGAAGATTTATCAGAGCATGGAAGCACAGGAGAGCTCCTGATTTGCATCTCATTAGCATGGATGTTTATTGCACTCTGCAGCTCCAGCTCTGATTCCAGGGCAGAACTGGAATAAACTTGTGCATCACAACCCTTTGGGACAAGCAAAGCGCACAGGGCAGGTGAGCTCCAAAATGCAGGAGCAGGGGAAGATAAAAAACGGAAAACTGGAAGAAAAATTGAACAAAAAATTGGAAAATATGGTGTATAATCAGCAATTTTACTTTTTGGCTCAAAAAATAAAACATGCCATAAAACCAATGAAAATGTGACAATTCCTTATGGGATTGCTGTGCTTGCTCCCTCCTCTTTTCCTACTGTGTTTTTTACTTTTTGCTGCTTCATATTTCTGCTCATCCCTAAACCAAGAGAAGATTTTTTTTTCCTTAACCAAGAACCCACAACTCCACCAACCTCAGCCCTTATGGCATAAATCAAATTTGGTCCAAGAGAAAAGCTTGAAAATCTGTTTGGAATTAAAAAAATCACTAAGAAAACACCCCAAAAGCCCCAGTGGAGTGTGAATAGTTCTGTTAAGTAAGATATATTTATAAGTTATTCATGTTATTAAAGAGCAACAGATGCTTTGAGTTCTCTGTAAAATATATCAAACTCAAACTCAATTAAATTCCCCTCTGACATGTGCACATCACTGCCTAAAATCCACATTATTCACAGGCAATTCAACTGCAAGTTATTTGTCTTTTGTAAATGGAAGATTTACAGAAATTTTAGCAAAACCACAATAGGATTCTTCCCTCTCTGGTGTTGAATTGTTTCCTTCTCTTCCTCAGGGTCTCCTTCAAGACTCAGAATTTTTTGAAGACAACAGGGAATTACTCCTGTGTTTGCTGCTTTCCAAAGTATTTCCAAAATATCTCATCTTATTCTATTATTAAATATTATTAAATATTAAATTAAATATGAAATTAAGTTTAGAATTAAATATTATTCTATTAATCACTTGTTAATTATCCTGGTCTTGATCAGGAGTCCAAATAAGCTCCTGCTTCTCAACTGAAGAGTGAGAATCCTCTTTATTTTGTGAAATTAAAAGGAATGAAGACTCTAAGCCAGCAGCACAGGGTGATGTTTGGAAGGTGAGTGATGCAAACCCCACATATTCCCAAGAAATTCAACTTTTTCCACCCCTTCAAGGCTCCTCACTGCTACATCCACACATTTTTACATCATTTTCTTCCTCCATCCTCTCTGCCAAGAATTCCCCCTGACTCCCTGGCACACCCAGAACCTTCAAGAGCTCCACTTGTGCTCCCTCCTGATGTTCTTTATTCTGGGAGCCCTTGACCTCTGCCTTCCCAGCCAGGAGCTGATAAATTGGCAGATGAATTTTAATATCCCCATTTGCAAAAGAAAATTGGTGCTCTGAGGTGTTGAGACAATGGTTTTTTTCAGGATAGGCCAAAAATTGAATTATTCAACTCCGCTGCTTCCGTGTTTAGGGAGGAGAAAAGGCAACAGGAGCTTCAAGGCTCAAACTTTTGGTTTTCCAAGACCAAACTTCAGCTTTGTTGTTTATATTCAGAAAATATAGGTTGTAAAAGGAAAGACAATAGCTCAGAGCTCATCTAGTCCAGATAAAGCAAGATGCAGATCAGGGTCATTCATAAATAAATGAAATTCTGTAAAAAGCTCTTATTTATTTAATATTTACCCCATAGTTTCAGGCTTCTTGTATGGAAAAGGTCAAAAGCAGATGATGGTAACAGCACCTGATATCTCCATATTGACCTTAAATTTCTTTTTCCCTTTTTGCCTCAGCGTGTTCTCATGAAAAATGCACAGAAGCACAATGGATTAGATATAAAATTAGACAGAATTAAAATTAGACAGAATTTTGGTTTAAGATAAATAAAAGACAAGCTCTGGTCAGCAATCAGCGTTCTTGTATTCCTTTTACATTGCTCTGAGCAACAGGACATGAAGCTGTGGAAAAGATCAAAAATAAAAAAGAGGGAATGTTTCCTAGATCTCAAGTGATGTTTTTTCCTTTCAGTGTGACATTTCTATCCAGATCCCAGCAGCGAGGGAAGTCTGCAACTCCTGCATCCCCTCCATACATTGACAGCAACAGCACACTGCTGATATTTCAGAAAGGTTTTCTGAACAGCATCCAGAGAATCCCAGCCAGCTAAAACCCCAAGATTAACATCTTTAACACAAGAGTGTCATCTTTTATTCAAGGCCTAATGCCTGCTCCTGAGGAGGATCACTGTTAATGAGATTAGCTGGGTGTGCATTTGGAGCTGAGTGTGCTCACAGAATAATCAATGTGTGGCCAAAATCCTGGGCTAGGCTCAGCCCAAACTCCAGCCAAGGATTTTTGCCAATGTTTATTGCTCTAAGTAATGCCTCCTCTCAATATTTGTGTGAATTATATAATATATTTGAGTTCATTCTGAAAGCACACAAACAACTGGCTGTAAAAATGTGGTCCCACTGATACTAATTTGTGGCAAAAGCTGTTCTGAGAACTCAGATGAGAGGTCTGGACCAACCTCAGGCTGCTAACTCCCATCTAGCTGCTATTTCCAGGGCAATCACTTCCAGAAGGAAGCTAGGAATGCTTGTTGACAGACAGAAAAGCTGCTCGAGAAAAGACAATCAGAAGAAATCTGCCACGGGATGAAGATACAAGAGCAGAGTGAAAGGTTTGCTTTTAAAATTGAGTAGCTGCACAAGTGGTTTGGAATATCCAGGAGGTCCAAAAAATACTCTGTTATCAGAGCTGTCTGAACGCCCCATCCTTCCTGTGCCAGCCCTTGGTTTGGAGCATTTTAATGCTCCGATTCCTGTCTGAGACACTGAAATCTTGTGGGATGAACAAAGCCAAAAGTCGGCGAATTTCCAATCCCCTCCAAAACCCCCCATCACAGCCTGTTCCTCAGTCCATGTTAATAGCTTTACCAGCGNGGCAAAGCTCCCCGTGAGGATGGCAGCAAGAACACGGTTCTTACCCGGCTCCAGGTGCCGTGGCAGAGCCTCCCGTGAGGATGGGAGCAGCAGCTCAGCTCTTCCCCGTGTCCCGGTGCTGTGGCAGTGCCCGCCGTGAGGATGGAGAAGGAACACGGTTCTCACCTGGTGCTGTGGCAGTGCCCCCCGAGAGGATGGCAGCAAGAACACGGTTCTTACCCGGCTCCAGGTGCCGTGGCAGAGCCTCCCGTGAGGATGGAGCAGGTTCTTACCCGGTCTCGGTGCTGTGGCAGTGCCCCCCGTGCGGTGCGAGCAGCAGCTCGGCTCTTACCTGGCTCTCATTCATTCAGCAGCCGCGGCCAGCGGGGCATCCCATCGCGGGGAGGAGGATGCGCTCCGGGCTGCGGGCACGCTCCGGGGGGATGAGAGGCGGCCCAGCCAGCACAGCCCCCCGTGCTGGAGCTCATCTCAGCGCCAAGGACGCGCAGAGCGCCCGCACGGCGGCTCGGAGCCGGGTAAAAGCCTGTTAACCCTTGCCCGGCTGCGGCGCTGCGAGCGGGGCTCCCGCATCTCCGGGGATGTTCCCTCCGTGCCGGCCAATCCAGGCGCTCGCAGCCGCGCCTCTTCCACTACAGCAGGTGGGATTTGGCAGGCTGGAGGTTGAAAAGGTGTCAAATCAGCGATCCCCCCTTTAAAAACCCCAAAAAAACTCTGATGAGAAAGGTACAAAAAACCGCATTATCAGCAGAACGAGGGGGTGCCATGGGAAGGGGTGCCTGGACCAACTGCATCCCAAACACACAGGACTGGATCTTACAGAGGAGGGGTCTGAATGCTTCTATTTCCTCCTTTCACAGCAGTATTAGGGAGGTTTTGAGCATCTGTGCCCACCATCTGCTGCAAGAACACAGTTCTTGGGGAGTTTAAGGATTTCTTTGTTCCCAGAATCAGAGGGGTGAGGGCAACACCTGAGAAATACCTGGCAGGAATGTCACAGAGGAGACACAGATGCTGCAGCAGGTCAGGTTAATGGGCAATCAGGTCCATTCCAGCATTAAAGCACTTGCACTGGAGCACACCAGCCCTGCTGCCAACATAAGCTCAGAGCTCTGACTGATTCTCTCCCTCACTGTGATCACTTTCCCTTTGCACATTGCCTTAATTCAATGACAAGACCTCTTCTATTTCTCTCTCAACAATGTTTATCCTATTCTATAACATTTCTAAATCAATGTTTCTTATCTCAAAGTTTATGTACAAATACAGACTATGTAAACCTTCTGTCAAGCTTTAAAAATCTCTCCAAATTCATTTCCCACAAAGACCAAATATTCCTTCCCTAAAAACACACCCTGGGGACTTGGATCCCAAGCTGTCATTAATGGTAATTAATCAAAATCCATTGTGGGGGCTGAGGTTCAGCTGCCTGGTCCTGCTTTTAAGCACAGCTCAATACAACACCTGAGACTTCCTGACAGGAACAGCAGCTCCCATCCTGGGGTTGCCAAGTCCCAGGGGACAGCCTGGCTTGTACAATGCCAGAGGAAACAGACTGGTTTTTAGCAGGCTGGCACGGCCCATGCTAATCAGAGAAAGAAAAGATTAAAATTACAAATCACATTTCCTCAAAGGCACTTCCTCAGGACCAAACTCGTACCTCAAATGCACCAGGGTCAGGGAAATAAAACACACAGGGAAGGCAGCAGATGGCAAAAAACCTTCACAAAGCAAAGCCCAACCATCACAGCCTTCCCCTCCAAGACAGTCAAATTCAGGGCTCCCCTCTCCTGTTCTCAAAGCAAACCTCAGCCTTCCTCTCAGAGTTTCAAGGCAGACATTGGCAAACTCCAGTGTTTGTTCTTTGATGCCTGTGGGGGCACCTGACTGGGTGCAGCCACGTTTTGTGAGGATCTGAACAGACTGGAGGCAGAGATGTCCTAGAAAAACATCTTTGGCCAGCACAGAGGAGTGTCCCAGCCAGCAGACAGAGCTGCAGACAGGGGCTGGAGGTCCTGTCTGCTCTGCAGGCAGGTCCCAAGGTTATCCCAGGCAGTGAATGTCATCCAAGCAGAACCAGAGCAGGAGGATCCTTCACCCTACCCAGCCTGACCCCTTGGAGCTGCTGGGATCCTCATGGGCAGAACAAGGAAAAGGGAAATCTCACATTCCCAGCTCCTCCAGGTGGAACAGAGAGTCTCCCCTCATTCCCAGGATGAAATTCCCGTTTCACAGAGGGTGGAATTTCCACACTGCTCTGATTTAATGCTGAAAACCTGCCAAGATTCACCAGTGTAGAACACTGACACAGTTAACCAGCAGCACACCCATCCCAAACACCTCACTCAGGTTGTTCCCTCGAGACGTTAATCCAGAAAATTTGCTTAATTAACTTTTTCCTATGAATTTGTCCTCTCAGGAGCACAACCAGCATGAAGCACATCACAGCATCCAGTACAAATAATAAACATAACACAGCTCCATGCCTTGGTGTCTCACTGAGGAAACTCTTGGCCTGGGCTCCTTACAAAAAGCACAGAACAGACCCACAGCTCCTCAGCAGACTGGGGGTGTAAAGCATTTCTCACTCTCTCCTGCAGGCAAAACAATCTGTCTACAAGAAACCACCCTGCAAATCCATATTTTAATCAGAGCCTTGGGTTAGCCTACCCAGACTGGAATAAAAAATGGTGCTGTGGAGCCAGAATTTATCAGGGAAATACAGCCATTGTTCAAACACAGCCCTCACTCGAGCTTGTTTGCTCTATCTCCATCCCTCTTGCTTTGAGTGCTCCTCTATAAAAAGCAAAGCTGACCCTTTGCAGGAGCCAACTCCTTCATGCATCACCTGCCAGCTCAGAAAAACATCCTTGAGGGGAGCTGTCAATGCAGAGCTTAAAATATTCTGAGGATGACAGAGTTACACGGGGATTTCCACGGGAGCAGACACGGTGGCTTTTGGAGGTAACAAATACAGTAACGGCACCAAAAATCACATTTCTTGTGCTCCCAGCCAGCAGGAAATTGGACATCAGGTTTCCACCTGCCTGTTTTCAGATCTAAATCTCTTCCCTTGGAAAAAGGAAAAAATCTGTGCCCTGTTTTACCTCCCCCAGGCTCTAATCACTCTTCTGCAAAGCAGGGAGTCAACACAAAGCCAACCCAGGGCTTCTGAGAAAGGAATTTGACCTCAAAGGCTCATGTGGATGTTGATAAGCTGCAAAAGAAAAACAGTTTCACAAACAGGGAAAAAAAACCCCAAATCTCAAACATTTAAGTGAGGCCACCTAGACATGGGATTAAGTCTGTCTGCACAACAGGTTTGTATTCATTCCCCTCAAATATTGAGTTTTCTGCTAGGACTCAACTCAAGAGTAACAAAAAAAACCCAAGTATGTGGGTTTTAATGAGGGAAAAAACAACAATGGTAAAAAAATCAGTCAAAAGCTGCCTTATCACTACACAACCAGAGTATTCTTTATTCTCTGAGCAGAATTAGCACCTAAATTGTCTCAAAATGTTGCAGCAGCAGCCCTTCAAGGCAGAAGTGCAGCATCCCATAAAGGCAGAAAACAAATTGGCAGAGATGGGATGAGAATTGAGGCCCAAGCCCCTGCCCAGGCTGAAGAACTCCCAGTTTACCAATTTCTTTGCTTCCCATACATCATTTTTTTAGGGCCACGCATTCATTTCTGTCCTGGAGCAAGCAGGGAGCTCAGCTGGAAGCTCAGCCCTGCAAGAACAACTCCTAAATTATCCCAGCTCCCCCTGGCTCCAGCCAGCCAGGAACTGCTGCCATTCCCTCCTGCTTTTCCAGCTGCCAATTAGAGGGAAAAGCCAAAAAAAAAAAAGGTCCTCATTCTTCACTTGCAAGTTCTTCAGGGAGACCTGAGGGAAAGTGAAATTTGGCCCTTTCATTCCGGCTGGAAAGAGAGCTCTGGGGGTTCTGGAAGGGGCCAAATTCATTAAAAAAAGGAATTTTGAATGAGTTAGAGATGGGATTTCTGAGGTTTTTAGATGATGTGGTTTATTTTTCTTAATTTATAGTTAATTTATAATTATTTTTATTTTCTTAGTATGTATA
Organism: Ploceus nigricollis; assembly: GCA_013399945.1. Taxonomy (NCBI): domain Eukaryota; kingdom Metazoa; phylum Chordata; class Aves; order Passeriformes; family Ploceidae; genus Ploceus; species Ploceus nigricollis. The sequence continues at coordinate 132,985 of VXBC01001044.1, forward strand.
GGTAAGAAGGGAGAGTTTGGTTTACATCTTTACTGTATGGTTTAGAAGGTCACAAGGCTTCTAGTGATAAGATTTTTTAAGGATTCATTGATTAATAAAATATTGTTAATAAGGATATTTATGGTTTTGACTTAATTTTTAAATATTTAGTTTTATGGTCTTACAATGTAAGTTTTTTTAGCTAATCATGTTATGACACACAAACTTATAGTATTGTATTTTAAACTTCTTGTTTATTTTTGTAACTACTTCTATTGTTTTTATATCTTAAACTCTAAATTTTCTTATACTCAACATGTTTCTGCTTTAAATCATAAATTTACATTCTCGCTTTTAACACTTAAGTTTAGAAATCTTTTCTAAAGTCTCAAATCAAATCTTGTGTTTAACCCTAAACTTTAGCTTATGGACCCAAAATTCTGAGAGTTCCCTGTGTTTCAGACTCCAACAGAGAGCAGTGGGATTTATCTCCCCTCCCACCACCCATAAATTGGAATTTGAGGACTGGAGCAGGGAGAAAGGAAAGCAGAGCCCTGAAGGACAGGAAATTCAAGAAGAAATTGAGCAGCTTCTGAATTTAAGATGAGGACCCAAGTGATTTTTTGTGATTTTTTGTGATTTTCTGTGATTTAAGAGGTCATTGGACATCAGCTCCATCCCCTTGGGCACTGGGCGGAATTGTCCCCGCTGGGGATGGGTGGAAAATGTAAATCCAGTGTCCAGGAGAGTCTGGCTGTGCCCTTTCACATCAAAAATGGATTCACCTCCTCTCCTGGCAGCCCACAGTGCACTCAGACCTTGCTCTTGGAAAATGTTACCCCAAAATCCTTTTTGCTTGCAGCCCATATTGCACAAGTTACACTGCTCAAGCAGCTGCACAGAAAAATAAAAACCTTGTTCAGCTGCTCACAAGGTTCAATTCACAATCTGTCAGCTCATAATTGCTACACAAACATAAAAGGGGTTCCTCAGAAATGGGATTATTTTTCTGAGACCCAGTGCTTCTATTAAAGAAGCAGGTCCCAGGCTTTGTTCCCGTTTCCTTCTGTATTTTTTTTGCCATATGACCAAATTTAGTTTCAAATAAATCAGAAGACAAAATTTCTCTCAGTACCTGTGAGTGCTGAAGCAGAGAAATTAAAGCACATTTAGGCTGTGGAGAACTTGAACACACAAATATTCATTTTCCCTCTGAACCATTTCCATGCAGCATTCTTGGTTTAGATGCCATTTTCCACAGAAGAACTGAACATTCCTCAGGTTGTGGAGGTCAGGACAGATGTGAAGAAAACTTCTAACAGATTTATATTTTCTCCAGTTCAACACTCTTTGTAGAAATACTCAGAATTTCTCCAGTGAACTCATGTTTACGTCAGGCTACCCACTTAAAACAAGGAAAAAAAACCCAGATGAGTAATTTGAGGCAAAAAAAACCCCAAGAAAAGCCCTCATGCCCTGACAACAGGGCTGGGCAAAACAGACTTGGCAGCAGAAGGCTGTGATAGCTTTGAGGTTGCTTTTCTCAGGAAATAAACCCATTATCTAAACCTTGCATGCTGTAAAAGCCTCTATCTTTACTTGGCAGACTCGTGGCTGAACTCAGTGAAACTTTTGAGTATCAGCTCCCCTTGCAATCCTCAACACTTCCACAAGGAGAATAAACAAAGATATTAAGGCAATCAAGGCTGTCTGACATGGCCCTTTTTGATATTATAAGATTGTTTATTTACCTATTTTCAACCTTTGGCACCGTTCCTGAACGCTGAAAAACCTGAAATGTTTTTCATTTTCACGTGTTCAAATTCCAATCTGATGCGGCGGTCCCATAAATTCAGGTGTAGCCTCAGCTCCTCGGGGTGATCAAATCGAATATTTTTCATCAATATGCCTCTGAAAAGGGTTTTTCTCTTCCTATAAATTCTAACACTCAGATTTTAAGTGAATTACTTCATGCATTGTTGAGGAACCCCTTCACTCTGCCATTTCCTGAGAAACTGGGCTCAGAACTGAACATTCCTCAGGTTGTGGAGGTCAGGACAGATGTGAAGAAAACTTCTAACAGAACTTGAAGACCAAGCCTGTTTTAGAACCCAGCCAGGGCCTCCAAAGATTCCCAGCAATAAAAAGATTTGCAAAAAACACACTTGAGGAAAAAAGGGCCCCATCTCCCTTTTGAGCTTGAGCTGTCTGGATTATCCAGGAGGATGACAAAAGTCTGATCTCTGACTTTCAATCACACCTCGGCATTTGGCAGCTTTAGGGCTGCACTTCCAACCCTTCCTCCTCAAATTTTACCTTTTTTTTTTTTTAAATTTTGGTGAGTTCTGCACCAATAAAAGCCTGGTGAGGCTCCAGATTTCAACTCAGTGCACAAAACTTGATTTTGCTAAGTTTTGCATTGGGGAGGGAAAATAAATCCCAGCTTAGGGCAGAATTAGGATCTGCCCTCTTGAGCCTGAATTCAAGTTATTTTCCAGAGTAATGGCCGCATTTGAGGACTTTTCCTTTAAAATCAGGCAGAGAAAAGAATCACAACATCTCCACTGTGGCCCTGTGGTCATTGCCACCGAGGCCAGGAAAAGCAGAAATCTTAAATTCTTCAATTACACCAGACACAGGCAGGCAGCAGTAAACAAAAAATTTAACCCTAACCAAAAAAACCAGAGATTAGGAAAAAAAAAAGGCCTCAAGGCTTCTTCTTTCAAGGGCTGGGGTGTTAAATAATAAATGGGAGATTAATACAGCTCTCCATCAGCAGGGCAGGCCCTGGGGGAGAACGCAGGGATGGAGGCTGATTTTATTAGAGCCATTTAGAATATTCCCAGTGTCTGCTCCATCCCAAACCCGCCCCACACGGATAAACACAACATCCAAATTTAGTTCTCTGATTTCCCCCCTCTTTCCACCTCCACAAACAAAACCTTTGTGGAAAAAAAAAAGATTTTTGCAGCAGCAAAGAGAACAAAGAGAGTGAAAAACCAGCGGGATATCAAGGGCGTTGGTCCTGCTAAGCAGCAGAACTTATCTCTTCGAAATGAGATGAGAAAATTCCGATGTGAGAGGAGGAATCGCAGGGAGCATATGGGGAGAGCAGCTGCCTTCAGAGCTCCAAATTCCCTTTTTTTATTGGAATAAAGCCACAATAAACATTCCCCAGCCTGGCCTCAGGAATAAAATTGGTTTCTACGGAGATGCCAAACCCCTAAACTTTAAAAACTTTAAAATTCCTTCAAGTATTTAAGACTTAAAAACTCTTTATCCCTCAAACTCCAAGACATGTGCTTAGGCAGAAAACCTTAAAAACTCCTCATTCCTTGAACTCCAAGATGTGCTTAGGCAAAAAGCCTTAAAAGTTCTTTATTCCTCTAACTCCAAGATGTGTTTAGGCAAAAAAAACCAAAAAAACCCTTTAAAATTCTTTATTCTTCAAACTCCAGAACATGTGCTTAGGCAAAAAACCTTAAAAATTCTTTATTCCCCAAACTCCAACACACATGTTTAGGAAAAAAACCCTAAAAACTCTTTGTTCCTCAAACTCTAAATACATATTTAAGCAAAAAATCTTAAAAATTCTTTATCCCTGAAAATCCAACACACATGCTCAGGCAAAAAACCTTAAAAACTCTTCAGTTCTTGAACTCCAAAATGTGCTTTGGAAGAAAAACCTTAAGAATTCTTTATTCCTCCAACTCTAAGGTGTGTGCTTAGGCAAAAAATCTTAAAAATTCTTTATTCCTCAAACTCTAACACACGTGCTTTGGCAAAAAAAACATTAAAAACTCTTCATTTCTTGAACTCCAAAACGTGCTTTGGAAATAAAAACTTTGAAATTCTTTTTTTCCTCAAACTCCAAGGTGTGTGTTTAGGCAAAAAAAATTTATATTTTAAAATTTTACCTTTATTTTGTGTGTGTGTGTGTGAAAAGGCAGAGCTTTTCAGGGTCAGGCCCCATGGATGTATCTTTATTTCTCCAACTCCAAGGTGTGTGATCAGGCAAAAAACATTAAAAATTCTTTATTNTCCAAGGTGTGTGTTTAGGCAAAAAATTTTAAAATTTTAAAATTTTACCTTTATTTTTTTTGTGTGTGTGTGAAAAGGCAGAGCTTTTCAGGGTCAGGCCCCATGGATGTATCTTTATTTCTCCAACTCCAAGGTGTGTGATCAGGCAAAAAACATTAAAAATTCTTTATTCCTCAAATTCCAACACACATGTTTTGGCAAAAAACATTAAAAACTCAATTTCTTGAACTCTAAAACATACTTAGGAAAAAAAAAAACTTTAAAATTCTTTATTCCTCAAATTTCAGGATGTGCTTAGGCAAAAAATCCTATCAGGTGCCTGGAGTTGAGCATGACCAGTCTAAAAAAAAAAGGATTTTGGTACCTCTGCAGTTCCCTAACCCACCACAAAAACTTTGATTTCCTCCAGTGAAGGTGAAAAATGCATCAGTAAATTCACAGCTGCTCCAAGCTCTTCAATCAATCACTGAAACTGCTGGAAAATATTAAAATCAACATTTGTGGTCTCTTCATGGGGTTATTGAAGAATATCTGCCCTGAAAAGATATTCACAAATTTAACTTAATTTTTAAAAAATAGTTAGGGGGAAAAAGGCTCTTTGGATTTGTGGAATTTGGCTTTTGAGGTTTTTTTTTTGCCCAAATTATAAACCAGGAGCTCCAGCTCCAAGTGAGGTTCTGGCAGAGTCACCAGAATATTGAGCACTTCAGCACCAGCAATATTTGGGATTTGTAGGGTTGTAAGGACAGTTCATCACTTCCATGTCCCTCTATAATTTCAGTAAAACAATATATATTTTATATCATTTCAATTTAAAAAAAATTTTATATAATTTCAGTAAAAAATTATTATTATTTTCAGTAAAAAAATTCTTCCCAGCCATATAATTTCAGTAAAAAAACCTTCTTGAACATGCAGGTATGTACAGAGCATGTGATAAAGACAAAACCCAAACACTTCCTTTCAAATTAATCCATTTCTCCTTCATGAAAACCCAAGTCTCACACTCCAGTGCTTGCCCAGAAGCAACTCTGCAGCTGTGAAATTCAAGAAAAATTGAATTTCAACCAAATTCAAGCCCCAGAGACTAAGAAAAAAACCAATTTCTGCTATTAAATACCCCAGTTCTGCTATTAAATACATTAATAACCACCAGCTGAGGAAAGGAGAAAAATCATATAACAAATGAAATACAATTCAGAACCTGGAGTGAAATATTTTAACGATTTTAACATTTCAGAAATCAGACTGAAACATCTGCTCTGGGTTTTCAATCAGAAAGCTGGACCAAAAAAAAAGGGGCCCAATCCAAATGTGGAAAGGGGGTTGAGACAAAAATTCCTTCAGCAAAGTTTCCTTGTTTGGTTTCCCCATTTTGCCTGAGTTTGGTGTGTTGGCGTTTTTGGAGAGGTTTTGCTTGTTTGGTTTTTTGATATTTTTTTAAGGGGAGTGTTTGGAGTTTTTTGGTATTTTTTTTAGGGGAGTATTTGGGGTTTATTTTGGTTTTTTGGTGGTTTTTTTAGGGGAGTATTTGGGTTTTTTTTTGTTTTTTCGTNGAAAAACAAGGAGGGATTTTGAAGCAGGTGATGTTAAATTTGCAAACATCCCTGTGAGACAGACTGCAGAGGGGGGAAAAAAAACCCAAAATTATTCTTTAAACAAACTTTTAAACTTAGTAATGAAAAAAAAAATAATAATGAGAGAGGCATGCCAGCCTTAGTTATGGCAAGCTAAAGAAATCCATTCCTTAGCAAAATCATCTGGGACAAATAATCCAGTGCAGCAGCAAATTGGCTGCTTCTGGAGATAAATATTGGATTATTTCAGTAGGAGTCAGAGAAAACTCGATATGAAATCTGAGGATTCTACTAATCCAATGCAAGAGACAAGCCCTTACATGGGAGAATTGAGAGAGGAAAGCACTTGCCTGTCTCAATAAAAAACCTGGAGAAGCCTGGCAGGAAAAATTCCCTTCAGTTCCTCCAGGATGAAATGCAGGATTTGAATTTTAAGTTTTCCAGTACAAGACATTTACATGTAAATTCTTTTTTCTGTTATCTAGACCCAGACTATCTGAGGCTGAGATTATTTGTTCGCTGTTCACCCAATGGAAAGGGTTAATATTGCACAGTTTCCTGGGGTAACAGCATTTCAGTCTGTTGAACAGCAAAGTAAAATATTCGCAGGATTCTCTCTGGGAAGATCTATCAGTAAAGTAAAATATTCACAGCAATCTCTCTGGGAAGATCTATCAGGGAAGAAAGATATGGTGGCATTTGCCAATATTTCCCTTCCAGTGTGACAAATTCAAAATAAAACCTAAACCAGGAAGACACAGAGGACATGTAACAAGTTTTTATTTACCCCCTACTTTCTGTTGTATCTTTAGGCTCCATTGCCATGATTTTATGCACACTCAGGTCACACTGATCTCCCCCCAAGGCCATTTTCTGGGTGAAATGCTCCAAAGAACACGAGTGTGAGCTGTCTGCAGAGACAGAAGGCAGAGGCAGGGTTGAAACCTCCCTCCCTGATGGGGAGACCCCTAAAAAGTTCTGTGCCAGGAATGAGAGAAGGATGGGACTCTTGGTTTTTCATTCTTCAGGTTGTTGTTTATTTTTCTCTTATCAGAAGTTCTGCACAGCATCTACATCTCAGACTCAGTGTACAAAGAGAAGGCACCAAAAGTCACCAGACACGCAGGTTCAAGGTCTTTTAAAGATATTTTGTCCAATTAACTCTTAGAACGTATTTTATTTCAGCCTTTCCACCAATAACTAATTATTTTTCTGTATTAACATCAGTATTGCAGCTCTTTCTAACCAATCACCCTGTGCTCCCAACACTGCAGAAAATGGAGCAGATGAAGAACAAGAAGGAGATCAGACAAGGCCCAAAATCCTTCATTTTGTCTCTGATCCACCTCCAAACTAAAACCCCAAAACTGTAACTTTTTCACCCTGTGGTAAGCTATACTATTATCTATTTCACACACTCGTGGATTCCAGTTCATCCCAAAGTCCTGGGAGCTTTCCCCATGGATGAAGGTTAAAAGCAGTGTTCTCCTGGGGATCAGGACAGGCAGAGAAACATTCCCTAAACATTCCCAGTGCCCTGAGGTCCAACGAGGCAGAGTCACTCTGAGATTTCTTGCCATGATTCGCTTTCTCACCATCCTTCCTTCAGGATTCGGGAGATCCAGAGCAGCTCTTGGCTGATGGGAGGTGGGATGGCAAGAAGCATAAAGATGTGTCTGCTGGAATCAAAAAGTGAATGTGTTCAGCCAGTCTCCAGAGAGCAGAAGGGAAATTAGGAGGAGATTGGGAGCCCTGGGGGGCAGAACTTGTGGCAGGCAGGGCCAGCAGCTCATCCTGTGCTTTGACTCCTAAAGGTTGTGGCAGCAGCACGTCTGCCAGCCTGGAACAATCCCAATTATTTCCAGTGCTATGGCAAATTATGGACCTTCCAAGGAAGAATCCGTGCCAAACCATCTTTTCATAGCTACAGGGGATGCATCAAATGTAGAAGGATGAATTCTTTTTGCTGGTATTACCCAGACTTGTGTTCCTGCTGCAGCTGTGCCCTGCTAGGCTTTGTTACATAAGCACAGCCAGTGCTTTCCCAGAGGCTGAATTTCCCTTTTTATAGGAAAAAAAAGGCTGAATTTTCCTTTTTCTAGAAAAAAAAAAAAAAGGCAGATGCACTCCCCAGGCTGAGTAGGGGGGAAATGAAACTCTATCACATCAGTGTAGTGAGACTCTGCATTACCTTGACAATTTTCTGTCACAGGCTCCAGCCCTTCCAGCCTCCTTTAGAGATCCATGCCTGATCCAAGTTTATTTCTCTGGACTGGAAAAGGGGATGAACTTTGCTGCATTTTGCTCTGCAAAAAACTGGGGGAGGAGAGAAGCTTTGAATAAAAAATCCACGGGGCCCGACCCAGCCACGTGGTCGGAAAAATAAGGAGGGATTTTGAAGCAGGTGATGTTAAATTTGGATTTATACAGCTCTTGTCCCCCAAATGCAACCCCCAAACACTTTGTAGAAGCATCTTGATTTTTAATCAGCTGCTGAAGGCAGGGTAGTGTTGATGCCTTGTGCAGGCTGGCCTAGAGCAGAGCTGGGCAGAGCTGAAGAATAAAGCAGGGATTTATTCAAAGGATCTCCTCCATGGATCCACCTTGGGCAGCACAAGAGCCCAGCCAGGGCTGCACCCAGGATGAACCAAAATGGTCCCAAAATGCACGGCCGCTCACGGGGGCTCTCACTGTGATCAGTTCTGCTCCATTTGCACCTTGGAGTTCATTGTCCAGTTCCAGCTTTAGCCCATGCAGTCCCATCCTGCTTGTTTTTCTCTCTCCAGCCCACGTTGTTTGTGCTCTTGGCCTGAGATTTGGATCATTTGTCCTTGGTCCCCAGCTGGAGAGGGAATTGTTTTGTCTCCCTGCTCTGTGCACAGAGCTCACCATCCCATAATATGGAGCCCAGACCCACACACTAAAGCAGCTCAGAACCTGAAAAATAGAAAAGCTAAACCTGAGGCATCAGTGTGACACCTGACAGCTCAAGGTGGGGAATTCTGTGTCCCCCTGGGAAAGAACACAAAATCCCTGCTGGGCAGCTCTGTCCTGGGGGAATCTCTGGCTCAGCTTTAATGTTAAGGTGTTGGGGTGCAAAGGTCAGCTCTTCACCTATTTTTTATTCACACCCACAGCAGCTCTTCATCACCACCTTCCAGCTCAGATTTGCTTTTCTCTCCTGCTCACACCCTTCCCAGCCACCCTGACACAAAGGACTTGTGCCCAAAAAGCAAAGGATTGCATGAATCTTGCTAAATGCACAAGTCCTGGCTCCTCGTTTTGCCTGCAGGGGTTTTTGTTGCATCCAGCACAGACAAAAGCCCAGGTTTCTGTCAGGTGTTTGCAGAGTGCTGGAGGACACTGCTGTGACACCTGGGAGCAGCTGAGGCTTCCCTGCCATCTGTTCCCTGTGTCCCTGCGGCCATTCCAGGAGCATCTCCGTCCTGGCTTTGCAGGGCCCCAGGAATTTTCTTCAGAGATCAAACCCTGGCATTTGGCACCAAAATTGGAGCACATTTTGCACCCACAGCACCCCTGAGGGGTTTTTTAAACAGCACCAGTGCAGGTCACAAACACTGCAGGACAAAGACCAACCAATGTTTCCTTTGGGTGAAATAACCCAGCTGACAAGACAAAATATTTGAAATAAAGCAAAAAACAACTTCATTCAGAGGTGCCATCAACACCAACCATCAGGACCTCACTTCTTCACGCCACAAACACATCTCAGGCTCACCCAAAGCCAAGAAGAAGAAACCCAACATAAATAATCTATCCTCAGACTTTGTGGGGTTCATTTAAAAGTCTTTATTCACTTAAGCTAGCCTTGCTTAACTTCCACTTCCTGATAAAAATCATGACCTAGAAAAAAATTTTTGCTGTGGGAAGCAGCAATGTTCGTAATTGAAGTGCAGGGAAAGGAAAGATAAAAGCACTGGGGAAAGGCATTAGGTTTCTTTGGAGGCCTGGGGAGAAACATATTTAAGCTTTAATGTGGGATGACATGTGCAGACTTAATAAAGGGTTGTTAGATCATGATCCAGCTTCCTGCATCCTCTCCCTTGAATTGCAGGGATGAAGCACCAGGCTCTGGTCAGAACCACTTCTGTTTTCTCTTTAGATGCACTGGGTTTGTTTGCCAGGCCATTTTTTGTTTGTTTGTTTGTTTAATCTCTGCTCATCCCGTGCAACAATTCCTTTATATCCTAGATCAGCTCCTGCAAAGAAATAAGCTTTAATTCCTGCCTTTTCCTCCTTGCCCCACAAACCCTCCCCGGACTTTTTGCTTCAAACCCTTCCCAGACTTTTTGCTTCCAGGGGTGTGTTGGGCAGGACTGGAAATGTTACAGCTACATTTCACAGTTCATTATCAGAGCAATTTACCGCTCTAGAAAAACATCACAGCAAGGCACCTTTCATTTCCTTGGTGTCTTTGCCTGCTTGCTTTTCTCTGGAGCTTTCAGAAATAGCCAGATGGAAACAGCATTAACACCGGTTAAAGCCAGGTGTCTGCTGTGTGTAAGAAATAAAAATATTTAGAAGTCCTTGTAGCTTCCATGAGACATAAAATTAAAATAAAAAATACTTGTACTGATGCCGAATGTTTTCATTATTTGGGGTTAGGGTTAGCTTTAAGTTCCACTTTGCAGAAAGTCCAGAGATTCCAGCTGGGCAGGGGCTCCACCTGCTGGGACACGGGACAGCCTCGGGCTCGTGGGACATCCCCAAAGAGGCTGAGGAGATCAGCAGGCAGCTCGGGAGCCTCTGGAAGTCACAGCATCAACGCAGATATTCCAAGAAAACTGGATGTTTGTTCTTTATTCAGGCTCTGAGCCCTCCTAAATCTCATTTTTCATCCATGGAGTGATCTGTGCTTCCCGGAGCATCCCTGAGTGGGAGTCTCTGGAAGTCACAGCATGGATGAAGACATTCCTTATCCTCCAGAGCTGCAGATCCAAGGAGAAGACACCTGGATGGGCAAAAACTCCATGTCCTGTCCTTATTCAGGCTCTGAGTCTTTCTAAATCTCATTTTTCCCTGAGTGATCTGTGCTTCCCGGAGCATCCCTGAGTGGGAGTCTCTGGAAGTCACAGCATGGATGAAGACATTCCTTATCCTCCAGAGCTGCAGATCCAAGGAGAAGACACCTGGATGGGCAAAAACTCCATGTCCTGTCCTTATTCAGGCTCTGAGTCTTTCTAAATCTCATTTTTCCCTGTGGTTTGTGCTTCCCAGAGCATTCCCTGAGTGGGAGCTGAGCACAAATCCCTGCTGCAAAGGGTCACACCTGATTCCAGCCTGGAGCAAAGCCCTCCCAAACAGTCTTGGGCTTTGGATTCCCCCAAAACAGAGCTGGAGAACTGAGCAGGAAATCCAGGAGCCTCTGGAAGTCACAGCAGGGAGGCAGACATTCCTTATCCCACACCTGGATGGGCAAAATCTCCATGTCCTGTATTTATTCAGGCTCTGAGCCTTTCTAAATCTCATTTTTCCCTGTGGTTTGTGCTTCCCAGAGCATTCCCTGAGTGGGAGCTGAGCACAAATCCCAAGAGCTGAAGCAAACTCCCAGACTGTTTTGGGCTCTGGAGTCCCAAAAGAGAGATGAGGAAATTCAGGAGCTTCTGGAAGTCACAGCATCCAGGCAGACATTCCTTAAAAACCGGATTTCTGCTCTTTATTCAGGCTCTGAGCCCTCCTAAATCTCATTTTTCATCCATGAGAGGAGAAGACACCTGGATAAGACAAAAACTCCACGTCCTGTCCATATTCAGGCTCTGAGCCTTCCTAANCCTCTGGAAATCACAGCAGGGATGCAGATATTCCTTATCCCACAGAGCTGCAGATCCTGGATGGACAAAATCTCCATGTCTTGTATTTATTCAGGCTCTGAGCTTTTCTAAATCTCATTTTTTCCCTGTGGTTTGTGTTTCCCAGAGCATCCCTGAGTGGGAGCTGAGCACAAATCCCTGCTGGAAAGGGTCACACCCGATTCCAGGCTGGAGCAAAGCCCTCCCAAACAGTCTTGGGCTTTGGATTCCCCCAAAACAGAGCTGGAGAACTGAGCAGGAAATCCAGGAGCCTCTGGAAGTCACAGCAGGGAGGCAGACATTCCTTATCCCACACCTGGATGGGCAAAATCTCCATGTCCTGTATTTATTCAGGCTCTGAGCCTTTCTAAATCTCATTTTTCCCTGTGGTTTGTGCTTCCCAGAGCATTCCCTGAGTGGGAGCTGAGCACAAATCCCAAGAGCTGGAGCAAACTCCCAGACTGTTTTGGGCTCTGGAGTCCCAAAAGAGAGATGAGGAAATTCAGGAGCTTCTGGAAGTCACAGCATCCAGGCAGACATTCCTTAAAAACCGGATTTCTGCTCTTTATTCAGGCTCTGAGCCCTCCTAAATCTCATTTTTCATCCATGAGAGGAGAAGACACCTGGATAAGACAAAAACTCCACGTCCTGTCCATATTCAGGCTCTGAGCCTTCCTAAATCTCATTTTCCCCCTGTGATTTGTGCTTGTTCCCTCTGACAGGGAAATCCAGGATTTCAGGGGCAGCAGGGATTAAGAAGCAGGAATTTCCATGGGTTTTTCCCACCCTTTTATGTTTAAAAGGATTCTTTGTGTGGCTTTGCCAGCGTTTAAGTAAAAATGGAAGGTTTTAGCAGGCATTTTTCCTTCCAGAACCAGACTGTGCTGCAGAAAAAAAAACAAAACAAAAACCAAAACCAAAACAAACAAAGAAACAAAAAACAAAACAAAACAAAACAAACAAACAAAAACAACAAAAAAACCCCAAAAAACTCCAAACNAAAAACAAAAAACTCCAAAAAACCCCCACCCACAAAATCCTAAAAAAATTAAAATATAATAAAATTTTTAAATATTTAAAAATGGCTGTACAGAGAATTTTTCAGGCCACAAACTCATTTTGTAATAAGAAGCACAAAGACATTTCCAGGCTACCACAGATATTATGTGGGAGAACTACAGAGATCCAGCTTGCAAAAAAAAATAATATAAATATATCCCACACCCCCAGCACTCAAGAAGTTCATCCCTAGAGAGGAATAGATGAGATTATAACAGACCAAAAATAAGGATTAAAGATGAAACATGAGGTGCTGCCTCTACCACCTCTGTATCAATGCTGAGGGGCTTTGAGGAGTTATTTTAATTATTTATTTATGTTTATTTATTCATTATTATATTGTCACAAGGGTGAAAGACATACAATGAAAAATTATTGTATTTTCACAAGGATGAAGAAATATATATTCATTCTTGTCACAAATGGATTATTTTTTAAGAACAGCGCAGAAAAATCAAATTATTTCATTTTTCAAAGGTGTCTCATCAATCCTGAGGAGTGGAAGCATTTCAGGACAGACCCAGATGTTGGGAGTATCAAGGAGCTCCTTCTCCATGCCTTGTTTTTTATCCATTTCTGCTGGATGTGGGACTGAACTACGTTGATTAAAGTAGTCAAAAAGCACTTTGAAATCTTCAGCAAAGACCCAGTGCCCAGTGTAATTAAAATTTCCAACTAACAAGCTGCACTTGGCACTGCGTTTCTTTGATATGGATTTGACAGAATGGCCCAGAAAATCCTTTGAAAAACGCAAATTAAAATCCACCAAATAGCTCTTGTCTCGCTCCAGCGGTGAGAAGCTGGAAAGAAGAATAAAAATATAATTGTTAACAAGAAAATTGTTGTAAGGTGAGGCTGTAAAATGGGAATTTAAGAGATGAAGAGCATCCCTTCCTCCCGGCCGAGCCCACGAGGTGGCACCGTTTCTAAAAGAATAAAGGCTCAGGAATTAATTATTTCATAATCATTAACCAGCGCTCCAACGCAACCCCCGAGCTTTGGTGGAAGTTGGGAGCTGGCTTTTCACCCAACAATACAGCTTTTAAATTCCAATTTTTCCTTTAAACCGACGCTGAGAAAGAACTAAAAAAAGTCGGATTATGTGCTCTGCATTTCCAGAGCTCAGCAGAGAGCTCAGAGAGGCTCTAAAAATCAAATTACACCCAGGCACCCCCTCCGAGGGCCAGGATGAGCCTCACTTCAGCTCCTAGAATATAAATATTTTGTTTTAACAGCAGCTGCTGCCGGGATCCAGCTTTAATTAACCTGTGCCTGTGGTGCCCCAGAGCTCTCCTCCTGTTGTGCATCTCCTCTCCAGCCCTAATTTTCATAACAATAACATCAACAGAAGCGCCCTCATCAGTTCCATTGCTTTTGACATCTGCCTCAATATTTAATGATGGAATCGGCCCCTGCCTTCCATCTCCCTGCCCCTCGCTCCAAGCCTCAGATTTTTGCCAATTTCCATCTCCAAATGATAAAAACGCTCCCATTTTTTCTGCTCAAGGGCTGAGGAATGTTGAATTTCCATTTTTAGCGAAATAATTCCGTTTTTTCCCCTCTCCCAGGAGCAGTTTAGCAATGTCAGTGCCCGCAGAACATTTCCTGCAGGTGTCTAATGAAAATAAAATTGTCCCCACTACAAATTAACAGAGAAGGAGCGAATTTAAAAGCCTGCATTAAGTACATCTAATTAACATGCCCTAACTCCTGAAAATCCAACCATGGTGATGCCACCCTTGAATTAACCTCACCTTCAAAACCCTCAGCTGATACAAAGCTGAGATCAAAGTTAAAATCAGTCCTTGCCTTCACCTCGTTGCACAAGGGACAAGTGACACCTCTTTGGGTGATTTATCCATCAATATTGCACTAAGAGGAAAAGAGA
>VXBC01001044.1:147371-168463 GCA_013399945.1 Ploceus nigricollis
TAATGAAAAATAATAAAAATAATTATAAAAATAATAAAAAATAATAAGTGGTCTTATTTTTTTCAACTCCACTGGATATTCCCAGCCAGGCTGAACAATCCCAAGGGTTTCCTGCAGAGCATGAAAGCTGCAGGAATCCTGAGTTTGTGCTGCTAAAGATCACCCTGCCCTTCTCCAGGCCCGCTGTAATCGATGTGACAGAGGAGAAGCTGAAACAAGGTGACATTTTCTACTTCACTGTGCAAAACACGAGCTAGGAGTGGGTTTGCGTTCCCAAATTACCACGAGCACCTTTCCAGCCGAGGGGAAAACATCCCAGAAATCCCCCGCGCTGCGGCGGGGTGGGGCACACACGGATGGCAAAGCCCTTGCAAAGGGCAGGGTGAGCCTTCCCTCCAAAGAAATGACAAAACCAGGCCCAAACCTGCTCGGATTTTCCCCATCTGTGTCAAATTCCTCTTTTTCAGCCACTGAAATCTTCCCTCACCTCACTACATCCCTCCTCTGACTGCAAGGCTGGCTGTGGACATCTCATTTCTCCTCCCCATCATTTTTCAGCTTGGAGCAGCTTTTCCCTGGAAAAGAGTCCCCAGACAGGTCAAAAAGCTGTTCCAAGAGAGGGCCATCCCTTCTCCCAAAATCACCTGTCCTTTCTCCTCGGGCAGGATGGGTTAATGCCAAGACACAGCTGGATAAAGCAGCTTGGAGTTCTGTTCTCATGCCAGCCTGTGGGCAATGAAATAAAAGGGAAGAAGACTTTGCCCTCTGGTCAGAATTGGAGAATTAACCTGTAAAAACTGGGAGCTCGAATTAACATGAGGAGCAGAACCTGACAATGTTCACAGGATCACAGAATAACAAGATCACAGAATCATAGGATCACAGGATCACAGAATCACAGGATCACAGAATCAGAGAATCACAGGATCACAGGATCACAGGATCACAGGATCACAGAATCAGAGGATCACAGAATCACAGAATCAGAGGATCACAGGATAACAAGATCACAGGATCACAGATTCCCAGAGTCACAGAATCACAAGATCACAGGATCAGAGGATCACAGGATCACATATTCCCAGGATCACAGAATCACAGGATTCAGTGAAGGGATCAAAATCACCTGCCAAACTATGGGTGGTGGTGCAGGAAAAGCTCACAAAGGTTGGAAAAGACCCCAGGGATTATTAAATTCATTCTCTGGCCAAACACCCTCTGAGGAACCAGAGCAGAGCACCGAGTGCCACGTCCATCCTGATGAGTCAGAACAGCCAGGGAAATGTGATAGAGTTGGAGTTAATATCCTTTTATTCTGAGAGGCTAAAATCAATTTAAACTCCAGGCTAATATCAGGCAAAGGCCAGACCATGGCCTGTCCCCTCTGCCAGCAAAACCCCTGCAGGTGTCCACAGCAACATCCGTGATCCTCTGTCCCCCTGGCCCAGAAAATGAACTTCTGGTGAGTTTTCTCCCTGTTTTCCTCTCCCTGTGAGGAATGGGATGCAGCAGTAGGGAAAGGCTCCATCTGCACACTTTGCAGTGCCAGAATCCCTCCCTGGGTGAGACCACCCAGCATCCCCCTGCTCAGACACAGCAGGGCACAACTTCCTACAATTTATCTCCCCAGGAGCTTTTTTGCTTCATCATCTCCCAGACATGTTATTTTGTCTTCAGCTCCAAAGGGACACACAATGTTCTGGGCAAAGATGTTTGCATTTTGAAAGCATTTCCATTAACTGGCTTTTCCTCCTCTTTTTTTTTTTTTAATTTATTTTTTTCCCTTTACTTTTTGAAGGTCACATAAATAATTCAGAGCTACATGCAGAGGGAACATGCAAAGCTCAACTTTGGACACGGGCTGCAGCTAAAGGAGAGATTTCCATGAGCAGAGGATCACAGCTCATCTGAGTGCTGCCCCACTCAGCATGGGAAGCTGTTCAAGCACAGCAATAATGCAGCACTGAGCACAAAAACACACACGAGGTGCTCCAAGGGATTCAGCTGTGCACGGGAATCCTTGATCCTGTGACACAGGCAGAGGGTGATCGGCCACCTTATCTGGAGGCAGAGTTAGGAGCACACAGGGGCTCAGATCAAAGCTCAGGACTGTTTATGCTTTGTGAAATTCCTCAGGAGTGCTGGCGAGGGGTGGGAGATAAAAAATGGAGCCAAAATAATTGGGTTTATCTTTCATTTCCCCAGCTCTATTGAGTGAAAATAGTTGGAGGTTTTTTTCCAGTCTCTTAAGGCAGTGTACAGAAATTAGCTGTAAACTCTGCTGGGTATTAAGCAAAGCAGCTTCCTCCAAAAAAATCAATACACAGGAGTTCTCCTGCATATGGAGCCAGAAACATTCCAGATTACACCTCAGCTTTATACATCTCTTAAACCAAAGGTTCAACGTTTGATTTTATTCCTCTACTGGAGAGGGAAGAGCACTCCCTCCCGGGTGGGAATTTACACACTCATTGCAAGTGGCTGCCTGAGCTGGCTTGAACAGCTCAAATGGGGAGATTCCCCAGGGACCAGAGCTCCCTTTGTAGGAGCACGGGTGGGTAGGACACTCGAGACAGATGGAGACAAGAGATCTCTGCAGCCAGGGCTTGGAACTCGTGGTTTATTGCAGAGGCCGTGGGTGCAGGGGCTTGGAGCTGCCAGCCACAGCTCGGAGCAGCCCCAAAGAGGAGCCCGAAAAAGAGAGAGGGGAAATTCCCATTACAACACAATAAATCTTCTGTGCTTTAGGAGAATATTCTCTGAATATTCTAATTTTCACTAACCAATCTAGTACAAGATATAAATCCTATAGCAATTACATACAGCCTGTAAGAATCCTTACATTACCATACTGTGTTATATTTTAAACCCTAAAAACTCCTCTTTGGACCCCTTCTGCCACGCTAGTAGGGTCTGCTCTGACCTTGGACCTGTCTGCAAGCAGAGGGTATTGTTTCATCAAAGGGGGATTACCTTCAGCCAGCCACACCATTGTTTTCCAGTTGTTCAGTAACCAAGGTTTCGTATCTCAAAGCTTGCTTTCATTTCAATCTCGCTTATAATTTCCATATTCTCAAAATCTTTTGCCAGGCAATCATATTTATAATGTTTTCCTGTTTCATCTCCCCCAACACCATTCACACCCCAAACTCTGCAGTCACAGCACAGTCACTGTTCCCTGCTCACAGCCCATCATTCAGCACAGCCTCAAGCCCTAAAAGACTCCATCTCATCATTTGCAGGGTTGATTAATTCCCTGAAACTCATTGCCATGACAAAAGACACGAGTGCTGCCCAAGACGGAGCTGTCAAGTATCTGTTAGGAGCAGGAAATGAGTCACCTAAATCTGGGATCCACTTTCCTGCAGCATCTGTTCCTCATCTGGGGGCAGAGCAGTGATACCGAGCATCATCTCACACACAGGATACACGAGTTGGAGCCAGCAAACACAGGGAGGTGCAGCTGGTAACCCCGGAGGGGTGAGCCAAAGGGCCTGCTGGTGAGCAGCTTGCTCCAGTGACAGGAGAAGGAAAATCCTGCTCCCAGCTCCCTGTTCCTGGCAGAGGCACCGTGTTCTGAGTGACTGTGCTGCAGTCTACAAACCACATTTCTCCCCCACGCTGAACGATTTCCATTCC
Organism: Ploceus nigricollis; assembly: GCA_013399945.1. Classification (NCBI taxonomy): domain Eukaryota; kingdom Metazoa; phylum Chordata; class Aves; order Passeriformes; family Ploceidae; genus Ploceus; species Ploceus nigricollis. The sequence continues at coordinate 151,011 of VXBC01001044.1, forward strand.
TGACCTCTCTGTCCTTTCCCCTCCCCTCCACCTTTTAAAAATATTTTGCATTTTAAGTCGGTCGCGAAAAAATTGTTGAGTTTGGAGCTTTTCCAGGTTGGAGCCTTCACGTCCCTGTCAGCAGAAGCCTCTGAGTTAAGAGAAAGAAATTTGCAAAAATCTGACACCTGCCACTTTCCATTGAGCTTGGGGTGGAAAATGTCCCCGGCCTCTTCCATTTTTAATGTCAGAGCCAGCCTGGCGGAAAAGATTACCTCAGGTAAAGTCATTGGGAACAGGAGCTGCTGCCAGAGCCCTCCCTCCCCTGCTCCACACAGCTCCTCCTTCTCCAGGGAAAATCCTCCACGGGGGAGCGGCTCACAGCCCCCACAGCCAGGATTTCTGCTCTCAGGGGGTATTTGGGAGGCCAGAACCCAATCCTGGTGGGATTCTCCTCACCAGGAACAGGGCACAGTGTCTTTGAAATCCTTCACAAGAAAAAAAGAGCTCATTCCTGGAGCTGGAAGAGAACAAAACAGGATTTCTGCTCTCAGGGGGTATTTGGGAGCCCAGCACCCAATCCTGATGGGATTCTCCTCTCCGTGAATGAGGCAGTGTCCTCTTTGAAATCCTTCACAAGAAAAAAAGAGCTCATTCCTGGAGCTGGAAGAGAACAAAACAGGATTTCTGCTCTCAGGGGGTATTTGGGAGCCCAGCACCCAATCCTGATGGGATTCTCCTGTGCCCTCTGCAATTCCTTCCCAAGAAAAACCAGCTTGTGTCAGGAGCTGGAAGGGAACAGAACAGAATTTCTTCTTCTCCTGGTGTATTTGGGAGCCCAGCACCCAATCCTGATGGGATTCTCCTCTCCAGGAACAGGGCAGAGTGTCTTTGAAATTCCTTCACAAGAAAAAACAGCTCGTTTCAGGATCTGGAAGAGAACAGAAGAGGATTTCTGCCTCTCAGGGGGTATTTGTGAGGCCAGAACCCAATTTTGATGGGATTCTCCTCACCAGGAACAGGGCAGGGTATCCCCTTTGAAATCCTTCACAAGAAAAACCAGCTCATTTCAGGATCTGGAAGGGAACAGAAGAGGATTTCTGCTCTCCTGGTGTATTTGGGAGCCGAGCACCCAATCCTGATGGGATTCTCCTCTCCAGGAATGGGGCAGGCTCTGTGCCCTCTCTGAAATTCCTTCCCAATAACAACCAGCTCCTTTCAGGGGCTGGAAGAGATGCCAATGCAGGAACCTCCACTTCACAGATATTTAACAGCTCTCAAATGCCTTTTTTAGCCTTCGAGGGGAGAATCTCCTTAGGAAAAGTCTGGTTTGTTCCCTAATCTATAGGGTTGTGTATTTTAGCCCTCCCCAGCCCGGGCTGCAGTTACAATAAATGAACAGCCTCCTCCTCTTCTGCATATCAGCACTTCCAGAGCTTTTTTGTGCTGCAAACTGGCGAAAAAAAAAACCATATAAGGATCTATCAGAGCTTCCTAGAGCCAGAAAATTACTGGGTATAGTCCACATTTGTACAGAGGCTGCTCAGCTTTAGGTTTAAATACATTTGGATTAGAAGTGAATCACATGGAAACACTTGGATTCCTCCTCAGCTCCCTGGAGAGACCAAGATCTCCAGCCCAGCAGAGACTGGAGACCTGACAGGGCAGAATTCCTGCTCAGAAAGAGCTACAGAATCATCAGGGCTGTGCCACCAAGAAAAGCAGACAATTCCAAATTAAAATAATGCTGCCTCAGAGGTGATGCATTTCTGATTAGGGCTCAATCCAAAGCCTGAAGGATGCCTAAGTCTTACTAGGCAACAATCAGGTCACTCGGACATGGAAACCTGGAAGGAACAAGGAATTCTTGAAGTAAACTCAGTAACAGAATAATTGAAAAAATGATTCACTTGTTACCTGTACAAGACAGAACAGTTGTGGCAGGACTAGAGCAAGATTTTACCAGATAGCACAGTAAATAAGGCTCATCTAATTAGTACTGCGCTAATTACTTTTAAAAAACCTTGATCCTTCTGAAAAAAAAAATAGGATTTAAATTCTGCCACAGCTCCCATCCCTGAGAGCACATGGAAAATCCAGCTCTGCTTCCTTCCCTGCAGGGGCTCCTTGGGTGTTCCTGCATCCCCTGCATCCCCCCAGGACTCTCCAGGCTGGACTGAGCTGCCTGGCAGGGCTGGATGCCCTGGCCCAGGCAGGAAGAGCCCATGGAGAGGGCTCAGGGCAGGCTCACACAGCTGCTCAGCCCCCTCTCAGCTTAATGGATTCCTTTAGCACAACACCAATTCCCTTTTTTTAATCCAGAAGTGCCACTTGGAGCTGAATATTATAACTTGAATGTTCCAAAATAGAAGGAAATAAAAGCAAAAGGGATGTCATTCTTTCCTCTGGAATGTCCTAAGATACTGATGCTCTTTATTTATTGATGGAGTGCTCTCACTCCAGTCTGGCAATCTCAACATCTTCATGAATATTTCTGTGCACAGGGGAAGGAGATCCTTCTGCTTCTTGCCTTTCTGCTGGGACCATGAAAATAATTGGTTTCCTTTGAGATGCTGGGCTATTGTCATTTGGCTGCCAAGAAACAGCAGTGAACTCATCTTGGTTATCTGCTCTGACTAAACTCCTTGCAATCCACAGAAATCCAGGTTCAAGTAGCCAGGAGGATCTTGGAGAAATATTCATTTAATAATGATTCATTCACAGCATGGCAAGGGCTGTTCCAACCCCTTGAACCAGGAATGGTGACAGGAGGTGGAAGGAAGAGAGGAACAGAACAGGAACTCCTGAGGGTGATTTATCAACCCCATATTAAGAAAAAAAGGGGGAATGGGATTCCCTCAGAACATGAATGGCACTGGATGGATCAGTCCAACACACTGATCTGAAATGAGAATTCCAGCAGGAACCTGGCTCCAGAGCCTCAGAGAGGAGAAGAGAAACAGATCTGCTGTCAGAAGAGATGTTCCTGTGAACCCAGAGCAGACAGGAGCCTGCCAGGGGCAGAGGGGCAGCTCCTGCTCAGCTCCTGCCTCCTGGGACCAAAGAGCTGCCTGGCCTGAGCAGTGATCCCAGTATTCCCATTAACCCCACTCCTGCCTCTTCCAGGCTGCCCCAATGCCCAAACAATTTGCTCAGAGCCCAGAGAAGAACACGGGAGCATGAGGGAAGAGATGAGACATTTCCTGCTGGATTCCTGCCTTTTATTCCACTGCTCCAGCTCTTCTGAAGGCTGAATTTCATCCACTCCTCAAACACAGCCAGGGAAACTTCCGAGAGCATCACCCCTGTCACAGATCCCTTGTGCTCATTCAAGATTTCCTCTCTCCTCTCCAGTGTCCTCTGGGTTTAAATGGCTTTGATTGGTNCGTCACAGATCCCTGTTGTAGGAGTGTGAGTTCAGCTAAGAAGTAAATAAGAAACCCTTTGTCTCCCTGAAAAGGAAAGAGGCTCAGAAGTTTCTCTCCTTAATGAGTTTAAAAGACATCTCATAAGACCAAGGAGACATCACATCAAATTTAGAGACAGCCAATTAGACAAAAGCCAAAAAGCCCCACCTCAGCAATTCCCTAGAAAAGGGGAGCACAAAAGAGGTAAATTGCTTTTGTGAGGTGTTTCTAGCAGGGCACGGAACTCCTACCCTGGCTCGCTTTTTCTCTGTTAAGAGGTTTGTTATTTTGCTCTTTATTAAAACTTTTATGTTTCTAACATCCTCACAAAAGTCATCCTGCTGTTTTTTAAGCCACCTGAAGTAACTGAGCTATTTAGGGTGTGTTACAAATCTCTGAGCATGAAGAGATACATGTAGCACCCTTGCGCTCATTCAAGATTTTCTCTCTCCTCCCCAGTGTCCTCTGGGTTTAAATGGCTTTGATTGGTGCACCTGGGACTGTCAGGAGAGGTTTGGGGAGTGAGCAGGAAGCTTCCCAAGTGTCCTTCAGCCAGGCAGAGTCAGTGTCACCTCCCCAGTGACCACGCTGGCACCCTGATAGGAGCTGAAAGAGCAGGTCTGGGAGCCCTCACTGCTTGCACTTCACATTAAATTAGTAATACCCGTTAAATGATGATCTTAGCTGGCATTATTTAAACATAACCTCGCAGGACATTCGCCTGGAGCAGCTGCTGCACAGAGCTGAGGGATGATGCAGCTCAGCTATGCATGAGTGTGCAACAGCATCTCTGCACGTGGGGCTGTGGCCAGGCCCTGCAGGAGCTCCAGCAGGTTTTGAAGCATATGGACACCCAAACTCATTAAAACCAGGCTGAAAACCAGGATTTTATAATGGATACAGCAACTTTTTAACAGCTTGGAGGCCTCCCATTTGTAGGTATGGCTTGGTTTGGAAAGCCAGGTGTCTGCTAAGGAAGGCAGGAGCCTCCCCTGAAATGGAAAATGTGAACCCCCTCCCTCTGAATTGTTATAAATTTGAAATTAAGGGGGGCTCTCAGGCAAAAATATGGGAGCAGGAATAACAGTTCTTTATTAGGGAGGAAAATAAAAAGATAAAATAAACAATGCAGTAACCAAATCAACACTGCCAGAGTCAGAATCCAGCCTGACACCCTGTGGGTCAGGGTGCTGGCAGCAGTGCCATTGGAATTGTGGCTGCAGCCCTCCTGGAGTACATCTGGCTTTTCAATCTGGAACAAGGTACCTTCCTTAAATATCAAAAATCTGAGTTTAGGCACCCAAAAATCTCAGGGATTTCAGGAAATCTTAAAAGAAATACCTCAGAATTCTCCTCCTTTATGTATTAGTGCAACAGGACTCCCAAGTGTGGTTTGGAGTGATTAAATGGAGCAGTTACACTGGGGGAGAGCAGCACGATTAAACAGAGAGCACAAGTGGAGAGAGCAGGGATGTGGGAAATCACAGCGACCATTCCCACAGGGAAATGACCTGCTGGATCCTCCCCTTCCCTTCCCTGAGGCTGAATAAATGAGAAATACAAGAGAAACAACTAAATAAATGAAAAATATAAGAGAAACAACTGAATAAATGAAAAATACTAGAGAAACAACTGAATAAATGACAAACACAAAAAAAACCCAACTAAATAAATGACAAACACAGGAGAAAACTGCATAAAGGACAAATACAAGAGAAACAACTGAATAAAAGAGAAATTCAAGAGGAACAACTGAATAAATGACAAATATAAGAGAAATAATGGAATAAATGACAAATAAAGGAGAATTAGAGTGGGGCTCAGGACATTGATAAGAAAATTCACAAAGCTCTCCCCTTCATTTATCTTTTTTTTAAATATGCTTCTTTTCAAGGTCAGCTCTTCTAACTAATATGTTCTAATATTAAGAGTAAAATAATTTTCTAGCCAAAACATTTCACATTCCGTTAACCAAAGCAAAGGATTTACTTTTCCATAGGCAGCTGGCAAAAGCCTGTCCCAGGAATTGCATCCTGTGATGGAAGTAGTCAGGAATGTAAACTTCAGTCTGGTGTTTAGCAGAGCAGAGCTTAGAAGGGAGAACTTGGACAAAAGTTACCTGAGAGCAATTCAGAAGCACATGGTGGCTTGAAATTTCAGAGAATTATTATCATTTTGTTCACAAGAAGCTTCAAATTTACATTTAAATTATCAAAACATTTGTTTGAAAACTCACCTTGAAGCTGCAACGCTATTTAAGATTTAAGATTTCAGATTTAAGGAGTGTGTTTTCTGAAAGGTTTGCTCATCCAAATGTCAAGGGGCAGTTCCACAAAAATTGCTCTGTGCCCAAGAGGATTTCTGCAGATTTTTGTAGCCAGGTGTTTTAATCTGAGCTTAAAAGTTGGGCTCTGTCAACAGCAGTACAGGAACTCTGAAATACTGAAAAATTAATTCAGTTTATCACAGTTTTTACAAAACTTTTTTGCTTTAATGCTTATCTCCAACATCAGTTGCCCTTTCCCTGCTCTCCCTGGTGAGAATTCCTGATCCATCCCCCATGGAGCAGCAGCTGAGAGCTGTCACAACCTCCTGGAAGGAATTCCTCCCTCCTGGAAACACCAAGAGCTGCAGGGAGGAGTTTTTTTTCCCCAAAACAGAACCAGCAGAGGATGTGTGGGTGAGCAGCACCTCTGTCCTGCCCCTGCCCTCACTGCAACTGCTGCAGGACCCCAAAACCAGAGGGAGAATCCCCAGTGCACCCCAAAGGAGGAGCTGATGTGGGAACAGGCTGGGGAAGGGGATGAGGATGAAAAAAAGGAGATTTTTCATGCACGACCTTCCTTTCCATCCTCCTCCCCCTGCACACCCCGGCCCCATGGGGCTGGGAGGGGCAAACAAAACTTCATTTTTACATCAAGTTTAAAAACTTTAAAGTTTTAAAAATGAAGTTTTGTTTGGGGCAGACCGGGCAGGCAGTGCAGGGTGCAAACAAAACTTCATTTTCACATCAAGTTTAAAAACTTTAAACCTTATTTCAAAGTGAAATTTTGTTTGGGGGAGGCTGGGCAGGCAGTGCAGGGTGCCAGCACTCCTCTGCCTCTCCCTGGGGAGGAATTGATCCTATTAAATCCATCAGGGAATTCACAGCAGAGCCAGGGACATCTTCTGTCACACTCATAATGCACAGAGACAGGCTCAGGGCTGCCTGGCCTGCAGGAAAATGAATTTTTCTCCATTGATTCGTGTCCTGCTCTGAGAATCAAGGGGGGTTTAGGTGCATTCATTAGGGAAAGCAGCAGCAGGTTTGGACAAGCATGTGGGGAAAAGTTCTGGAGGAATCTTGGGATTTGGTGATGTGGGATGGACAGAGCTGCTCTGTGGGAACTGTGATATCCCCCTAATCTAGGTTAGATTTGGATAACCAGTCTATATTAGATTAAAATGCTGTTTAAAACATTGTGGTACAGAGAGAAAATCAGTTCTGGAGAGGAGGAGCCAAATGCTGCTCCTGTCTCCATCTGAGGCTGGGAGAGGCAAATAAAACTCATGAAACTGTCTGCAGAAAGATGATTTTTATCCCTTTTATTCTCTCTGGATCTATCCCAATCTAGGGTTTAATTTTGTTTCTAGGATTCAAAGATCTAGGTTTTGATCTTTGTTGTCTTCCCATAAATACCTACAGAGCTCAGTCATCAACCCCAAAGGTACCAAATTCCTTCAGAGCTTCCAAGAGTTGTGCCCCTCGCTGAGGGCTTCATAAATATTTCTGTATTTCATAAAAAAATAAAATATCCTGAACTGAAGGCGACCAAAAGAATCACTGAGTCCAGCTCCTGGCTCTGCACAGGGTTTGTTTTCACCCCTGGAGAGGCTGAGCAGCATTTTAGACCTGATTTTTTGGGGGAAAATATAGAGAAATGGTGTGTGGGTGGAGTTACACGGGGAAAGGAAAGAAAGCTTGGAGAATTGGAGTGTGATGTCCCAAACCACAGGCTGGCAGCCTTGCCCATGGTTTGTTGCTTTCCTCGAGGCTTTACAAACACTTTCATAACTGTTCTGAGGGGAGGAATTTCTGCTCTGTGTTCCAAGGCACCGAGGTGGGTAAATCTGCTTTATTTCCCTTCTGCTCTGTGTGCTGGGTGTTTCCTTATGGGGTACCTGAGGTAATTTTAAAATCTTGCTCCCCTGCACGAGGGTGAAGCTGAAGCTGAGCTGTAAAGGTGTCTCTGTGTGCCTTAAAATGCCCTTTGGGAGGGAGTTAAAACTCACACCCCGTGGCCACCAATTTCTGCTTGATTGGGCTTTGCCCTCACCGGTGAAGCGCAGCTACGACGTGAAATTAAATCCATTTTTAGGGGATTTCTTTCTCTCCTAAAAACACAAAAAGAAAACCACGCAGCAGGCAGAGCGAGGGTTCCAGCAAGCCTGAAATCTCCAATTTCCAGTGCAGAAAAGAGCCCAAAGCTAATGCATCCAGGGGAGTGTGTTTATCCTCCTGAGGAGCTTTTCCAAGAGTCTCCCTCCAACCCCTGAGTGTCAAATCTGAATTTCTTTTTTCCATGCTGGATTTTTTTTCCTTTTTTTTTTGCTGCCTCCAAACTTAACTGTTTTGCCACTGGAGAAATCCTCTTGTTTCTCTGTTAAATATCTGTATTCTTGCTGGGAATCAGCTCTACCTCACCCACATGACTGGTCTTCACTATTAATCCCAGCTGATGGCAGGGAGGGGCTCTAGTGGGAGGCAGCCATGTGGTGAACATTGAGCTCAGTATTTTCCCCCTGCTTCTCTCCTCTCCAGACAGGCAAAATTGTTCTGTGCTGCCGTGGATGTGAAGTCCTTGCCGTGCTGCCTCTGCCTCTTCTCCTCCAGAAACTCCCAGAGCCCTGAATTTGCAGCCTCAAAAATCCCAAAATAAAAGCTGTGGCTGGATGTGGATGGAAGATGGACCAGGGGATGAATAGCAGGAGGGAAGAAAGAGTGAAGTTGGTTATTTTTCTGGCACATGGATGCAATTACACTCAGTGCATTCCAGAGGCGTTCCTTTGAATCCTGTGCAGGTCTGCCTGCCGTCCTTGGGAGAGAGGAAGAAAAAGGGAGGACAAGTCCCTCTTGCTGGGAGACGGAATGTCTGCATTTTCCATCCTCCTTTTAGGTAGGTTGGCTTTTTGGTGTTGCTTGCTTTTGATTTAATCAAACTTCCACGAGTCTGCTCCGTGTGCCTGAAATTCATTTCTGGTGAGTTGGAGAAAAGGGGTTTGTAACGAGGAAACTTTTGTGGAAAACTGGAATTTCAGTGGTGTTTGAGTTCTGATCCTTTTCTGGTCACTTTATGAGCAGGTTGACAGCCAGAGATCTCTGATTATCTGGGTTAATTTTAAAATTAATTTTAAAAAGTGCTGGTCAAACACTCATTTGGGAATGTGCGTTTCTTGTTTGAAGAGAGCAGCGCTTTTCAGGGATAAAGGAGAGAGGGGCTTGGACCTCTTGGGCAAAACAAGGTGAATAAAATGCCTTTGTTTGAGGCAGAGTGTCAAATTTGTGTAACTGTGTTGAATTGTTGGGCACTCGGCGTTCAGATGTTGAAAAGAAAAAGGGGTTATTGTCTGCAGTGGATGGCTGAGATTAGAAACAGATGTGTTGGAGTGCAGCAGGGAGCAGTTGGGGGAGAAAAGGATGCAAGAAGGGGGAAGGAGAGAAAGGGCTGCTGAAAGGAGGGAAGGAGAAGAGGGAGAGAAAAGAGAAAGAGGCTGATTTGTTGAGGAGGAGAGGAGCAGAGAATGGAAAAAGAGGAAGGAAAAGGAGAGTGAAGGAAAGCTGGAGGGAAAAGAGTTGGCAGCCCTGAGGTGTCTGAGGGGCTCCTGCTGCTGCAGGGGTGAGCAGTGAGCTGTGCCTGCCTCCTGCTCACCCCGTCCTGCTGACAGGCACAGCCCTGGCTGGGCAAGCCTGGCCTTTCCAGGGCCTGCTGTGTGTGCTGGGACCTGGCACAGGTGTGACAAACTGGGCTGGGCTCTGCTCCCTGGGAGGAGCTGAGTGCCAGGGCATGGGGAACAGCAGAAACAGGATTTGTGAACAGCCCTAAAGGATTGTGGCAGGGAAAGCCCAGATTAAGGCTCCCAGGTGTGGAATGTGGACTGGAGAGGGAGGGTTGGTGATCAAATCCTGCGTTTGTGCAGCTGCTGATAAATGGAGAAGTGGCTTTTGCCCTGGGGACTGCTGTCAGCAAAGGTTCTCTCTGCAGGGATGGGTTTGGGTGTGCTGGGGGATCTGGGCAGTGCAGGCAGCACTTTGTGCCTGCACCTCTGCTCTGGCCATTTGTGCCTTTCTGTGCTGGGGAGAGTTTGAGAGAGCAGGGCTAGGAACAGCTCAGCCCTTCAGGAAGTGGCTCTGTGGGAATTGGGACACAGAAAGGGTTGGTTGCTCACCTTGCTGATGGAGACCATGGGAATTGCAGTCTTTGATCCTATTCAGCTGCTGAACATTCCAATATGTTGAAGGTTTGGAGTGAAAGGAACAAACTGTTGCTGCAGAAAAGGTGGGTTTGCCTGGAATATAATGCCAACTTACCTTTGCTGCTTTTATCTATAAAACACAAGTGGCTTTATCAATTGCCTTGGTTTACAAGACAGGTGTCTGCTAGGGAAGGGAGAAAACCTTCCTGGAATGGAGAATTGAAATTATCAATGTGTCCTCAGCATCCCCACTGTGATAGGAACTCAGGAATGCCCAACAAAAGACATTTTGCCCTCACCTGCAATCAGGTTTCTCAGCCTCTCCTGTCCATGCACTGGTGAGGGGAGAACTGTCTTCAAAACTCAGAGCAAAGCCTGGAATGTTTTGTTTCCTGGTCCTACAGTGGTCACTGAGCTGCCCCCTGAGCTCTACCTGCCCTGCCAGCACAGGACTTGGTCTTTCTGCTCCTTATCCAGCTCCGTTCACCAATATTAGAAGCAAGTCCAGGGAAAAGTAAGGAAATGTTGTGGTTCCCTGTTCCTGGATCCTCCTGAACACAAGGAGGCTGGGGAGTCTGATTTGCTGGCTAAAGCCTGGATTTTCTGCAGTAAAAATCCACAGAACTGCCAGTGATGTCTTGCTATTTTTTTTCTGATAAAGTGAAGACTAATGTGGAAAAAAAAAAACGTTTTAGAGAAGCCTTGAGAGGAAAGTTTGTGTTTTCATCATTAAACATCCCAATAACGTGGCTAATATACACAAGTCTTGTCTTTTCCACTGTTTACCTCTCTGGGGCACACGAGCAGCTGTGTGAGGAGACAGGAAACGGGAGCCAATCTGTTTGAAGGAGACTTTATTAAAACAGGACAAGATGAAAGACTTGGCTGAGTGTGGACAAGAGCTCACTTTGCCAGGAGAGGCTGAGGAGGGGAAGGTGGCCCTGTAAGTCTGACATGATTGTGACCAGCTGAGGAGTGAGAATCAGGTGTCACAAACTCCCTTTGTAACACACTGCACCCTTGAAAAGCAGAATTTGGAAGTGGTTCTTCACTTCAGAGTGGAAAAAGTCCGTAGTAGGATGTTGCATTTTCCACCCAGTAAAGAAGTAGCCAATGCTTTCATTGAAATGTGTTCCTGAATTGGTTTAAATTTTATGGGGTGGGAAAACTCTGTCTTTGCCCCACTCCAAGTCAATCATGAATGTTTTAATGACGCAGCAATTAAGGAAAAAGCTGATTTTCTCGTGGTCAAAACAGCTGCAGGGGTGATTATGTGTATGCCTGGCTTTGTCACTGGTTTCATGTGCTTTGCCACTGGTTCAATGTTCTTTTCCTTAGCTGTTGGCTGGTGTGAGTGCTCTGCCCTGCAGAACTGCTGCCCTTGGGGATCAAAGCAGGAGCTGTGCCAGCCCCAATCCCTCACCCACCTCGCTGCCACCCTGCTGTGGGCACTGACCCTTTCCAGCAGTGCTGGGCTCACCCAGCACAGTGCAGTAAACAAGCACCTCACCAGGGATTGTGTGTCCTGTGGGAGCTGGGATGTCACTCTGGGATGCCAGTTTGGGGTGTCACGCTGGGGTGTCACTCTGGGGTGTCACTCTGGGATGTCACTCTGGGGTGCCACTCTGGTGTGTCACTCTGGGGTGCTGCTCAGGGCTGCAGTCCCTGCAGAGCAGCTCAGCTCTGCCCTGCAGCTCTGAGGTCGGGATCTCTTTCAGCGCTGTCCCAAGGCTCTGACACTGCTGTGCTGAGCCCCAGCTCCTCCTGTCTCACTGCACAGCAAAAAGGTTGTGGAGCAGCTCCTCGCAGGGCCTGCTGGCTGAGGAATTGCCTCTGACAGCCGGCATTTGCCCAGGTATCCACGGGCTGGTACTGGGAAATCCGAGCTGATGCGGAGCTGGGGCTGCCCGGGGCTGTGCTCTGCTGGAAAACCCTCCCGTTCCTGCTGTGAGAGCACAGCGAGCCCTGTCCCTGGCATCCTGCTCCCTCAACCCTCCTGACCTGGGCCACAGCAAAGCAGAACCCACTGGGGTGGTTGGTTTTTAAAGAAGTGCCCCAGCTCTCAGTGAGTGTGCTGGGAATTGGGGATTTAATGGGATGCTGCTGCCTGGGGGGGTGGAAAGCAAAGGAGACAAATTCCAGGGTGCTTAAAACAAAGTTTATTTCCCAGAAACCAAAGGAGACAGATTTCAGGTTCCTTAAAACAACCTTGTGGACCTTTATTCCTGTTGGTTTTCCAGAAGTGGTAAAAAACCAAAGGAGACAGATTTCAGGGTGCTTAAAACAAAGTTTATGCACCTTTATTACACAGAAAACAAAGGAGACAGATTTCAGGGTGCTTAAAACAAAGCTTGTGGATTTTTATTTCCCAGGAACCAAAGGAGAATTTTCAGGTTCCTTAAAACAAAGCTTATGGACCTTTATTTCCCAGAAATCAAAGGAGACAGATAGATATCAGGGTGCTTAAAACAAAGTTTATTTCTCAGAAACCAAAGGAGACAGATTTCAGGGTGCTTAAAACAAACCTTGTGGAACTTTATTCCTGTTGGTTTTCCAGAAGTGGTAAAAAACCAAGGATGGTTTTCAGGTTGCTTTAAAACAAAGTTTATGGATCTTTATTTCCCAGAAACCAAAGGAGACAGATTTTAGGTTCCTTAAAGCAAACCTTGTGGATTTTTATTTCCCATAAACCAAAGGAGACAGATTTCAGGGTGCTTAAAACAAAGTTTATGGATGTTTATTTCCCAAAAACTAAAGGAGAGTTTTCAAGTTCCTTAAAACAAACCTTGTGGATCTTTATTCCTGTTGGTTTTCCAGAAGTGGTAAAACACAAAGCAGGGTTTTCAGGTAGCTTAAAACAAAGTTGATGCATCTCTATTCCTGCTGATTTCCCAGGAGTAAAAAGCAAAGGAGACAGTTTTTATGTTGCTTAAAACAAAGCTTGTGGACCTTTATTGCTGCTGATTTCCCAGAAACAGTAGAAAGCAGAGGAAGCTGTTTTCAGGTTGCCTAAAACAAAGGTTAGGGACCTCTACTTCTGCTGATCTTCCAGATATTTCCAGAATTTCTCAGTGACAACTAAAATGTATAAAATATTTGCTATTTTCCAGTTTTCTTTGGCTCCTTCTCTTGCCTTTGGCTGCTCCATAGTGTTGAAGGTTGGTGGTACAAGGACTTTGCCTCACTTTTTTCTAACATTTAGCACAAACCTTGGCTCAGGAGTGGGGTTAAAAAAAAAACACCAATGTGCAGCTGGGAAAAGAAGTTTTGTGTGTGATTTAGTGTCTTGATTTCACCCTCCCTTTGTCACTGGCTCCTGAAGGAATGCAGGGAGCCTGGTGGTGTATTCAGCTTTAGAAAAGGGCTGTTCTCTCCAGGGCAGCTTCATGGAACTGACAATAATTTCTCTCAAATTCCAAGAGCAGGCAACAAAACATCAGCTGTGGGAGATATTCAGGCTGTTAGAGGAGTGTGGGTTTAATTTCAGGTCTTTATTAGAACACTGCTCTGGGAATACCTGAGGAAAGGGAATAAAGGAGAGCAGAGGATTGATTTGGCAGCCCAGGGGGAATTCAGAGGAGCCAGGCATAACTGAGTTGCTCTCTGGCAGAATATCAGGGTGAACACTCCTCTGAGACACTCCAATTCTTCCAAAGCCAGGGATGGTTTGCATCAAATATTTGCTGTCGAGACACTTGATGATAAATTGCCTGTTTTTCTCTAGTGGTGCTTTGTTTTATATGAAATAGTTGGGATTTTTAACATCTAAAACCAAAAAAACTTTATTTTGGAGGGGTTTTTTTTAATCCAGAAAGGACATTTTACCATGAGGAGGAAAAGGGAGAAAGGACTAACCTGCCAGAGGAGGAAAAGCAGTGAAATTTGTGGAGAAAAATTCATTTTTATGGGAAGTAGAGCCAGAAGGAAGGCAACTTTTCTGAATTTCCCATGGAAAACAAGTGGTGTTTTGCCTTTGTACCCACCCTGGCTTTGTCTCCTCCACATAGAATGAGTGGTTTGGTTTGGGGGGGCCCTGGCCCACTTCAGAAGAATATTTTGTGTAAGAGCAGCACAAGCTTCTTCCCAGAAATGCCATTGCACAACTGGCCTGGAGAGATCCTGGTGTTTATCCTCAGGATCACAACCAACCCCCTGTTCTCCTCCAGGCAAACACAGGGTTTTGTAGGGGATTCAGCAGGTTTGCAGCCTGGGATTTGTTTTCAGAACCAGAGAGAGATGTGAGCAGTCCCTCTGCCAGCCTTAAATGTACTTGGAAAATCTTTTATGTCTAAATCCTTGTTACACTGGACTAAAAATCCTGTGTATACCAATAAAATTGGTGTTACAATGCTACAAATGGTGCTGCAAGCTGCTTGATGTGCCTTTCCCCCACAATTTTAGTCAAAATCCACCTTAAATTCCTTATTAAACACTGCCTTGTGTTAGCCCAGGCTGCAGGCAGTGCTTGTGCCTCCCAAATGTGTTTTATTGTGCTACACAAGAGGCTGCTCTGGGTGCAGAAGGAACTCGGTGGTGCCTTGTTGAAAAGATGAATGGGTCTGTTTTGGTTGTTTTTTGTGTTTGGGTGTTTTGTTTTGTTTTGTTTTTTTGGGGTTTTTTGTTGTTTTTGTTGGGGGATGTTTTTGGTTTTTTTTTTCCCCCCAAAGCGGGGACTTCGTTTGTTTTTAGAAATGCTCAGCTTACAGAAGCAGCCCAGCAAAAAGTCAAGGGTGAAGGCAGGTCAGAGCAGAGCCCCAGATGACAGGACAGTGCACGGCTGGGCAGGAAGCACAACAATGGAAAATGTGTGAGAAGCCAGCAGGCACGGGGCTGAGCTCCAGCTCCAGCATCTCCTGGGCTCTCTGCTCCCCTCAGCATTGCTGGGGGCAGTGACAGCCACCTCTGTGGTCTGTCCCTTTTGGTTTTGCCCCACCAGGGCTAAAATGTGTTTCCTTTGAGTGCAACAGGAACCTGGTTATCAACCCAGAATAAAGCTGCTCCTTCTTGCCAGAAATATCCCAGTCCTAGAAAAGGAGGATGGGCACCAGGCCAGGCTCTCCTAAACCTCACCTTGGCACCTTGGTTTATTTATCTGGCTCGTTAATGAGCTCTGGCTCCTCTTTGCAACAAGTTGTAAGGGGACAGAGCAGCTCTAAGGTGCTGGGTGTGACAGAAGGCCACAAAACCCACCCTGTCCCCATCTGCTCCTGCCCTTTCTCCAGGAAATCATTTGGCAGCTGAAAAATGCAAATGTTTAAGTGAGAACTTCCCAGCCCCAGCCGCAGGGTGTCAGATTTGCTGTCCCACAAGGATCAATACCCATCACAGCCTCTCCCTCCTCCTGGGGAGCTGCCACCATGGTTTTTGTGTGGCAGGAAAATCAGGCTGAGCCCTGGCTGGGTGGAAAGGTTGGAGCTCAGCTTAGTGCCTGCAGTTGAGTTGCCTTTGGAGGGAAAAGGTCAGTGAGGATTGGGGTGGCTTTGTGACACTGCCTGGCAGGAGGGAGGCTGCTCTGAAATGGAGCGTGCAGGGTTAGAGGCAAGGGATGACCACGGCTTGGGCTCTCTGAGAGAAAGGGTCACTCCAAGAGAGAGCTTTTATTCACTCCACATTGCACAGAGAACATTTAAAGCACATCTGAGACAGGGGGAAATCAGACACAGGTGGGTGCACGCTGCTGATGGTGACGGAGCACTTGGAACATGTCTAATTTAAAGTCATTTTCCTCCTGACACATCCCCAAATGTGGGCACAGGAGTGATGTGCAGATCATTACCAAACAGCTGAATCCAACTGAAATCCTTCACCTGCCACCTGCAGGGACTTAGCTTTATTTTCTAGTCAGATATTTATCACATATTAATGGATTTTTGGGTACCACTGTGCTGAGGAACTCCACTCGTGGTGTGAAGTGCTGCTGTGCACTGAGAAACCTCACAGAAAGGAAATCCTGGGCTCTGAATTACTTCATGCTGAATATGAAAAAAGGAAAATGAGTTTTTAACAAATACATGGAGTATATTGTGGCTGTGAGGTCTTTTGAACAGATTCTTTCCCTGAGTGCCTGGATGGGCTGTTAGGAGGCCCTTTAAGAAATGTAAAAATGAGAATGACTCCATTCCACTCCCTTTGTGCTTCAGCAAAATATTGGAATTAGGTGGTTTTCCAGTATTTGGAATATTTGAGATGGGTGCTGGATGAGTGTCACAGATTACTCAGTCTGTGGTTTTCCTTACAGATTTGATAGAATTTCAAAGGTCACAGGAATGTTTAATAGAGATATGGAGTTTTATTAGCCAGGTAGGGCCAGAAATCACAGGGTGTCTTTGTGTGTGTTTGTGCTTTCATCTAACACAGCAAGCCTGGGATATTGAACTGAACCAGAGTCAGGCACTTCTTCTTTTTTTTTTTTTTTATTTTTTTATTAGAAAAAAAAAATATTGCAGGGTTTTCAACCTTGAAGGCAAATCACTTTATGACTTCATTGTTTAAATTTAGGTTTTGTTTTGCAGGGGGATCGTTAGACTTGAAGCAAAAGCCTTGTAGCCCAGGGACTGTCACTTCTGATTACTTCCAGTGACACTTCCAATTATTTCCAATCACAATTCCAGGGACAAGAGGAAAAAAGGAGCCACGTTCTCCAACATCAGGGCTTTATTTTCCCCTTTTTTTCTCTCCCCTTTTCCTGAACAAAGCAGCATTTCTCCAAGCTCTGCAGGGAGAGCAGCAGAGGCAGATTTGGAGCTGTAATTCCAGGGTGGATCTGCTGGAGTGAGGCTGGAGCCGGTGTCTGGCGGGGTGCTGGCAGTGCTGCTCTGGATCCTGCCTTGCTGAGCAATTTGAGGAAATTGCTTCATGCTCCCCAGGCACTGGCTGGCACTAGCACTCATTTCAGAGCAGCAGCATCAGGCTGCTCCAGCTCCCTGCCCCTCCTGGGACAGGAACAGGCACAGGAGCTGCTCCTGGAGAGCAGGACACAAAATGGGACACAGAGATCTGCTGGGAGAGCTTGGGTGACTCCCAGGGACACCAAACCCAGGATTTGGTGCAGTGAGTTTTGTCCAGAGACACAAAAAATCTGCTGGGGGAGCTTGGGTGGCTCCCAGGGACATCAAACCCAGGATTTGGTGTGGTGTGTTTGGCCCAAGGACACAAGAATCTCTTGGGGGAGCTCAAGTGACTCCCAGGGGCACCAAACCCAGGATTTGGTGCAGTGAGATTCCCCAGGGACACAAAAAATCTGCTGGGAGAGCATGAGTGACTTCCAGAGACACCAAACCCTGGATTTGGTGCAGTGAGTTTGGCCCAGGGACATAAAAAAATCTGCTGGGAGAGCTTGAGTGACACAAGAATGTGCTGGGGGGACTTGAGTGATTTCCAGAGACACCAAAAGCCAGGATTGGGTGCAGAGTGTTTGGCCCAGGGACACAAAAAATGTGCTGGGAGAGCTTGAGTGACTCCCAGGGACACCAAACTCCAGGATTTGGTGCAGTGAGTTTGGCCCAGGGACATAAAACATCTGCTGGGGGAGCTTGAGGGACACAAGAATCTACTGGGGGAGCTCCAGTGACTTCCAAGGACACAAAACCCAGGATTTGGTGCAGTGAGTTTGGC
>VXBC01001044.1:182482-201493 GCA_013399945.1 Ploceus nigricollis
AGTTAAAAAGGATCATTTTGCTCATCCATCCTTGGGATCTTGGAGCAGAGCTGCTGGAGTTGGTGTGGAGCCTTTGTTCCCTGTGCTGTGACAATTCCAGCCAGAAAAAACCTTGCAAAAAAATCCCCAAACCCCAAAACAACCCCCCTTGGCCCTTGCAGTGTAAATAGTGCCATTTTTTGTTGCCATTTTTAGCAATAATGGGGAAATATTTCATTCTTGTACAACAGTGCCAGGTTCAGGAGGAAACATTCCCAGCTCAGCTCCCGTGGCACCAGCACGGAGTGAAAAGAAATTGAGTTTTTTTCTTCAGGGCCTGGAGTTCCTCAGAGCTGCAGGGGCTGTGGTATAACCTGACACCTGGATTTTACAGCCAGGAGGATGGGAGTGCCAGGAATAGCCATTAATTCCATATTTTTGGGGGCAGGAACTGTGTGAAACCTCTTCCAAAGTGGGGAGAGCTCACCCAGAGCTCACCTAGAGCTGCTCCCTCCAGGCAGGCGGGGAGAGAGGCAGAGATGCAGCATTTTGTGCTTCCAGGACATTTTCCAGCTGCCTTTTTTAGCCATGTGGAGCTGGAGGGGCCTCAGAAGAAGGAAGGGATGTTTTGGGCAGGAAGCCAGGTACCTCCTCACAGCCTGGCTGGCTTCACTCACTCTCCTAGCTGGAAACCAGGAGGAATGAGCTGATTTTGGGGTTTTTTCCCTTCCCACTGTGGGCTGTGTAAGATGCCAATCTCTGGATGTCAGCACAGTGGGGGTACAGCTTTTTCTACAGATACCTTGCATAAACTCCATAAAATTTATATTTTTTTAAGCAGAAAGACTGGGCCATAAATTAATTTGGAGTTAAAACTTGGCCTCGTGGTTAGGGGACTGAAATCTGCAAGCAGCCAGGTGAGAGGTTTCCTTTGCATGGACCTTGTGGATTGTAGATTTATCCCAAAATCTGCCACAGGCTGAGTTCCTCCCAACCTTGGTCAGTCTTGTTGCATCCTGTGCCTTCAATATCTGTTTTTTTTCCCTTGCAAACTGAAAACAGGGAGAGTTGGGAGCTTCAGTGAAGAGAACACAGAGGTTTTAGCAGGGGGAGTTGTGATTTTTTTTTGTCCTTTTTTATTGTCCAGGTGGCACTGTGGGATGTCTTTGCTTATGCCAGAAGGAAAAGTGAAAATAAGGAGGTTTAAAACAGTAAATAATGACAATACTGAACACAGTATTTCCTTTTCTGGGCAATTTTCTACTTCTCTTTGGTGTTACATCCCTGAGACAGGCTTAGAATTGGAAGGGACCCATCAGGATCATCAAATCCAACTCCTGGCCCTGCATAGGACACCCCAACAATCCCCCCTGAGAGGTTATGCCCAATTCCCAGATTTGGGAAGTAAAAACCATTTAGAGATGAGTTTTTCTGGGGCTGTTCTGCAGAGGTGCTGGGGATTTCCAGCAGGGGATGAAGGGGGTGAGGGTGAACAGCAGAAATGCTCAGTGCTTTTATCTGGGATTTTTTCTCCCTGAAAATGCCTTTTTTAAGCAAGGGGGAGAAGCTGGGTCAGCTCCTATTACAGAAAATTGGTTTTCCTACAGAATTCAAGCCAGCAAAAAACCCCCTGAGTGCTGCAGAGAGCAGCCAAATATTGTGGTGGCTTCTCCTGGCAATTCTGGCTCCAGAGCTTTGGGAATTTTCAAAGCCAAAATGAACCCGTTGGAACAGTAAATTGCAATAATTCAAATTCCTTGCAGGAAAGGAGATTTTGTGGGGTTTGCAGGTGTAAACCTGGAGTTGTTTGCATTTCCAGGATCACGAGAGGGAATGGAGCCAAAGGAACAAACTGGGCTGGTTGAGCTCCCCAGTTCTTGCCTCAATTCCCCAAATTAAAGCTTTGAATAATATCAGATACTCTGCTAAGGTAAAACCTTAAAATTTGCACATTCTGTGCCCCTTTTTGTGCTGCTTTGTGGCCAGTTCATGATTTATTAACAGTCATTTTTCTGGCACCTTGCAATTTCAGTGCTGCCCAAGTAAATATTGGGGAAACCCAATATATTCAAGTTTGTACTTACAAAATCATAAAACAATATCAGGTGATGGATCTGATCACTCACTTGTTTATTTTTCTCTCTGTGTGATGGGAAAAAAATGGTCCTGGAGTGCAAGTGGGGACAGCTGGGACCTGTTCACAGATACTGTCAGCACAAAAAGAGGCTGAATTCATCAAATTTCAGCAGGCAAAGAGGCTGAATTCATCGAATTTCAGCAGGGACAGAGGTTGAATTCCTGACATTCTGAGCTCAGCTATCCCACAGACCACCCAGGCTGGGTTTGGAGCTCCTCAGGAGCCCCCTCCTCCCTGCTGGGAGCTGCCTGGGCTGTCACTGTGGTGAGACCAACTGGGGCACTTCTCTGCAGT
This sequence comes from Ploceus nigricollis, assembly GCA_013399945.1. Lineage (NCBI taxonomy): Eukaryota > Metazoa > Chordata > Aves > Passeriformes > Ploceidae > Ploceus > Ploceus nigricollis. The sequence continues at coordinate 184,893 of VXBC01001044.1, forward strand.
GGGGGAAGAGCTTTCTGTGCTTTTTGGGGGCAGTTTAGGAGTTGCACTGAAAGCTGAAGGTTTAAGGAGTGGGATTTGACTCTCAGGGATCTGTCTGTGACTCCAGGCTTGGAGCTGAGTGTAAATTGAACACAGAGCAGTGTGAATTGGAAGGGGTTTCTGAGGGTGGCTGGCTCAAAGCAGCACCAGTTCACAGCAGCTCAGCCAGTCCAGTTTGGAACAGCCCCAAGGACGCTGATTCCACAACCTGTGAGCCCTCATTCCATGATTCCACAACCTCATTCCAGTGCTTGACTGCTCTCATTGTGATTTCTTTCCCTAAAATCTGACTGGGATTCCCCTGTTTAGGATTCCTCTCATCCACCTCTGAGAAGTCTGCCTCTGATTCCTTTAATTTTCTTGTTCCCTCTGTCAGCTTTACACATTCCCCCCCCGAGGCACTGCAGCTTTTCTTACACAGATTGGAAAGGACAGAAGTGAGACCAGAGAAGCTGCAGCTTGTCCAGGAAACCCAGCTTGTGCAGCAGGGCTTCAAGTTCTCTTGAGCTAAAACATTGCCCAGTTTGGGGCTCCCCAGTGTGAGATAAATGCTGGAATGAGCCCAGCTAAAGATGACCAAGGGACTGATTGGAGTTCCTTGGGAGGTCCCTTCTGACTCCTCTGTCCTGATGTTCTAAAGCACCCCTGGTAAAACTGAGATCTCACTTTATGGCAGGTGTTACAGGTGATCTGTCCCCAAAAAGTGGCTCTGAACGATGATGTTTTGATCAAACAAAATCCAAAATAGCTGTTCCCAAGAAGGGAATGGTGTGGTACAGTCTGGGTTTTGTTTCCTCCAATGCTTTCCAATATTTCTTCAGCATCAGCTTTGTGCTAAGTTAAGGTGTGGCTAAAACCCTTCTTGGTGCTGAGGAAATCAGCTGGTCAAGCCATGGTGGGGACCTCAGCCTGATTCAGGACATGGGAAATGTTCAGTGATGGTTGCGGTGAGGTAGAAAAATCATAAAGAAAGGCTTCATAAAATCTGGCTGGCCTGTCATTTCTTCTGAGGCAAGCTGGCACTTTGCAATTTCCTCGTGAAAGCAATCCTGAGGTGAGCAGTTTGTTAGCATAACAATCTATTCCTGGGTGGAAAACAACTTACACCTGTATAAACTGATTTTACACTGTTAGAAAAATGAAAACTCTCTCTCACAAACAATTTTCCCTGCATGTACACCCTGGGGGTTTCAGTGACCAATCAATACAGAATAACAACTTATTAATTACCAATAATTGGTAAGAAAGCTCCTGACCAATTGGAGTCACACACAAGGTCTGTAAAACTGTATAAACAGGAGTTATGTGAGTAAAGAAGGGCTTTTCCCACCATGAGGGAAATGGAGTCTGTGTGATTTATTCCCATAAGTGATGGCTCCAAGGCTTGGGAGATGGGCTGGAAGGAGGGTGGAACCCCAGCCTGGTAGAGGAGCTGGTCCTGAGATCCTCCCGGCCTCGCTCCTCCACTGACGGATCCCGGGGTCAGGGACCCTCGGATCTGGGAAAGTCTCTGTTCCCAGCTCGTGCTGTCGAAGAAGGAGTCAGGATGCACAGTTTTGTGCTTCTCAAGGATGTTTATTTTCTCTTATCTCTTAACAAGGTTTCTCTGCCCTGCAGCAGGTCTGTCTGGCAGGATGGTGTGCGGGGCTCTGCCCCTCGTGGGACAGTACAGACTTTATATACTAAAAGTTACCTGTGCTGTGTTTATAAAACTGTGCCAATATCTATCAGCTATACTGAACTGTGTGCTCCCAGCATAACCCAACAGAAAAGTGCCAACATCACAGTGAAAGATGGAGGGCACAGAGAAGAAGAATAAGGACGAGACACACCCAATTTCCTCCATCTTGCCCCGTTTAGATCTCTTATCTAAAAGCCTTAAAACTCTACTTTTACACCCGTGCCACACTAATTACTACTTGTATCAAACACTCAGGGCTTGTAATTCGTTGTAAGATTGGAAACTCTTTTCCATGGGCAGAGAACAGAGACAGTGTCTCTCTGGGTTCTGTACAGGGGGGTTTCCAACCCCCTGCCAGGGTCTCAAACCTTCCAGGGCACTTCCAGTGTGGACTCCCACACTCCACCTTCCCTGACCTTCCCAGCGTGTTTCCCCATCACACGCCTGACCTTTTCACATCCCATCAGCAGAATGCTTCAACTGCTGCCTGAATCCCATTTTCACCTCCTCCTCCTCCACTCCAAACCCTGCTCAGACCCTGGAAGCTCCGTGCTGGCTCCGTGACGTGCTGTAGCTCTCAGCCAGGGCTTTTTTAGGCTGATCCCCAATTCCTGTCCTTGCAAAGGGCTCTGCAGCCTCACTCGGGGCATCCCTGTCTGCAGGGAGGGCCCTGTGCCAGGGAGCTGCTTTGCTCTTTCCCAGCAAAGGTCACAGGAACGTTTGGCAGGCGCGATGCTCGAAATCTCACTCAGGGTTGCCCCCAGCCACGGCCCTGGGCTTGCACAGACCCTCTGGCTCTGCAGGACCCTTGGCATTTGCAAACATGAAAAATCCCTGTAACAGCTCAGCTGCTGGCAGGGCAGCCCGTGGTGGGCAGGGAGGAGCAGCTGCTTCCTTCCCAACCTCATCCCTACCACTGGAACCGTTGGATGTGACATCAGGAGCGAGTTCAGAGTGATGGGCTGAGCTCCCTGCCTCTGGAATATCATCCCTGGCTGGCCCCTCCAACACTTTGCAGGTTTTATTTTACATCAAGGAATACAGAACCTTTATTTTCGGTCTTCCCACCTGTATTTTTGACAGGCTGCTAAAATTGGAATTGAAAAGTTGTAATTTGAGTGTCTTTCTGAGAGGAAGGAAATGAAGCTGCTTTCTGCTTTAGTCCTTATGCCTTTTCCAAACATCTTGGTGACTTAACTCGTGCTTTGAACTTTTAAAGATCAGGATTTTGGTACAGCTACACTAAAACTGCACAGGTTTCTAAGTAAATAAGTAAAAACCCCAAAGCCAACCAATAAACATGATTTGAAAACAACCAACAAACACAATTTCCCAGAAGTTTTTAAATCTCCCAAAATTTTGACAGAAGCAAAAAAAAAAAATCAATATTTCTTCATTTTCTTCAGCCGTTTCTTAGGCTGCAGCAGTGTTGCTGCACTTCTTATTGTGTATGGTTGTGTCCTTTTTAGGTTTGTGGGCTGTTGGCAGGTGGAATGGATCCAGAAGTGGGAATTTGGCATCCTCAGCTCCCAGCCTGGAACCCTTTGGGGAGCAGAATCCCCCTCAGGCATTATTCACTACAGGAGAACACCTTGGGTCACAGAAAACAAAACCATAAATATATATACATATGCAGGAATCCATCATACTTTGTGTTAAACAACATTTCCTTGTTTCCTGTGTCTGAGTTTCCCCGAATTTCAGGATTTTGGGATCACTTGCAGCAGCTGTGCAGTGCTGTCAGCTAAAAGAGCTGCTGTGCTCCCCTTTGGAAAGGGAGAATTCTTTCCAAATTGTGTTTTGTCTCATTTTAAAGTTCTCAGGGGTACAGTGTTCAGCCCAACCCTTGGCTTGGCAGGAATTTGGGATCATTTGGAGCCTCTCCAAATGCCAGGTGACGCTGTGCTCAGTGCAGTGTGAAATCACACAGGGTGTGCAGGGCTGAAGTGAATTCCCTGTGAGATTCCAGCTCCTTAAAATGCAGCTGGGGTCCCTTCCAGCCTTTCCAGTGGGGTTTGCATTCCTCAGCAATCCCCACTGGCAGTGCTGATTCACAAACTGGATTTAGAGCTCCACCTCCGCTCAGAGCTCAGTGTGATGTCCAGATGCTTCAAACCCTGCCAAGAGTGGAAAAAGTGAGAGAAAAGCTGTTCATACTCTCAGAGTCTGCTTGCAGCTGGTACAGGGCTGTGCCAGACTCCAGGGAAAGTGCAGGGAGGGAGCTGAACCTCAGTGATGGGAATTACAACTCCATCCTTAATTTGAATTTCTGGTTCATACTAAAGCCAGTGAAAGATGAGGATTAAAGAATGAGGTTCCTTTCATTTTCTTACCCCTGGATTAGTACAAAATAATTGACCCTGCCTACAATAGAATTGAGGAGAAAGAGGCTGCAAGCAGTGGATTGACACTGTTGATGCCTTAGGATTTGAGCTTTGATATTTTCCATCTATCTGTAACCCTGCAGTTCTTTAGTGTGTAACTCCAAACTCCACACACAGTGTGAGCTGCTGCTTCCCCATTTGGGGCAGACACAACAATTCCTCTCCAGGCCTGGCAGTCAAGGACACCTCACTGCCTCAGGCCTGAGAGATGGAAACAAAAGGGAGTTGGGGGAGCAAACTTGGGGTAAATGACTTCATTAGCTGAAGCTGGAATTGCAGGATTAACCCCCAATATGCAAATGGACCAAACTTATAAAAGTGTGAAAACACAAGACCTGTTCTCCATTTTTGGGTGTAGCCCCTGGAGGGCTTCATCTGCCCTAAATGTACCTGAAGACCTGAAGGAATAACAAATTTTTATTCTCTTCATTTTGTCTGGCCTCTGTTTTTAGTAGCCCAAAAAGGCCTCAGCGTGGCCACCACTACTCTGAGTGAGGCTGCTGCTGCTCAGCCCCTGCAGTTTGCACCTTGGCTCCATCTCTGAAGCCTTGCAGAGTTTAACATCTCCCTTACAAGACTTCTGGGGGTGATGGGGAGGAGCTGCTGCTGTTCATTTCGTGCCTTAGGGCAGCTGTGGTGAGGCTTTGAGGCTGAGTGGAGATGAGAAGTGACAGAGTGTTAATACATTAAGCATTCATTTTGTATCATATTAGTGGTGCTTGCAGTGGGGAAGTGAGATGTCAGAGCCTGTTAGGTGCAACCAGGAACCCACAACTGAGCATCCCATGGAGGTAACAGGGATGGGCTGGCAGGGAGTGAAGGGTGAGCCTCAAAACTGCACCAAACCCTGCTGGGATTGGGATCTGGGGGAAAGCTGCACAGAGCAGCCAAATATTGTGGTGGATTCTCCTGGCAATTCTGGCTCCAGAGCTTTGGGAATTTTCAAAGCCAAAATGAACCCGTTGGAACAGTAAATTGCAATAATTCAAATTCCTTGCAGGAAAGGAGATTTTGTGGGGTTTGCAGGTGTAAACCTGGAGTTGTTTGCATTTCCAGGATCACGAGAGGGAATGGAGCCAAAGGAACAAACTGGGCTGGTTGAGCTCCCCAGTTCTTGCCTCAGTTCCCTCCTGCAGGGAGGGATGAAGCTCACCTGTGAATACCTTGAGTTTCCTGGTCCCTTTTGGGCAAGTTTAGAACAAGCTGAATCTCCAGGACACCAAGCAGCAGAAAAGTACAACCAGTTCACTGCCTTCTGATTAAAATCTTACACCTTGATGCACAGGGATAAAAAAGGGAGAATGAATCCTCAGCACAATAACATTTTTATTGGGAATCCTTATCAATCTCTCAAGTCTCTTCCAATCTCCTCAATTTTCAGACTTAGCTGATGCAACCTTCTCCTCGGATTTCAAAATGGGTGAGGAAAGATCTGATGGACAAATACTGCTTTGAAAACAGTTTTGTTGCTGTCTCTTTGGGTTTGTATTCTGGATTCTGCTCCGTGTCTGCCTTGGGCAGAGAACTTCATTTCTGTGTGCCTTCATTTGTGTGTCCCTGAACTGACAGCAACAAGAGATTCCCTGGGAGACTGAGGCCTAAGAATATTCCTCAGACAAAAGAAATCCTTGAAATTATCACTGAAACCATCTTCCTCCTCTTAATCCTTTTGAAACCAGGGGAAAGGAGTGAAATTTCTGATGTTTAGGGATGGAATGTTTAGGTTTTCTTGCCTTCAAATCTTTAAGGTACACAAAGCAACCCAAAAATGCCTGGAAAAAAGGGAATATCAGACAGCCATTGGTGCTTTTTCCCTCCAGGAGTCTGAGATCTGCCCTGACAAACTCCCAGCTGCATCACTGAAAGGCTTGGCTGAGCTGGTGCTGTGAACAGGAGACACCTGGACCAATTCCCTGATAAAATTACCTGGACCAGAGGCAAAGGGATTTCACACATTTCTGTGCACAGGCACTCCCTGAACCATTAAATTGGGAGATGCAGTGCTGGGGCCTCGTTTTCTGTTCTTGAGTCTCCAGGGATGGAAAGCCAGAATCTCCTGCTTGCACTGGAATTTTAAAGTGCAATGAGAGAAAGGAAAGCACATCCAGAGCTGCTGGCTGCCTGGGAGGCTCCTTGGCTAAGGGGAGGCTTCCATGCTTTATTTCCCAATATTCCCAAGCCTCTCTAGACTTTGGATTCAGTGTGGGTTGGTGCTGAAAGTTAACTCTGCCATTGTCAGAGACAGAATTTTGGTTTTTTGTTGCAGGTAGGATTTCTAGTTGCTTGTGGTCACTGGGTACTGCAGGATTCGTTTTTCAGTTGTCTTTAAAAAGTAAGGGAATCCTGAAGAATATTGAACCCTTCCTCTGGGGGCATTTGATGAACCACCTCATTTAGACACCAGGAAGAGTGAATTTACTCACCCAGGGCGTGCACTGGTGCTGTGCTGGCACAGCCATCCCACATCCCTTCCCTGGCTCATCCACGATTTCCAAATGAAGCCTTGCTGGGCACCCTTGATATTTCTGCTGGTAAAGCATCACCAGCCCAATTCCAGCCCCACTCCTGTTGCAAACCTCTGAAAACCAGAGGTTTTTCTCTGTGAAATGTTGGTTTTTCTGCTCTCCCTGCCCTGCTCCCTCCTCTGCAGTCTCAATTCCAAACTCTTCACGTCACCACTTGGAAGCTGGGCCGCGTGCAGGACTGTGCTCTGTTTGCACAGCTCCCCCAGCCTCAGCACATGTGGTTCCAATTCCAGAGGCTCTGCAGGGCTGTGTGGATGGGGATGGAGCTGCCCTGACCCCTCTCCTTCACCCCAGCCTGTCTCGGGGAGGGGGAGCCATCTCTTTCCTATTTGGGATGCTTTCGCTTCGCAACCAAAGGCAGGCGGAGGGGAGGCGGCTGCAGGCAGCGTGCTGGGGCCAGCCCGTGGTCACTGGGAGCACTGGAGCTCTCGGGAGAAGGCAACCCTTGGCCTGTGTGGCTGTGCCAGCCAAGGAACACAGCGAGCAGATGTCCCAGGGCACAGCCTGTGCTCCCTTAATGGCCCTCAGGAGACTGCGGCCGCCTCCAGCCTCCCCTCCCCGGTGCAAGGAATGCACAGAGCTGTCTGCGAGGAGACGCTGCCTGCTGTTTATTTTGGCCTGAAATGCTGTCAGGGTAACTGTTAGGGCTGGTGTGGTCTGAGCATGAGTGGGGCTGGTGACCTTTTTGGGTTCTGCTCATAACTCTGGGATGAAACAACACAGCTTTCCCTCCATCCTGCTTCACCCACAGCAAAAACTGGGGGAGAGATTCCAAGGGGACATAAAAGCCTTCATGTGCCTGTGTCTGTCATCAGCGCTGAACAGCACCAGTGGGGGAAGATGTTTTTGCTTTCTCAAGAGTTTAATTTTAAGGCCCACTGAGCCTTAAACACTGGAGTGTGGAACTCGTCTGCGGTGTCCTCAGCACTTCACTGCTCCAGCTCCCCGGTCACGCCAGCAGCCCTGCAAGTTCCACTGGAGATGGAATTCCTTGGCCATAAAAGTCGTTGTCAGCCTCCTGCTCCAGCAGCTCAAAGTCTGAATCTGCTGATTGCAAAACGCTCAGGGTTTTTCTCGTTACCACTGGATGGGGGGCAAGCTCTTGTTTTTTCTCAGAGAAACTCAGTAAATCATTTCCTATAAGACTCCAGCAAGAGGAGACTCCAACAGATGTGAAACATCTTAAATTCCTGGCATGAGGGAGTGGTTCAGAGCTGCAACATGGCAGGCTGTCCTTTTTGCTTTTAACTCCCAAACACATTATTCCTGCACATGCCTAATTTAGACACATCCTGTTTTCAGACACTTTGATTTTAGCACAAAACAGTGAGGCAAGTGAAGGATTATCCAGCTGAAGGAACATTCTGGTGTAGTTCTGTGGATGTTTACTCTCTCTGGGCTGATTTAAGTAGGAAGTTCTTTCTTACTTGGGCTGTTTTTACTAAAATGAAGTATTTCAGCAGTTCAGGTCTGGCTGGGAGCAGCTATAGCACAGGGTTTTTGTGTGCACTGAGGTGTTTTTGTCCAACAGCCTGGATTTTGGGGAGAGTGGGTGAGTCAGGACCACAGGGAATTCACAAATCACAGAATCACAAATCACAGAATCACTGGGTTGGAAGAGACCTTCAAGATCATCGAGTCCAACCCAGCCCCAACACCTCAGCTAAACCCTGGCACCCAGAGCCACATCCAGGCTTTGTTAAACACACCCAGGGATGGTGACTCCCCCAGCTCCCCGGGCAGCCATTCTAGAGCTTTATCACCCTTTCTGTAAAAAACCTTTTCCTCATATCAAACCTTCCTTCTTGGAAAGATCCCATTTTCCCTCAGAGGAGTGCCACAGATGTGAGGATGACTTTTAGGAGCATCCCAAGGAGTGAAGCAATGTCTGCAGGGGACAGTTCCTGTGCAGGGAGGATGAGATGTGCCCTGGCACCAGGGCTGCTGGCTGCTCCTGTCACACCTGCACCCAGCAAGCATTGTGATTTTAAGGAACAAAAGCAGGCAGAGCAGCCATCACAGGTGAGCTGGGAATTGTTCAGACAGGGTACAAGCTGTGTGTGTGTGGATATCACTGGAATCCCTGCCTTGCTGCTCTGTGGAGGGAAGTTTTCCTCAGCAGCAGATTCCAGGCGTTTCCTGAGTCACTTCTGACCTCTGGAGCTGCAGGACAATCACAGGTTGCATTTCTGCTCCTCTCTGGACATCAGGAATATTCTGTTGCAAATCTCATCTTTGAGAAAAAGCCAAAATAAATCATAAAAAGCGTTCCTGAAGGACAAATTGCACAGATGTTCCTGAAGAAGCTGAAATTTTTGAAAACTTGTTCTGGATATTCACAATTTAAGTGAGCTTGGTGTAGGTATGGTTTGGGCTAAGCTTACAAAGGTTTATTATATAAACCTTACAAAGGTTTATTGTGCATTTATTTTATCTTGGTTCTCAGAATCTTTTCTAGGCTGTTCCTCCTAATTCCAGCAGTTAAGTGATACAGCACAACCTATTACTTTTTAAATAGCAGAATCTATTTTTAGCATTGCTCCCTAATTCAAACCTTCTGAACCTAATGAAAGATTTAAGTCTGGAAGCTCTTTAGCTTTTAGGATGGGAATTTGCCTACAAATAAAAACGTCAGCAAAGCCTTTATTTCCCCTTTGATTCTGTTTGTCTGGTGATGTATATTTGATGTTGGGATGTGTGGGGGGTGTGTACATACATATAACTGTAATGGGTATGGAAATTCTCTGGGCTTCAGCACAGCATGGACATGAAAATGTGGGATCCTGGAAGGATTCAGGCATGAAAACTCTGCTTTGGGGGGACAGAATCTGTGATAAGGCCAAACACAGCCTCGGTTCACTCAGCATTTGCTGCTTGCTGTGCTGCACAGGCTCCCTCCCTCTGCACCCATTTCAAAGGGCTGATTCTGCTGAAATTCAACCCCTTTTATAACATACACTCACAATGAGAAGTCCTTAAAATGTTGAAACGAGTTCTGAGGAATTCCTCAAGCCTGACATCTTTGCTGAGGGATCCAGCCTGTTGTCCACATTTATTTTTTTTTCAATTTGAACTCTGCCATGTGTGCAAGGCAGAAGGGGCTGAGAGGGCTGAAAACCCCTTTGAGTCCTTGCCTGGTCAAGCTGGGCACTGTCTGGAGGGCTTTGGGCTTGATTAAAACCTTTGTTGCTGTGTTTTTTCCTTGGAGATTTCAACACGGGATGAGAGGATGGTCTGCAGGGTGTGGGGTGAGTGATTGTCCTGGGAACAATGCAGAGAACAGTCACACAGCGTCACTGCTGTGCCACCCAAAGCCTTCAGGCCAACGCTTCCAAAAGCATTTAAAAAAAACAACAACAACAAAAAAGAGTCGGGATAAGCAGGGAAAGCAATGCCACCTCCTCCTGGAGTCAGGGGATGGGAGCTGAGCGAAGCCACAAGCAGCGATTCCCGAATTCCACAGGATGTGGCAGGGGGAAGAGGCTTTGTTGGGCAAGAACTGCGGAGCCTGCAGAATTGTGGCGTTGCTGTTGGACGTGATTTCTGGGAAAATCATCCCTTTTTTCATCTATTGTGCGCAGGATCCAGCCTTTGAGGCCACCCAGGGCTGGGGAGCTCTGTGAGGGAAGGTTTGGAAGAGGACAGAGATAAATAAATCTCTTTGCAACCCCGCCCCTGTGTCCGGGCAGTGCTGCTGGAAGGGACAGACACTCCTCTGGCAGTCCTTTAAATGAAACTTCAGCTTTTAACCATGAAAATGGTTCAAACCTTATTCCTTTATTAAAAATCTCATTTATTCAGACATTCCTTGCAAGGTCTCACCTACACAAATATAACTTCAGGAATCCTTCTCTGGATAATAAAACCTACAAGAGACCTGCTTCTGTTTCTAGCTCCTTTTTCTCTCCTGTGCCATAAATTCCTGCACATTTCTACACCTAAATCACCATTTCACCCCTGTTCACTGCAGCAAGATCCTACCCAAACTCTGGAAAATGTGAGATTTGTTCATGTTGAGGTCTTTTGGGGTTTTTTGTGGGTAATTTCTCTACCTGGCTCTTATGTTGGGTTATTGCAAGAGGCTGTTTTATCTTCCTTTCAACAGATGGGTGACTGGAGGGAAATAAAGTGACACTCCTGTCTAGAGAACCTACAAAATTTAAACTCCTGTGGGAGTTTTCAGGCATTGATAAAGCATTAATAAGGATTAAAGAGACAAATCAGGGGGTTTTAAATAAGATTTTTTTTTTTCTAATAATATTGTGGAAAAGTTTGCACAGTGTGTGAGTTTGGTTATTGGTTCAGTGATGAATCAGCTCCAAATTATTTCTGATTCTTTGAAAAAATAAAGGGTGCTGTAGGAATTTGTCACTGGATGAGACATCCCTTCTTGGATGTCTCCCTGGTTTTTCTCCCCTTTAGATGATGAGTTTATAGGCACAGGGCTCTTCCTCAAATCCACAGAAAATTCCTGGGAGCAGCAAGAATCCCTCTGAGGTGTGAGCTCTGCTAAACCCAGCCTGTCTAAGCCAGAAAGGAACGAAAACTCTGCTATAATCTCTCAAAAATTTATAATTTTACACGAAAAACCTCGACCAGGATTAAGTTTAAAAACTCAAAACACCTGCGAGATTGTGCACGAACCCTCAGAGCTCCACAGGGCTTGGAAAATGTTACAAATGTCGCGTGAATGTCCCTTTGTGGTGCCTAAATTAAGATTATTGATCAGTGATGTGGCGAGTGGCGGCGCTAATGAGGGCAGCCCGCAGCAACCCGAGCTCCAGGGAAAAGCTGGATTCATCCTGGGCAGGAATTCTAATTGTATTTGGCAGATGGAGCTTTGAGAGCAGCGAATCCAGTGATAAACTGGATTATTTTTCCCTTTAAAGAAAGCAGCTAATGTGGCTGGGAAGGAGCTTTCACTGGAGGAGAGCTGAAGCCTTGGCAAGGCTCCACCTGTCCTAAAATCCTGGATATTTCATGTAGTGAATGATAATTCTTGATAAAGTGTTTGGGAAGGAGAAATTAAATCTCCAAATCTCAGCAGCTGAGGGATGGTCATGGTAACTCAGAGGCAGATCTGAGAATGGGAGCAGGAATAGAAGGAATTTTCTAAATGTTGGTCCTGAAGAAGTGGAAAAAATGAGGGAGAGTCATGTTGGATGTCAATTTTCTGTCTGTTTTTCACTTGGAAGTTCAGGATCCACTGTTTAAATAGCATAAAAGTATATAAATAGTATATAATAATATTAAAAACTTAGGAATAAATCCAGCCTGTGTAATTGGAACCTCCTGTGCTGTTGTTGTGTCCTCCCAGGATTGTGTGTTCAGTCACACGTGGGACTTCCCAGCGCTCTAAACTTCCTCAATTTTCAGCACTTTCGCAATATTTGGCCCAGAAAGCAAAATATTTCCTCCCACTTCATTTCACAGAGAAAAAAGAAACGGTTTTAGGGTTTTGTCTTGAGCAGCAAAACTGCAGAACAACTCAAGTGCCCTGTGAAGATTGACACCCCAAAGGCAAATCAGTGCCCACAGAAATTTGGTTGGGGAATTTTTGATTTTGGCCTGGGGGACCCCTGACCCCAATGCCTGGAACCTTCCCTTCCTCTGATCCTGTGGGTCAGTTTTGAGTTTGAACTTTCCACGCTGAGTCCACGTTTACAAGTCAGAGATGGGCAAAGCCAAGGATTCAGGGTGGGTTTTTGTCCAGTTTTCGCGTGGATGCAGAATAGAAGCTCGAGCAGACGGTGCCTGTGCAGGGCTGGCTGAACCTCCTGTTTCCCTGCGGGCAGCAGCTCCTGGGCCGGATTTTAGGGCGGTCACGGCCGTTTTGGGGATTCTGTCTCACATTCCAAGGGCTCTGCTTCCCTCTAGCGGGTTCGCTTGGCACTTCCCTTTTCATTTCCTTTTTAGATCCTGACAGACAAAAAAACCCATAGGGGTCGTTTGGTTTTTTTTTGGCGTTGCTATTCAAAGTTACTTCCCAATCCTACTTATTCCACGCTTTTCTTAAGTTTAACCCTCTTCTTTCCAGGCTGGTTTCTTATTTCTGATATGCATAATATTTCTGATACACATAATATTTCTGATAGACATAATACTTCTGATATACATATTTCTGATATATAAATTTCTGATATACACAATATTCCTGATATACATAATATTTCTGATATATTTCTGACATACATAATATTTCTGATATATGTATTTCTGATACACGTATTTCTTATTTCTGAAATATATAAATATCACCCAGTGTTAGGGAAAATACTCCAAGCCTTTGTCAGACTGATGAAGGGATAAATTGAAGCCTTTTTGGGTGGAAATAGTGCTTTTAAAATCAGTAATTTCAATAATAAGAGGTGAGGGCAGAGCTGGGGAGGTTATGTGAAATTTGGAGTGTGCAGGGGGTGTGGGAGCACTGACAGCTCCGGAGTGTGAAGCCATCTGCTCCTGCTTCAGGATCAGTGTGAAAATGCCTGGCTTTGCAGAGATGTCTCCTTAAATCAGCTGCACTCTGTGCAGGGAGCTGAGCTGGGCGCTTTGCTTGGATGCTGTGAAGAAAATGAGGAAGAATCCAGCAAAAAAACCCTCCAGAGATGTACCCTGTGCATCGTGGTTGAGATGGAGACAACACAAAGCAATACCCCATTTCCAGAAGGCTTCAAACCTGGTTTTATTCTAGCATGCATGCTTTTTATACATTCTTAAAAGATTAATAAGTTTACACTTTACTCATTGGTCAGGAGAGACAAACAAGGTGTTCATTGGAACAGGCAGCTGCAGGTTTCTCTTATTTCTCCTTCTTTCTTTCTTGGTTTCTATGTCAGTGACCTTGGTAGAGAATTCTTCCAGGGGTGAACATGGATCCTCTTATCAAACTTCTCTCTGGCTCACAGAAGTCACTGTAAAACCTCTTCCACACCCTGGCCTCTGTCCACTTTGAAAACGGAAATGTGAAATTTGTCTTCCAGCTTCCTGTTCAGTTTGGCTCTGCGAGGCTCAGACTGAGTTCAAGAGGGTGGCCGAAGAAAACGTGACCCTGCCCTGCCACCACCGCCTGGGGCTGCTGGAGCAGGGCAGCCTGGACATCGAGTGGCTGCTGCACATCTCCGAGACCGTGCAGAAAGCGGTGGGTTTGCTGAGAATTCACTTCATTCCTGCCTCCACGCCACCAGCCCTCTGTTTACAGCACTGCTGGGATGAACTTTGCAGGTTGTTCTGATGATGAGAGCAGTGTTTGGAAAACAGAGCTGATTTAGAGAGATTTAGAATGTGGAATGATATTTGATATCCAACACGGAGCAGGTTGGGTTACAATGGGTTTTTTTTAAAATGTAGTCAGTCTTCATTAGATCAAGTTCAGAAGTGCCCTTCAGGCTTCCAAAATAACCTTGGATTTTGCAGGGCCAGTTTTCAAACCCTTGGTTTCAGTACAACACACAGTAGTTTAGTCCTTATAAAAATGAGGTCTGCAGCGACTTAATTTAGCACAGCCAAACCTCCAGACTGCTTTGATGTGTTGTGGCACAAACTGATGCCTGTTTTCACACTTGTACAAGTGCCCAATATAAACCTCCAGCAGAAATAAATACACTTTTTCCATCATTCTCAAGGTAGAAACCCAGGTTTGCTTTCACACCCTGCCCCAGGCTTCCTGTGTGACCCTTGACAAGTCACTTCACTGCTGTCCAGGTTTGGAAAGCCAGGTGTCTGCTAAGGAAGGCAGGAGCCTCCCCTGAAATGGAAAATGTAAACCCCCTCCCTCTGAATTGTTATAAATTTGAAATTAAGGGGGGCTCTCAGGCAAAAATATGGGAGCAGGAATAACAGTTCTTTATTAGGGAAGGAAATAAAAAGATAAAATAAACAATGCAGTAACCAAACAAAGACTGCCAGAGTCAGAATCCAGCCTGACACCCTGTGGGTCAGGGTGCTGGCAGCAGTGCCATTGGAATTGTGGCTGCAGCCCTCCTGCAGTGTCAGGGGTGGTTCTGTTGGGGCAGGGATCCTGTAGGAAGGTGGAGTCTTCCTCTGGAGATCCAGTGGAAGAGGCAGCTGCTCCTCTGGGAATCCAGTGGAGAAAAGCTGTGCTGGTGTGCCAGAATCTCAGATTCTATCCAGGTAGGAATGCTGGGCTCCTCCTCTGGGCAGAGCAGCTCCCAGTGGGTGCTGTAGCTCTTATCAGCCATGCAGGGACATTCAGTGGCCATTATCAGCAGGTGTCTCCTGGGGGAGGATTGAGTGTGGGAGAGATAAGGAAAAACTGCCCAATGAACAGAAGGGAACTGCCACACAGATGGCAAATAGAATCCATCCTGCCTGGCAATCTTGGACAACTGGGATGTGCAGCTCCTGGAAATGCTCGGATTTGTTTTTACATGCAAAAATAAAATGACAGTTCACTGCCTGCTCTGCTCCCCAGGTGATCACCTACTCTGGAGGCCGTGTTTATGATGACCTGAACGAGGAGCAGAAGGGCCGTGTCTCCTTCACCTCCAACTTCCTTGCTGGAGATGCATCCTTGCAAATCATCTCCCTGCAGTCCAGCGATGCAGGGAAATACATCTGCAAGGTCAAGAACGCTGGGCAGTACGAGTGGGCTCGCATCACCCTCAAGGTTGTGGGTAAGGACAGCTGATTGTTCTCCCAAAGGGAAAAAAAGAAATCCAGACTCACTTCCTGGGGAGAGATTGGTTTCAGCAGGGTATAAATACACAGAGACACCTCAAGATTGGGTTTCAGTGTATCAGAAAAATCAGTGAACACGGCACAGGAATGAATGGTGATTGATTGACATCTGACTCCAAGGCTTCTGAAGTGTTGAACACTTGCTTTATTAAAATTATACTATATTACATTAATATACTATTTAAAGAGATATACATACTTACTATATCATTCTTACTTTCTAACCAACTAACACTAACTAACAAACTCATGAGTCTCTGCTGAGAGTCCAAACACAGCTGGATCCATTGGTCCATGAATCCAAACACCATCACCAGAATCCAACCCAGCAATCACCTCAGGTAAACAATCTCCAAACACATTCCACATGTGCAAAACACAGGAGCAGAGATAAGAATTGTTTTCTCTTCTTCTCTCTGTGCTTCTCCAAGAAATATCCTGAGAGACAGAATTATGTCTCTCTGTTCAGAGAATGTGAATGCCACATCAGTGCCCAGCTTTATATCTGCCTTTGCATTTTTTGGCCACAGGAAGAGCCTAAAGAACTGGTTTGATGTTGGTGTGATAGTACTGAACTAAGTACTGAACCCTAAAACAAATTCATAAGGATCATCTCATGCACAATGGATACACCATGAAAATATCAAGGTTCCCATCTGATTATGTCTCTTGTAGGTTTCTGCTTTGTGATTCCAGACCTGTCATTTGCAAAAGTTGTTCTTCTGTTAATCTCTACTTCCTGGCAGCAAATTAGTACCCAAATAGGCACAAATATGCAAACCCATTCTTTCCAATGATGGCTATGATCTCATCACCCAAAGCAGGCTGATATCCTATCTCAGCTGGCCATCACCCTGCCCACACTCCTGCTGGGGACTGGCACCTTCTGTCCCAGCACCAGACCTGACCCCAGCCCTTGGAGGTGACAAATGAGCAGCTGGGGTTGGCATTTCCCTCCCTGATTTCAGTTTATTGCTTTTCACACACTCTGTGATCCCCTGGAAGGATCCTGCCAGCTGCTGTGGGCAGAAGGAAGAACTGCAGAAGTGAAGGGAGGGAAAGATGTCCTGGAAATTGTGCCTGGAAGAGGAATGTGGTGATAGAGCTCCACTGATGCAAGTGACCACGAGGCAAAGAGTGTTAGAATGTCACTGCCATGGCTGAGCCAGCCAGCTCCTCTGTGGGGTGGCAGCTAAACCCTTAAAAACCTCCTGTTGTGTGCCCTACAGGAGGAAAGGAAAGGAAAGGAAAGGAAAGGAAAGGAAAGGAAAGGAA